>CM031082.1:8244762-8766468 GCA_018257905.1 Gillenia trifoliata
TGCGCTACCTCCATGTCCTTTTAAGAAAACGATTCGCCTTTTGGTGACTCGCCAAACGGTAGTGCAATTTGTGCAAAAACATAAAGTTTTTTTTTCTAACACCACCTTTGTTGTTGCGTTGAGGACGATTGAAAATCGTCTCAACATTAGTTAGATACATTGCACAAAAAATAAGCGATCCATGCCTCCACAATGGATCCTTCCAGCTTTGCCCTGTTGCGCACAAATTTTTAAACTCCCCAAGAAGTCTACAAAATCGAAAAGTGATGGTTGTAATTATTTAACATCTATAAATTGATGAAGAATCATACAAAGGCCATGGGTCGACCTTACCTTTCTATTGGATACATCTACCAATAGTTGACTGGTCCACCAAGCAATGCCTCATACGCCAAGTGTATCATCATGTGAATCATACTAGTAAAAAAAGCTGGTGGAAAAATCTGTTCGAACTTGCAAAGGATATGTACAATGTCATCTCCGCACTTTTTTACATCCGACACACGCAACGACCTTGCAGTCAACTGTGCAAAAAATCTGGACAACTTCACTATCGGGTTCACCACATCAGAAGGCAACAGGCTTTGAATACCAACTGGAAGAAGGCGTTGGATTAGCACATGACAATCATGGCTCTTTAATCCCAAAAATCGATTTGTTTCCACGTTCACGCAACGCGAGATATTCGAAGCATACCCATTTGGAAACTGTACAGAAGAAAGAAACTTGAAAATTTGTTTCTTCCCTTCCGGTTTAACTGTGAAAAATGGATGCCCCTTTCTTAGTACATCGCCGACTTTCTTCATCCACAAGGGTCGCCTTATGCTCATTCGTTCCAAATCTAGGCGAGCTTTAATCGTGTCCTTCAATTTTCCCTCAATGTCTAGAATTGTTCCTACCAATGTATTACACACATTTTTCTCAATATGCATCACATCAAGGTTGTCTCTAAGCTTTAACTTGGACCAATTAGGGAGTTCAAAAAAAAATTCTCTTATGCGTCTAGTTCTTATGTGTACATGGTCTGGGCCCAGTAACACCTTTGCCAATTGGACCAAATTGTAAATTGTTCAACTTCGTCAGAATGTCATCTCCCGACCATTCTCTGGGTCTGAGGTGGATCTCTGTGTTGCCATCGAAGGATGAATCGTTCATACGCCACTCGTGATCCCACAACAACCATCTACGATGACCCATATAACAAACATTTCCAGCGTGCCAAGCAGATGTTACGTCCTCCTTGTAAACTGGGCATGCCATATAACCCTTTGTACTCCAACCGGAAATCATTGCATAAGTGGGAAAATCATGTATCGTCCACATCACTGCTGCTCGCAAGGTGAACATCTTCTCAGTAGACTTATCAAATGTACGCACACCGTTTTCCCATAAATTCTTTAACTCATCAACCAACGGCCGCAAATAGACATCAATGGACTTTCCTGGATCTTCGGTAATTAATAGACTCATCATTGTAAATTCCTTTTTCATGCACTTCCAAGGCGACAAATTATAAGGAACTATGACAATCGGCCAAGTGCTGTGGGTTTGGTTCAGAACTCCGAACGAATTAAATCCGTCAGTAGCAAGTCCTAGTCTGACATTGCGTGGGTCTGCTGCAAAATCAGGGTACATCTGATCGAATTCTTTCCATGTCTGTCCGTCTGCAGGATGCCTCATAACATCATCATTAACCCGTTCTTCCTTATGCCATCTCATGTTGGTTGCAGTGTGCGTCAACATGTACAAGCGTTGCAATGTAGACGTTAATGGAAGATAACGCATCACTTTTTGTGGAATCTTCGTTGTTCTATTTTTAGGTGTGATTTTATATCTCGGCTCATTACAAACAGGGCATTTATCCAACTCTTTGTTTTCCTTACAGAACAATATACAATCATTTACACATGCATGAATTTTTTCATACCCCAATCCCTGACCGTTCAACACCTTCTGAGCACTTTTATGATCTTTAGGCAAACAATTGTCCTTTGGAAGCATCCTCTTCAAAATTTCCATAAAGTAATCATAACACCGGTTTGACATACGGAACTTCATCTTGCCTTGCATCAACTCCACAATCGCTGTAAGAACCGAAAAGTCTTCGCAACCTGGGTATAATTCTTGCTTGGCATTTTTCAATAGTCTTTCATACTTATCAAATTCTTCCTTGTCCATGGTGGGAGGCACGTCATCCCCCACTTCCTCATTGTCATTGCTCGAGGCGTATGGATAACAGTCATTTACAATACGCATGACTTGGTCCTTACCAGATAAACTTCCTTCAACAATCTTTGCTCGTGACTGGTACGAAGACGAAGCATGATGTAATGGTTCCCCATGATGATTCCATCTCGTATAGGTTTGCGTCATCCCATTTCTTACCAAATGATATCGAACATTTTCGAATGTCTCCCACATATGATTGTTACACGTCTTACACGAACACTTGATATCAGTTGAACCTCGGTTGTGTCTCATTGCGAAGTCAATAAACTTATCTACCCCTTCCAAATATTCATCAGCACATCTGTTCGGATTCTGTATCCACTGTCTGTCCATTTTTCATGTTACCACATTAAAGAGAGAGAGGGGAGCATTAGAACAACTTCAACTATGTCTCGTCACCTTATGCCTCTGATAAAGGCCCTATCCCATTTGAGAATGCACATTTGTGTCTCATAGTTTACGAATCCACCAAAATTAGATTTCGACGTGGGAAAATTTTGGCAGCATCTCCCTACAGTTCTCCAAGTGCACGACGTAGATATCAAATACCTACTATGCACTCGAAGAACGTAAGAAGATGTTACCAAAAACCCACGATCGAAACCTAATCTGTGAACCGCAAACTACGACACACAAATGTGCACTCCCAAACTGTCCAAAAATGGGACAATTCAAGAATCAATTGGATCACAATCACGCTTTCGCATCCGTGCGCCAAATCCAATTAATTCTCAAACGGGAAACTAAGTTTTTTGTTAAAAAAATGCTTACAAAGTTAATTACTATTAACTTCGTACATACAACTCAACATAAAGTCATTCAAGATATACAAATTATTTGCATACAAAACCATATAAAATAAATTTGTACGTCAACAACATAAAATGATCAAGAAAATACTTTCAAATTGGTCCTCCAACAACAATCCTATGCAACAAACCTATAAAAAAAATTAATTAATTAATGTTAATTTTAATTCAAAAATATTAAAAAATAAAAATTACTATTAATGATTACCGGGCCCGGTGGTGGTGGAGGAGGAGGAGATGGTAGCTAGCTTGGGGGAGAGAGAGAGATCTAGAGGGAGAGAGAGTGAGATGGGAATTAAGAGGGAGATGAGTGAGATAAGGAGAGAAAGATGGAGTTGAGTGAGATAGGGAGAGAGATTTGGAGGGACAAATTTGGAGAGAGAGATCCGAGAGGGAGAGATTGAGATTGAGAAGCAGCTGTTTGCAGTTTTCTGCAAAAACTGCTTCTCGGGTCTAAGGAATGGGATTAAATCAGCTTGGTTTTGCGCGACGAACATATTCGTCACCTAAAGTACTATTTTCGTTGCCTAAAGTCCCCGCTTTGCGCGACAAACCATTCGTCGCGCAAGAAATTTTAGGCGACGAAATTTTTTGTCTCGCAAAAATTTGGCACCAAATTCTCCTTTTGTCGCCACTTTTTCCATCTTTTGCGCGACGACTGTATTTATTCGTCGCCCATTTCATTTCTAAGCGACAAATGTCTTCGTCACCTAAGGCCTCATTTGGTACGCCGTATAGCGCACCGGATAGTACTAATAATCCGGTCTCGGGTGTTTGGTGCGCTCCGTACTAAAATAGTCGCCCGACTATTTAAACCGGGCCCACCATTTAGTACCCCTCACACCGGATTAATTATACGCCCAAAAACCTCCGTATAATTAGTCGGGTCCGTCCCTCTCACTCTCTTGGTCTAGCTTGAAGGAAAATATTTGAATTACAAGTTCATTTGAGCAACACTTAAGCATGATATTAACAAATTAAAGGCTCTTAGCTAGCATATTAGTACTCAAAAACAAAACTTTGCTCATGACTTTTGAAGCCTAAATATTGTGAACCAAGACACAACTCAAAATCACATTAGTAAGTTGTAGCATCCTATACCTTTGTAGAATCTTCTTTGCATGAGCAAAGGCTAAATACCTAAGAGGGCCTTCAATCTCATCTTGGATGAACACCTTTGCTTGGAGGAGTTGTGGTTGCACCTTGAATCAAATTAAAGGTTACCAACGTACTTCGTCTCCTACGAAGGTCAAACCTTTCATAGTTCTTGCATTTAATTAGGATTTGAGTGAGTTTGTATGAAGAACAAATTGTGTTCTTCACACACACCTTGGGCCGGCCAACACAGTATAAATAGTCGATATTAGTCCGATACTCCACCAAACGCCCGACTAATTTAGTCAATATTGTCCGATGACAGATTATCCTATCCGACTGAAATAGTCAGTCCAGTCCGAGCTGCCAAACGAGGCCTAAATGTTCTGACATTTTAGGCTACAAAACAGGAATTTCGTCGCCTAAAGTCCTCTTGCTCAATGAAATTTCCTCCGTCACCTAAAGTTTTGTCGCACAAGCTGTTTTTTGTACTAGTGTATGCAAGGCTTCACTAGTAGAAAAAAGTACTTACGCGATAAATATTTAGGCGACGGAAGCGAAGACAATTTCGTCGCCCAAGAAGCATTCGTGAAGGAGATGGACAGCCACCTAAAGGAAGGCAAGATTGGTTATTCTAAGCTCAAAGTATTCCATGGAATTGACATTTGTTTGGAGAGCTTCGGATCCCTCTTCATCAGCTCTAATATTGGAAGAGTAGTAATCCAAGTCAAGTAATCATATTCGGTTGAAGTAAATCTATGTTAAGGCATTAATGCTTCATGAAAAAGATCTAATTAGGACATGGTTGTTCGTTCAGAAATTGAAGCCTCCAGAATTGTTAACTTTTTAAGAATTTAAAAGCGTTTGTACTAATTAGTTTCAATAAAATTATTTGTACACACAAAATTGACATACTTGTTGCCACATTCTTTAATACAAGTGGACTGTACCATTATATATATTTGAATCACACCGTATTAAAGAGCACCAACAAATATATCCAAATAGCATCACGCAATTTCCTGAGGTATTCCTAAAATTTGAAATGATCTCAAACTACGAAGAACATTACTAAACTGACCAAAGCATACTTATATTCATCATATATTTAATGTGTAAAACAGAAAAAAATAATAATAATATTTTAAAAAATTGTTATTGACACTCCAAAAATCTTATTTTGCACTTTAAAATTAATATTTTAATTGTTAACGCCAAATTAATTAAAAAGGAGGAGGATTCAAAGGTGTCTACTAATTATAAGTTAAAAAGCATCGGAAAGGGCAGAATATATGTGCGGAAAAAAAGTTAAAAAATTAGCTATAAGAAACATATATGAATGTTTGATAGGAGAGTAGAGAATTAAGAAAAGGCACACAAGGTTTGCAGGGGAAGGATTGAATGGCTGGAAACGGGGTGGTGTGGAAACTGCCTTACATTGTGCATGAGTTACACGGACAAGTATATCAATGCCACCAATCTTTTGCTCATGCAATCTCTGTGTCCCCAAAAAACCCCCAGGCACTTATCACAATGTGCCAATGTAGTGAACATTCATGCATTACCTCCATTCTCTCAGGCCACTTTATGCTCCCACAATCCCGGCAAGCTACCAGTCCTCACTATCTTACATATGATATTGTTGCAAGAAATTGCATGAAGTACTTAAATTATTGGATTAACACAAACTATTACATAAGACTTAGGCCTTCCACAGTGGAGAATAACTAATCATAAAATAGAAAAAACAAAAAATTTAAGTAGGTTCCACAATTAATACATAGAATTCAGCTTTATCAAACTCACACTATTGTAGTAATAATGTTATAATAGGAATCAAATTCAAGGTGTTTGGTTTTTGTTTGTATGAATCAAACTCACCATAACACTATGGAAGACTTACTTCCATAGTGGTATATGTGAGTTTGATTCCCATTTAAGAATCAAGATGTTTGAGTTTGATTGCTATAACATTATTTTTGTAGCAGGGTGTGAGTTTGATTCCCATATACTATAGGAATCAAACTCATGAGACACGTTACACTCAACCACTGGAATTCAAGTTTAATTTCCGGCCTATTGTGGAAATTTAATTTTAATTTATAAGAATCAAACTCACAATTCTTGGCCCATTGTGAAAAGGTTAAGTTAGAAATATTTGACTCTCGACTGATTTTACTTTTCTATGTATACCGGAACAATTAATAAAAAAGGGTGTTATTATTGACACTAAAAAAAACTCATTATGCACTTCTTATGAGTGTGTTTTTTTTTTTTTTGGATAATATTTGCATTCTCCCCTTAGGGGGATGAGCTCATTCCCCCATTGCGGATAACGTATCTTGACCGTACAAATTTCATAATCGGAACCATTCAATTTATTTATCTTCATTTGAAGATCACCCCTACAAAAAATCATTTCAATCGGAGATCATTCAATCATTCAAGTGTATAGAACAAATCGACGGTGTAGGTACCAAGTAACATATTCATTATGAACCGTCCATTTATTTGATACGTTTGGATGATTAAAGGATCTCTAATTCGAATTATCTTTTTAGAAGAGTTCTTCAAATAAAGATTAATAAATTGAACGATTCCGATCGTTGATTTTATTCAGTAAAGATACGGTATTCGCAAATAGAGGATATGTGCATCCCCTATGTATTATCTTTTTTTTAAAATATAAAAAGTTTAGAGTGCACAATAATTTTTTTTTTTTTTTTTTGTAGTGTTAATAACAATCCGCATAAAATATATATATATATATATATATATATATATATATTTAAGTCAACTATTATGAAACGCACATTACTTCGGTACTTGGAACACTGATCATGACAATGGTTTACGTATATTTTGTTCTTTTATCGAATTCAACAATTGATCTGGTACATACATTTGAACCAAAAACTGAAAATGGTCAAGCAAAACTAGTAACGGATGCAAGATACACAGTGTTTCCCCATTGACCAATTTCTCTTCCCTCTACTCACTCACTGGTCCTATTGTGGTCAAGTGGTCAATTAGTAAAACAAGTTGTAGTTTAATATTGGCTTTTCTTTTTTCTTTTTTTTGAAACTTTTTGAAGGGTTTTTTTTTATGGCACAATTTTTATTTTCTTTTTTGAAGTTTATTTTGGGCTAATATTGATTATTACCAATTTATGATGAAGTGGAAAAGCAATTGGGATAAAACGTGAAAAATGTTTGAGTGCATGGTCACTCCAATTCAAAAGCGGCAACCCCTATGTTTGCTCTCACATTTTCAATACTTTTGTTATTACAACATCAGTAAGGGAAGTAGGCGATGAATAGGGAAAAGAAGGTATGCGTGAACCCTTCTCTTTTCTTCTTTTCTTTTTACTAAAATAAGCCAATCCAACTTGAGATCAAAAGGATGGCTTGGCTCCCAAAGGCTGCAAAGCACACCTCTATAGTTAGCAAATTTTCAGTGATATTCTTGGCGGAATTTCGTGATAAAGTTGTCTACTTGTCACTTGGATTTTGGATTTACTACATCACAAGCCTTGGATTTGGGCATGGCGTGTGCACGAAAACTACGAGCAAAGTTGATTTTAGTGTAGATTATGAAACGCCCCAAATAGATGAAAAATCGTCAAGAAAACGTGAGGGCCGCAGAAACTTTTGGTGACGACATTGTTTGGCCAAGCCAAGACTCAAAAGTTTCTTTTCAGCGTACAAGTTGGGTTGGTTGAGTTCCTATTTTTTGAAGCATACAACTTCTCCATTAGGTTCGTTTAGTCCAAATAGCTAGCATTTTATCATGCTATAGAAATTAAGAAAGTTAATTGAAAGAAAAAAAACCCCGCAATAATTTGAAAGGAAAACAAAAAATAAATATAAAACCGCCATTAAAGCTGAAACTAAAACTCTAATTAAGTTAAACACTGATGATATATACAACACATGCATAACATAAACAACATTTTTTTTTTGGTTTTTGAGTTTAATTACTCAACTTCAAATAAACGCTGAACTAAAATAGAAGAGAAGGTTCATTAACCCTAAGACAATTTTTGTCTTCCTTACTGCTAGAATAACTAACCCTAATTATGAAAACTCTAGCTAACTAAAAAGATAAAACTCGCGAGACGGATTCACTAGCTAGTAAAACTCTCTAGCATATTAACCATATGCACACTAAGCTCTAGTCCTCATATCAGTACTCATATGGACACTCTCACTATCTCTAGTCTGTTGAAGCAGATGTTCTCAACATGGAGCTTTCAATTCTTAGCATATGCCGGGCATGTTGTTCCAGTAGCAAGATCCTAGGGAGCGCTTAACTTCAGATGCTGCCGCAGTGTTGGTCTTGACCAATGGCGTCAATGGTGCATTTTGCTGAATCTCTAGACTCACATTGGCACTAGTACTCACGCCTGACATCGATGCCCGGTTAGACATGCATCCCTGCACGTACCATGACTCGGACACTGCAGGCATTGTGGAGGGAAAGTTGAGCAGGCTCAACAAGTCATCATCCATCTCCTCTAATGGATCCTCATTTTGTTTCATGCCTGTGCAACAAAACCACAAGTTATACATAGTATTAGATATTGGTATCAAATGACACAAAAAATATCGACTTGCTACATTCGTCAAATTTGTTTACTAAATTTTGTTCTCCAAACAGTTAGTATTTCAGTTATAATTTGAGCCCACTAGATTGTCTAACAACATAAAATGCTATTGTCATATTATTGATTTAAATTATTTATTAAGTCGGTTTATAAATGTGTTGTACAAATTCACAGCTTGCAACATAAGCATTACTTTAGTCTAACAAGATAACATCACCATAACATGCGTACTCTTCTATTCAATTTGGTGAACAATTTTGATGACACTATTAATTACACTAAAACACAAAAGGCATGCAAAAGTTTTAGTATTTACCAATTGATAACGGAGAGGAGCTGCCATCCCTCTGATTTTCAGCACTATTCTCGCCGCTATTCTTCAAAGTTGATTCGACCCGCACGGTGTCTTCGGCCTCCTCCTCATCAGCAAACTCTTCCTCCTCTTCCACCATAAGACCTTTCTCTTTACCGGACCACCCTGACGAACAGCTGTCGCCACTCTTTGCTTTCTTATTTGATATATTCTGAGCCTCCACCAAAACATCATCCAAAAGACCACTATTCCCTTGGGACGGCACAGGTGCAATTTCATAGTGATCTTCATTAGCAGTATAGTCTGAGCCCCCCATCTGACCCTCACCGCCGCCATTAATACTCAGCTGTGTTTGGTTGGAAGGGAGCTCTGGATTGGACCCTTGAACCAAAGGGGTTGGGTCATAAGTAGGAGGCCCAATGATCATGGAGCTCAGACTATGATTATTGTAACCACCAAAACCTCCATGAGAATTGTACTGACCTATTAGGGTTTGGTTTGGAATGTTGCTCTGGTTGAAGAGAGCTGAAGACGATGACGACCCGAATGGAGAAACCGGGGACAAAGGCATAGCAAAGCCACCATTTCCATGGAATTGAGTCATAGGATTGGAGTAAAGAGAAGAAGAATTGTGGTGGTGGTTTTGAAGAGAGTAATTGTTATTAGGGTTTTGGTGGTCTGAGGTGGAGGAGAAAGTACTTGTGATGTGGTCGTAAAGAGAAAGCTGCGAGGGACTGAAATTGTTTGGTTTCCGAGGCTGAGAGGAAGAGAGGAGTGATGAGAATGAAGAAGCAGAAGACGAAGAAGAATGCCTAAGTTGGTGGTGGTGGAAGGCGGCAGCTGCTGCTTCTTGTTGAAGGTCATGAGGGTAAACTGGTAAACCGGCTCTCTGGCGACGCTTCATTCTAGTATTCCAGTAGTTCTTTATTTCATTGTCAGTCCTGCCGGGTAACTGATGATCGATGATATACAAAAAAAAGTAACGGACAAACATGAGTTTCAGAGAAAGAGAAAGTCAAACAAATTGAAAATTAAAAAAAAAAAGATAATCAAATAGGTAGGTCCAAAAGAAAATTAAGGGAAATGGGGAATCTGGTCAAAAAAATGAGATCAGCACCTATATATAATAAGAACACATTAAATTTTTGGCATAAACAAGAACAATGGATTCATTATTAATAAATAAAAAAAAATTATTTGAGCTAGCAAAACTCAGAAACTAAGATTTTTACAACAAAAAAAATATTGTTTCAAAAAGGGTTTCAAACTCTAAATCTGACTTACTCAGAAATTTAGAATAAGGAAGCGAATCCTCTACTAGGTTTTTGTAAATTTTAGACAGATAGTCCAAGAAGACCAAAAAAGAGGAAATGAAAGCAACTCGGGTCGCAATCAGAATCAAAAATGAAAAAAGAAAAATCACATAAAAAGGTATAGTCCAAGGGACAAGAAAAAAGAAACAAAGAAAGAAAAAAAAATTATTCCATAGAGAGCAAATAAATAAAATAAAAGATTAAAAAAAACCAAGAAAACCAAAAACAAATGAAAAAATGAATGAACAACAAAAATTAACCTGAGAAGCCATGCGAGCCCATTTGTTGCCGAGCTTAGCGTGAAGCTCGATGATGAGTCTCTCCTCCTCAGGAGAGAGCGAGCCTTTCTTGAGATTAGGCCTCAGATGGTTAGCCCATCTGAGCCTGCAGCTCTTACCACATCTAGCCAGCCCTGAATTCTTCTGCACCGCGTTCCAGTTTCCCTCTCCGTGCTTCTTCACGTACTCTATCAAAATCGCGTCCTCTGCCGCCGTCCAGGGCCCCTTCTTGAGGCCCCGCTGGTGATGGTGGTGGTGGTGGTGGTGGGAGCCGCCTCTCTGAGCTCCTACCGCCGCCTCATGAACTCCGTCCACAACTCCGCTGTTGTTGAGCATCATGATGATTTTTAGGCCTATACCTAGCTAGCTCTCTATTAGTTATATGTAAAGCTACCGGCCACCTATGTTTCTTAATTCTTTGAGTTTGGTTTTGTTCAATGTGGTTTTTTGTTTTATGGGATATGCTTGAAATGTTACTTTGAGAAATTGGAATAGAGAGAAAGAGAGAGAGAGAGATATGAAGGTTTGGAAGGGTTGATCTTCTCTCTCCTCTCCCAGGGTGTGAGAGAGAAATGCAAGAAAGAAAGAGGGGAGAGAATTGGAATTTAGAGAGAGAAAAAGACAGATACAAGAAGCTAGAGCCAAGATCTTGTCTCTATTCTAGCTTTGTTTTTGTTTTAGGCAGGGATTTCAGATTTTGAGAGAAAAAGGAGAGAGAGAGAGAGAGAGAGAGGATGATAGGAGAAAGGAGGGTCTCTGAAGTTTGGGGGCTTTGGTGGGGAGGGTGAGTGTGTGTGAAAGGGAGGGATTTATTTAGAGGTATGAGCTTCCATTTCGGTCCGGGTTGCATGCTAAGTGGTACGTCCATGGACGCGTTTTTTATGTCCACCCTTCATTGCTATTACACCACACTCTTCCTCTCTCACTTCTAGAACACCATTTTGGACATTTCCACTTCCCCTATTTTCTTTTTTTCTATATATAACAAAAACCCAAGTATTGTAAATTCAATTCATATTCATTTCACTTGTTTTTCTTCCTAGGTCAAACTTCAAAGATACATTTTAAGAAATACATTTGAAATATACCATATACTCTAAACCAATTTGGACGACATTTACGAATCGTATTACTGGTCGGACTTCTCACAAGTTCGGCGTTCATGTGGGTCCTATTGAGAGTTAATTACAAAAGAATATTTCATCTTTCTAAGACTAAAACGACACGCGGAATTAAAAAGGGGACGACTTTTCTGGGCAGTCTTATCCAATCAGTACTGAAAGTTATTATTAGGGTTACGTCAGTTATGGACCAGTGTATTATTAGTTTTTGTCGTATGTTCTGATGAAAAAAAATTTTCATCGAACTTATCAAGGAAAGGATTCGCCTCGATGTCTTAAATTTATTCTCTGAAAAATTCTCTTTTTCTATTTAAATATATTCGAGCATTTTTATTTGAAAAATGAAAGAACGAAAAAAAAAAATTATCACCAATTCCGACTTCTTTTACAGTGAATTACATAGAAAGAAAATATGCAAAATTCACCACCAGTTAGCTTATAGTGCTTGCTCAAGTTTTTATTCGCTGGTTGAGTCTATGAATACAAATTGTTTTATTTATCAATCAGGATTAGGTAGTACTATTGAAGTTTACTTGACTCACATCATATCTTAAGAGTCTATCATCATATATGTTTGTGAACTAATATACTTAACAGTGAAATATTAGTTACATTGGAAGGAACATTGAAATTTAATATCCTAACTCATTTTCACTTTCCTCTCTTGCTATTTGGGCACCCAAGGGCAATTTTATATTTCTATCAAAATGATTGTTACTTTCTTTTTTATTTTGTACGTTTGTGATTACTTTATATTCACTCCCTGTCTTTCCATCAATAAGGATCTGAATTTTTTATCTTTTTTATATAAAAAATTAATGCGTTTCCTTAAAAACGTATATGCATTTTGACTGAATTAATTATACTTGAACTTAGTGTTTTTTAGAAAATTTTGTTTCTGATTAAGGTGAAATAGTAATTCTTCTTTTTTAGAAGTTGAGTAGCTTGTTTGGTATGTAAACAACGTTGGGAGAAACTCAATTGGGTCAACCACAATCATTTGTTCTTTGAATTTCATCCTAAAAGTTATAGAAGTATAACCCTATTTTATTATATTTAGTTGTGGTATGCAGCTTGGTTTGGTATGAAACTATATTCACCAAAAAAATCCTATCCGTTATCTAGAGAAAACACTTAAAGGAAAAATCCCTCAGCCATTGGTCTTGAGGTCTGCGGCAATCTCTTTTGGTTTCTATTTTCTTTCGTGTTTCTTTTATGGTTGTGGTCGCTCTTTCATTGTGGCGAGAAAAGTTTTCGTGATTATGGTCGCTCTTTTACTCTGTCAAGGAGAGCCTTTGTGATGGTTATGACTTACAAATCAAACTCATATCTTTAAGCAGTGGCTATTGTTCATAGTTAAGGTTGGTTTTTGTTTTTCTTTTGGTTTGTGTGCATGGAAAAAGACTATGAAGAGAAAGCTCAACATTTGTTTGAGATGACTCATAGCAGTGTTTCTTTGCTCACAATTGCAAGATCATTAGAGGTGGTGCATTATTTTCTTCTTGATGTTGTTACGGTGGTTCTACGACTCGCAAGGTTGTTATCTTTGTTGTTGGTTAGATATAGGTCTTGGGGAATTGTACATGACAAGTTTGTAAATGTGGATTTGTGTAGTGTTTTTTTGGCATATGTGACCTCTTGGTTACGTTCGACATGCCTATCATATGTACGTTCTTGATAGTTTCTTAATAAATTCTTATTACCTTAAGAAAAAAAAAACTATATTCACCAAGAATAAAATATGATGCTTTTTTCGTAATCATATATGACTATTTTAATTTATCATTACTAGAATGAATTGTTTTGTTTATTTATTTGAAGTTATTATTGAGGTATCTAAATATGATGCTTTTTTCTTAATCATATATGACTATTTTAATTTATCATTACTAGAATGAATTGTTTTGTTTATTTATTTGAAGTTATTATTGAGGTATCTAAATGAAATGCTAATTGTTATAAAAATTTGTAAATGAGTTATGAGTTCAATATATAAGGTTTTTTTTTTTTGTCCTAAATTTGTAAGTATTAAGTGAAATTTGATCGCACTGGGTTTTGGTTCAATTTTACAACAGTGGAACTATTCTTCTTGGTCCTTTAAGTTCGGAATTTGTGGATCCATGTTTTAGACTACTGTAATTGTTGCTTAATTGCACTTGTAATAGTTACTCAGTTACATTTATAATTGTTACTCAGTCAAATTTACATATGTAATTGTCACTAGTATACGCCAAACATCGTGTATATATCATATTTATACAACTAATATTTTCAATGGCTATTACATGTAAAAGATTCGTATAGTTTATTTGATTTTTTTTATCACTTTTTTACATTATTTAAGTTTGAACTTTACTATACTTTACAAATTTGTTGATACACATTTTCAGGTCAAGTGAATATAACATCCAAAATAACTAATAACAAGCATTTCAGTGAATAATTTATAATAATATGACTTAAGTTAATAATATTAAAAAAACAAATACATATTGTGACATATATTTCCCATAAAATATTTTTGTATGAACTTTCATGATTCGTTCCTTATCAATTTTGTGCCAAACCTTTGGTTAGTCAGTTTGTGTTCTCAATAGTGTTATTGTAGTATTTTCTTGTAGACATTGCATAAGTTGCAAATTTAATTATTTTATATTATGTTACTTTGTACAAAATTAAATTAAACAGACGAGAGAGGATGAGAAAATCAAATTTCATCAAGATTAAATTAAATAAGTCATCCTATGAGGACCCGGTCTAAGTCCATCTTTCTAATTTTTGTATTGCATTTCTAACAATTTTAGCCTAATCTCAATGAAACTTTATAGTCCCACATCAAAATGCACCGGTAAGCTTTGTGAAAAGGTATCTAGAAGCCTTAAAAACATGACTCTAGATACAAAAAGTAATTTCTATGAAACAGATGTATGTCACCCCTTTCTCTCAAATAGAGCGGGGTGACATACACCCACAACATGGGAGTTTCTCAACTTAGATACGAGTGGAGTGATCTGCTGACTTCAGAATACCAACACCTACAAAACAAAGGGTAGATATATCTTCACCACATCTTCTAACTTTTGCATTATCGCTTACGGTACGTCTTCTAACTTGTGCAACCCTGACTTCATAATCCGAAGACCAAAGTGGTACCAGAGTATACCATATGATCTTCAAATTAATTGGTGCCCTTTGCATTCAAATAAGCAAAAATGACTTTCAAAGGCCAACTCAACATAGCTAACTCCAGTATAAAGTCTGAAAGTATATCTATTGGTCTGTATTAAATCTCCATTTCTTTCTAATCATTGCGCTGGAAACAGAAAAACTTACTACGTTGATTCTCCGGAAGACGAGAAACCTCCTTCTGCATTGTGAATTCAAGTTGCTGCCACTTGTGTTTAAATTCTAACACGATACAATAAAAGTGCAAACCACACCTGGATAAAAATGCTATGACTCTACTTGCTAGTAACATTTAACAAAGCTAAGTCCCAATGGAGGTCTCAAATCCGTCAAATCTAACAAAGCCGGACTCATTTACTTCAGAGTGTTTCATTTCGTACACAAAGAGCATGTTCGTAAAATTCATGACATTTACTTTTATGAATTGCAGCAATCAAACACCAGTGATGACTCCTCTGTATTACACATAAATTTTCTGATAAGCACAAACTCAATTACCAAATATTTGCCACAGAATTTGAGTATAACAGTTATAATCATGGACTTTCATAAGTCAAACAATGTTGCCAACGGGATTTATAAAAAATTATGATTTACAGGACCACAAAGAACCACATTTTGTGAAACAAATTGAAAAGAGAAGATGCCAGAAGTACCTCCTACACATTGTTCGAATCAAAGCAACCATATATGTCAAGCATCCCCAATGTTCTTGGTTTGTTTCCTTCTTCTGACATCAGATGATCTAATGCCAGCGCCCCAGGGATTTCCCGAAACCCAAGTTACATTCAAACTTCTGAGATTTTGTAAGCATTTACAACATGTCCTTGATAAAATCGAGATTAAGCGTGTCCTTAACGATAAGGAACAATCCTAGGAAAATAACAAGGGTTATCCCGGATGACATAATCCCCTGCTCTACTTCTAGAGGAAGCTTTCTCCCACCCCTAGCAGCCTCTATGAGGATGAAAGCCAAGGTACCACCGTCTAAAGCAGGTAGAGGAAGAAGGTTGATTACTGCAAGGTTGAGATTAAGCAAAGCTGCAAACTGATAGAGTCCATCAATATTCGACCTTGCAACTTCTGCCCCTACAGCTATGATTGCAACTGGACCTGAAACCTTACTAGCTGTCTGCGAGAAGTTTAGAACAGTCTGCTTTAAACTATCTAAAACATTAAATGACAAGCCCCAAAATTCTCTCCCAGTATAATTAAAAGCTTCTGAAACACTTTTGGGTTTAACTTTCGTAAACTTAACATTTGGCGATAATTGCACTCCGATTTTGCCTGTTCCATCATAATTCTCATCCGGGGTGATCCCAATCTCAAAATCCTGCTGTCCTCTCGCAACCTTAAGAACCACATTTCTTTTGGGATTCTGCTTAATCACATCAACAATCTCTGAAACACCATTAGGACCTCCTCTTGGCAATTCATTTCCGTTAACCTTAAGGATCACATCGCCGGCAAGCAACCCATCTCGGGAAGCAGCGGAGAAGGGGCGAACCTCGGGCACAAGCACCCCAGGATAGGCCTCTTGTACAGGCAAACCAACAGATAACACTTGAGTAAATATTATAAGATAGGCAAAAATAATATTGGCAACCACACCAGCTGAAACCACAATTATTCTATCCAATATTGGCCTGTTCTTAAGCAAATTCTTATCATCAACTGGAATATCACTATCTGGATCATTATCTGGAAACCCCACAAATCCACCTAGAGGAAAAGCTCTAAGGGAATACTCCACATTGTTTGCATTGAATTTAGCTAAAATTGGACCAAAACCAACTGCAAATTTACTCACATGGATGCCTTGGAGATAAGCAGCAAGGAAGTGACCACTCTCATGAACAACAATTATGGCCGTTAACACAGCAGCCGCCTCCAAAACCGACTGAGCACTCTCAAAGTTTCCATAGTCGAACCCAGGAATCGCACAAGTCCTAAACTTGAACCTTTTCCCATGTGGGTACCTGCCATTTTCGATGAAAAATCGATCCTTGCAGTGAAAACGGACGTCCGGGGAAGAAAAAGGGCAGCAAATGGAAGAAGATGGAGGTTTTAGGAGGTGGGTTTTGGGTTTTGATGGAAAATCAGAGATGGGTGATTTGGAATTGGATAACTTGATGAGAGAGAAAGAAGAGGGTGGAGAAGCTGAGAGGTTAATGATCATGGTTTTTTTTTTTTTCTTTTTTTCCTGTGGTTTTCTGATAGGGGGTTTGGTTTTGTGATAGAGGAGGGATTGGATAATTCATAATCTCCTGCCTTTTTTGGGTTTTGTGGAGGGGAACTCAACTGACTAATTTGTCTTCCCTCCCTCTTATTTTTCAGCATTCGGGTGTGTCGTGTTCTCTGTGCAGTTTTTGGATCGAAGTTTCTGTGTTTTTTGGATGGGCCTTTGGGCCGTGTAGTCAATAAAAAGAAGGCCATGTGATCCGATTTGGTTAAGTACACGAGAAAATCATCGAGGATGTCGTTGTAATGATATTTCAAATGAATCATGCATTGTCATGTGAAATCTTTCTATAACTACATGATAGACTTGATTTGCGGTGGAAAATAACTCTTTGATTTTTCTTATAAGAGAACAAATCATTAAGTTTGTTGAGTAATTAGGGTTTAGGCAAGATTATTTTTAAATTTGTCGAGCAATCGAACTTGTGTGAATATAGGCAGACAAACTGCTCTAGAAACTAGCCAAACTCACAACTTTTAAATTTTATTATTTGAATAATTTCACAATTTTTTAGTGGGTAAACTTATCATTTCTTGGGGTGTCCAAATGAGTTTCACCCTAAAACAATGTTGTTGCACATAATTCCCATGACTCAAGGATGGCCTTTGCTTTTCATTGTTCAAAATCCTTTCATTTCATGGTAGTTTCATCTAAAGGTACCAGGCCCTAAAACTTGACCCAATGTTGTTTCTCCATGGTTTACTTGGCCCCGTTGAAGTTGCCAGAATACTTGGCTGCATGATGCATGAACTTGTTGTTTTTCCTGAATACGAGCAATTCATTACTTTAATTTACACTAAGAGAGGGTGAGGAATTTGAACTAGAGATGCAATGAATGGAAAAGAAAAGCTCTAATCACCCGAGCAATCCACCACTTTCATGCATTAACTTGTGATATCTTAGCATAATGGAAAATACTTTAGAGTTAAACTAACAAGCTAAAAGTCACTAATGTAGAGGACTCTGTTGCATATTATTATGAGTTATTTAGAGTTTTATTGTATCTGTAAAAGGTGAGATATTAGTAGGCTTATGAAAATATAAAGGTTAGTCTCTGCACCCTTACAAAATACGCTTAATGTTTGTGCCAAGGGCACATAAGCATTTCAATTTCTATAGAGTGAAGAAGACGATATTCTTAAGATCATGTCTTCTTAATCAGCAGGTGTGTGTTTAGTTTATATTGGTTTGATTACTTGTAATCTGATTTGTAAGTCGATATGAATATGTAAGTTTATAACTACAACATTATGTATCATAATGTAATTTGCAAGTAATAAAAAATGACTCATATCGTGCTATAATATGATCTCATGATAATAACCACACAAATCTGTAAACTGCATAAAGAAAAGTAAAGTATTCTTAATTAATTATCTAACCAAGTCATTAGTACTAATTTGTTGACCAACTTGACGAATTAGAATACAGTTATTTCCCTCAAATCAAATACAAAATCTAGCAAAAGATTAAAAAAGTGGAAGATCGTTGTTTGGAATGAACAAGACGGCTACAACAAAAGGTTTTGCTTGCAAAAGTTAGCTTTTCGAAAGGAAGAAGAAACTACTGTTTGGCTTTACAAATGGTACTTTGAATTTGAACATTGTCACACAAATTATTAAAGACCCTGCTGAAAGTAAAACAAAAACTAAAAGGGTTAAAAAATTAGGATTTGGTTTTGGAGGTCCGAACTATCTAATGGTTTGACTTTTTAACGCTCCGGATTTGTCACTCACTCACTCACACTCCCATCTTCGCATCACGACCGTTGAAAAATCCGGACCATCTAATAGTCCAGACCATTAAAGATTTTTCCAAAAAATTATCAAAGATTTTCCATGATTTTTGCCCAAATCCAAACATATCTGCTAAGTGGGACTCGGATGTAGATTTTGTTAGGAGGCAAGACAAATGGAGCAGAGAAAAGTGGGATTCAATCAAATTATCAAAAATTGGAAGAGGGCCAAGGGTCCTTGTCAACAGCCCCATAAATTATAAATCTAACAGCTCTGGCTTTGTATCTTCTTCTTGACCCACCCACCACCTACCCACACAACATTCACAAAGAGCCCTTCTACCAGCAACTGATGCTATTGATGATGTTTCTCTGACATCAATGCATGGCCAAACTTTAATGTTATTGAGAGAATCTTCCTGTTTGATGCCCTACCACTCAATATTAATAACTTATTATTGATAAATTATTGACTATCCACGTGTTATTTATATTATTAATATAGTTTTTGATACACGGACTGCATAATTTTCGACATATTTATTAGCAAAAGTTCACATGAAAAAAAAAATGAAGACGTGATATCATCTTATTAAGTGACATAACCGAAGTTTTTCCCCTACTTTTGAAGAAAGTCCTAATTGCGAGTAGCTGCACTGCATCACCCCTTCACTTGAGAGAAACAGAGAACCCTGCATTAAGATCCATCAAAAGGGTTTTTATCACGGTTGGTCTTTAAAATTAGACACTCCAATCAAAATTGTCCGTGAAATTAAAATTTCATCAATTTGGTCTTTGAAATTGAGTCTCGCAAATCAATTTGATCTTTCCATTACATTTCTGTCAATTTTTATGTTACGTGCTGGCGTGGCACACAAATGGGTCTTACCAATCCAATTATATAGTGCCACGTGGATTAACCATTAAAAAAATATTTGGCACCATATAAAACAATTGTTTTAAAATTTTTATAAAACAATTTTTTTATAGTTAATCTACGTGGCACCATATAATTGGTCATGTGAGAGCACGTTGACCATTAGTTTCAACACGTGGATAAAATGCTCTAATACCATAACAGAAATTGAAGTTTCACCATAAAACTAATTAGCATATAAGAACATGCAAGATCCTTAAATTCCTTCACACTCTTAACCGAGATACAAGTTTTACTGTGCATGAATTGAAAAACCACATGACAGAAGACAACAAAAGTACATTACTCCTTCCATACATGGATTGAACCTTGAAAACATGTTATTAAAACGCATAATATTGCTTTTCTTTTATCACATATACACTCTTTCTTTCATTATTTACAATGTCTTAAGATAAAAGATCATACACATACAATTACATGTGAAACACAAGAATTCACAACGCACTCTTTCTTTCTTTTTGGATAAATGTTATATGAACAAGAAGATAAAACCGGTTATTATATGTAAGTTCTTTTTTTATCTTCTGCAAACGACACATATAAGATAATTTGGACTTTTTTGTGAAAGACTCTTATTTCACCGAGAATATATCTCAAAGAGTCTATAACACTCGTTATAACACTCGTCATGTGATGAGCGTTATAGAATAATGGGATCATGTTGATATACTCTTAGTTGTAGGTAAGAATCTCTTTGTTTTTGCGCATGTGAGACACCTTGTGATAGCCACATTTATTCCATCGAACAGCTAGCCGTTGGAGAAATGTTCTATCTAGGGCTAGGCTAGGTAATCGACAGAGATGGTGGAAAAAATTTAATGCAAAGGGTCATAAATTAGGCCCTACACACATTGCAGTTATGGTTCTCGATCTGAGATTCCTGAAGCCTTTGGACCATATCTAATTAAAACGATTCCTTCATTGACAGTCTTACATGCATGTCTGGTTTCTCTCTCCCCAAGTCTCTTTCGTTTTTAATGTTTTTAGAGTTTTCTGTAACTTCTTCAACGAAACAACGAATGAACGGTTAGAAATATATATACAAGCGTGAACTGTTCAATCTTACATGTTCGAGTCAAATGTTAATAGCCAAAGTTTGGTACAATTTATACGTGTTGGTCCTGCACAAAAATAGGTTTGAACATGCTACAGAAAGCAACAGAAAATCAAAGAATTAGAAAAAAGAACAAAATGATTACTCATATTATTATTTCAAACCGACTACGTAACGGGAAAAGATCGACTATCAAACTTAATACTATCGAGTTACAAGAGGATATAAACACCTAGTGCATGTTTAGTTACAAAGAATAGGAATTGAATTCGTTTTAATTATTGAGTTTCTTGCGCTTGCTAAAATATAAGTATGAGAATCATTTAACTTCTTAACTTTAATTTCATGTGATTACTAACACATGTGAAATTAGAAAAGTGTCAATTTCCCTTGGAATCTGTAATCAAATTCCTAAAAATTAGGAATTAGATCAACTATCCCTTTCTTTACTTCCCCCTACTTCTAAGTTCTCTCATTCCTTCTCTTATTTCTTTCCTTCTCTCTCATTGTTGCAAGTAAACATGCCCCTAATTCTGAAACAAACAAGAAAGCAATCTAACCGTAACATAAAATATGAAAGGAATCATAATCCTTATCTCACTAGAAAATCCGAAGACATAAAATACCAAAATACTCTAACTAACATGCATAAAAATAGGCCAAATTGCTAACTAGTCAATTTCTCAACCAAAAAAAAATTCCTATAATATGTATATATATATATATATATATGTGTGTGTGTTGGATAATATATGGAACCAAGCACAAGGATCATGCGTGTATGATGAGTTGATTACACGATCTTAAAAGTTATGCAATTTTGAAGCATTGCTCCTGCTTTAGTGTAATGTAGTTCTCACAGCACATTGGAACATTCAGACCATGAAATTTGATTTTTTTAATAATTAGAAGGTTCCTGCTAGATTTATTTTGTTTAACAAATGCATAAGCTAATAATTTGATATCTCAGTTTTGTTAAAGTAAGTATGAACGTGCTCTCTTCTTTCTTTTGTTTTTATAACTTATTTGTTTTTCTGTTTTAAAGATGGATCTTTCAAAATTTCCTAGATAATTGAATATAAAATGATAGTGGGAGAGAAGGGCATGGCCCGACCTGAGCATCTGGCCTTAATTTTCTACCTACTCTCTTGAATGACAATCACCTGCATCATCACGCTTTTTTCATCACCTTTACAATTTCCAAATAATTCTCTCTCTCTCTCTCTCTCTCTCTCTCTCTCTCTCTAATATGGTATATATCAGTCAGGAGCAAACCCTAGAGAGCGGGGAGGAGCTGATGATATATGCATATATCTTATGATCATTTCAAGTTTCTTTCCAATTTTCTTTGCCTAATTGGTTGGATATATAGAAGGTATATATATGGATCTAATAGGAAGCATGCATGCATGTAGAATTAAATCTTAATACAAAAGAGTCTTTCTAATAAAAGCCAGAGAGAAACAATTAAAAGAAAAATTAGCGCTTAAACCATTCAAGAGTTTCTAATAAAACCCAGAGAGAAACAGATGAGGCTCTAGGAATTAAAGAAGGAAGGGGGATTTTGATCAAGAACAACATACCATGAATAGCTGATGATGAGTTGAAAGGATGGGTGGAGAAAGATGCAAAAGGAGATATTGACGCGGCTCAATCAGAATCACATGGCTAAGTCTCTGATATTAGCCATGCATTCAAATTGAGGCGCGCCAATACCTTCGTTATGTATTCACAACTTTCTCCATCAAAACCTAGAAATTGAACCAGACTTTCTTCTGTGTGTGCCTCTTCTTCCTCCATAACTGCTGAAAAACCCACCTGCAGGCTGCAGCTCTGTCTCTCTGAAAAAATGCTTTTATAGACAAAAACCAGTTTGATGCATTTATCTCCTTTCTTCTATTTTGACTTATTAGCTAGCTTTTGGCATCTCGCCCACATCACCTGCTGCCTAAAGGGAAGCAAAAGCCGAAGGCTCATAAAACTCACCTGTTCCAACTTGAAACGGTTTTTGTGTTTATGTACGTATGTCAATTTGGCAATATTTTGACTCATATATATCCCTAATTTATTTTCTGCTTATCCCTTAACCAGTCAGGGACTCCACGTAGCCATTCATTGTTTGTTGTCAAATAGGAGAGATTCTTGCTTGTAACCGTTCCTGTAAGTAAATATATCACTCATTTGCGTGTGATGAGTGCTATATTCACAGAGAATATACTCAAGTTAGAGCTAAGTATTTGATGTCAAGTAGGAAAAACACTTTTTTGCAAGTGTGTTTGAAAATATTTTTAAAATGATTGAAAATGTTTTTGATGAAAGTGTTTTGGAATCAATCTTTAGGAAAAATGCAAGTGAATTTTGAAAAAGTACTTGAAGTGTTTCCTAGAAGAAAAATATAACTGGTGTTTCTTTCAAAATACACTTAAAGTGTTTTTGGAATCCAAAAACACATTCACCAAAAACGCTTTCATCATTTTAAAATAATTTCCAAACAAGCCAACATCACACATTTGATGTCAAGCAAGAAAAAAATATTCTTGCAACCAAGACATAGTCTAATAGCATCATATACTTAATAGATATTTGTCACGTGTTTAAAAAGTGCATAACTCGTCCAATAAATATTTGTCACATGGAGTCCTTGGTTACAAGAGAAACTTTATTGTCGAGTAACAGTAGAGGGTAGTTTGAAGTTGCCCTTCTACCATTGACTCTGATTTTTATTTTATTATTTATTATTTTTTTGGTCTAGTTTATAGATCTTGACATTGTCACAACGGTATGCTAATTCGTAATCAACATATAATGAATAAGGGAAGAGGGTTGCCCAAGTCTACTGATGTACCCGCGGAGTCCCAATTAAGCTAAAAGAGGTATTGGCCAATTTTTGCCGGTTTCCCCTTAAACTTTAATTTTAATCAATTACTCTCTGAATTCTTATAATTAGACAATTTTCTCTATGTTGGTAAGTTTTTGAATTTTTCATTCTACATTCCGTTAGACTCTACCACCCTTTGCTGCTTTTAAAGGGTAAAAAAGTCATTTTGGTTGATTGTTGGAGAAGGAGGAGCGTTCAAGTTTGGAAATGATAGAGGTCTCCTCTATGGCTCGGCAGTGAGGAGAGTTTTAGAGAGAGAGTAAAAATTTAGATTTTAGAAAAAGAAAAATATATATATGAATTGAGGAAAATGACTTTTCTAATATTTGAAGTTGCAAACAGTGGCGGATCCAGGAATTTTTTCTTGGGTGGGCGAAATATAAAAGCATCCAAAGAGATAACAAAGACTTTTTAAAAGTTAAACAATACAATTATCATTCAAACTAAACGTCCACGACGAGTTTTCATATCATGAAAACGTTTCATGATGGTTTCGTTATCAATACAAGCAAAAACATCTTATCATGATCGGCAAGAAATTGCAAAAGCTCAATATAATTCCCCCTATTGTTTGATGTTAATGATTCATCATGACCCCGAAAAGGAAGACCTTGTCGCAACAAAAATCTAGTACAATCAATTGATGCATTCAAGCAAATGCGATAGTTGTCTCGAGCTTGGTCCGATTGCTTAACGAAAGCCATTTGAAGATGTTGCTTTTGATTCATGAGATCTAAGAGAGCTTGAGTAGCTTGATTATGAAGACTAAAATTAAAGTTCAAGAAGAAATTGGTCAAGAATTCATGGGAAAAATTGACTAATTATAAGAATTCATGGGAAAAATTGACTAAAATTAAAGTTCAAGAAGAAATTGGTCAAACTCTGGAGAAAAATTGACAAATTCCTCATTTTGAAAAGCACCTTATGTGATGATCTAGAAGCATATATACAAATTATATGTTCATTGACAAATTAAAATGAAATTATAGGAGATTATTTATTGTTACCGACTACTCAAATATTGGACCAACTTTTCCCAGGACTTGGCTCCCACATACCCAATTAAGTCTTAAAGCAAAATCCAAGTATGTGATGATTTCTGGAGGTAGGTGAGTAGGTACAACCCCAATATTTATTATGGAAAATGTTGTCCGAGAACACAAAATTCTCTGCACTTAGCATCATTGTATGTCCAACTGGTTAGCTATATATATATGTGTGTGTGTGTATATATATATGTATATAGTTTGGCAATGCTGTTATAGAGAGCATACAGGCATAGGGTAGTTTAAGCTAGACTATGCAAATTAGGTTAATTAACTTTGTTCTGTATATATGTTCCCAATTCAGCTTCTTGAGTTCTTTATTACAACATATCTTGGGACAGAATAGTCCAGTAAACTCTGATATTGTGTTCTTATCATGCAATATAAGGAATTAAGAAAAATGGAGCCATATGGAATTCTGTCCAGCGTGCATAACTTTTGACGCAACGTGCAATAAAAAGGACGTTAGATGAGAACCTTAAATTAGAAAATTAGAAACCATTAGAAAGCATGTGAAAATTCTCAAAATTTAAGATTGAATAATACGAAAGATAACGACCCTAACACCATTTAAAGTCTATTTCAACTCTAGGTTTGTTAGGAATCCTAATAGAAAATAAAATACGAAAGTATATCAAAAATATTGTTGTACCATATATTGGGTCTCACTACTTAGCCCATAGACTATGTAAAAGGAGAGAAACCTTAGTGCTATAAAAGGGATTCCTCACCCACATTTTAGGGCAAGCCTCTCATACGAGGAAACTCTAGTCTTTCTACTCTCTCTCAATGGCAACAAGCCTTCATGTATGTAACTCTCATTTTACATAGTGAAACCAAATCTACACCAACATGGACGTAGCCCAACTCGGGTGAACCATGATATATCATTGTGTTCTTGTGTGTTTGTATGATTTAGGGCTCGTTTGAATGTGCTACTTTGTAAAGAGCTTTTACTCACTGGCGCTTTTTGTTCGTAGCACTTTTCAGTAACGTTTTTACGAGGAAGCAGTTTGTTGTTTGGCATGTAACCAACTAAGTGCTTTAAACAACTAAGTGCTTTTGCATTGTATAGAAGCTCTTTTTATATTAAATAGAGTGTTTGGCAGTCAAATAAAAAAGCATTCATTAATAATAAATTAACAACTTTTTTTTTCCTCAAGAATTTTTGCATAAATTATTTTTCGTATATAATTAACATACAACTTGATTAAATTGTTGATGAAAATTCAATAAAAAAATTAATGATCATTAACAAAATGATACATACTTAATTGAAAATATATGTAGTTGACAATTTGTTTCTTAAAAACAAAAGAACACATTATATTTGTGTGACAATCAAATGTGAAATAAGTATTAACTAGACATAAGAAGATTAGCAATTCTTTCTTGTTCAAAATCTCTCTCTCGCCTATGAGTAGAATTTTCATCAACAATCTCTTCATCTCTATGGTCTTCCTCATGTGCGGAAGTAGCTAGCTCATCATCATCATCATAAGGCTGGAACTCTTGATCTATCATGGAATGATTCCTAATAAAATTGTGTAAAGCCATTGAAGCAACAACAATTTGTACATGTTTTTCAAAAGGGAAGTTACGCATGTGACGAATCATTGTCCATCTATTTTTCCAAACACCAAAAGCTCTTTCTATTGTGCATCTCAGGAATGAATGCCTCTGATTAAAATTTGTTTTTTTCCTCTTGGCTGACTTCCACATCGAAATTCAGGAAGAAGATATCATTCACCCATATAAGGTCCAATATATCATTTCATATGTGGATATCCAGCATCAACTAGGTAATATTTACCTACACGCATAATTGAAAAGATAATTGTTCTCATAAGATAATAAATGAAGAAACAAATTCACACGCAACATACAAAATCAAGATAAGAAGTAGGAGACATACCTCCACAAAAATTCAAGTGATGAAGATGCAGAGAGATTTGGGAAAGATGGAGATGAAGAGATGGAGACTAAGAGGACTGCTCCAGTCTCCAAAATAATATGAAAAGAAAAAACCTTTTGGGTTTTCTTATAAATGACAACGTAGAACTCTAGAAAAAAGTGGTAATGACAGTTTTGAAGTTTTTTTTTAAGTGTAATAGTATTTTAGACTTTGCAAATTAAAAAATAGGGTAATTTTGAAATTAAAAAAGTTTCATTAAAGGGAGCAAAGTGCTTCCCGTGTTTTCTATGTGCAACACTTTTAGGCTCCATTTGTTTTCCTTCTCTAACTCGAACTAGCTTAGATAGGACTAGTGTCCTATGTTTGGTTAGGTAAGGATTAGCAACTAGTTAGGACTCGCCTGGATTAGAGACCTCGTTAATACCGTGTTAGCGATCCCATATTTTCGAGTGGAATTTCTAAGAACCCTTCTAGTCCTGTCTTCTTCCTCTCTGCGGCAGTAAGACCCAGTCCCTTCTTCTTGGCCAAATCGCGACAACAAGACTTAGTCTTCTTCCCAACTACGACGTGACTCCACAGTAATCGAGCAGCCCCCCAGTCCCTTCTGCAATTCCCGCACAACACCAACTCCAACAAAAATAAAAAACCAACCTCAAATCCGCAAGCACCCAACCTCTCCTCAATTTTCAATCTCTTTCTTACTTTGTGGTTTGATTTTGAAGATTTTCAGTCGATTTTGTTGAGAGAGAGATTGACAAAAAAAAAATGTCGGTTCCCCTTTAAAAAGTAATGGCAGAAAAGTAATAAATAATAGTTTTTTTTTTTAAAGATAAAAGTGAATTAAAATATGGCAAAATAAAATTTTGGGTCTAAAAATATTTTAGTACGTAGCTTAGTCCGGCACTGCACCAAACACTTCGTTATTTTTATCATGCGTAGTCTAAGCCAAGCCAATCTAACTTGGTTCCTGAAAATAGTCCAGTTTGAGCTAGTGAAGCATAACAAACAGAGCCTTAGGAGAAAGCAACTCCTAGGTGCTTCTTGGAAAATGCTTCCTAGTGCTTCTACTTTTAACTAAAAGCACTTTTAAAGTATTTACCAAACGCACATCTTTAAAAAATTGAAGTACTTTTACTCATTAGGAAGCGCTTTTGGCTCTTTCAAAAGCACATCCAAACGAGCCATTACGATCGGATCTAAGTTGGTTCAAGATCGTTTTGATTTTGTGCATCAACAAATATCATTAAAACTTAGAATGATGTTTTAGCCTAGTAAATAGAAAAATCTTGAGTAGTATGTACTATTCAATGGTCCGGTCATTGAATGGTTTCAAATTAATTTGTGGTAGACCTCACGTTGAAATTTGGCTTAAAAAGGTCATATGTCACGGCATAGTACACTCGTGATGTCATTCTCTGAAACGTCAAATCATGGCCCAAATTAGAGTTCAAATCTGTAACACGTGTACTTGTCCAGGCTAATCATCAATCTATTCTTCCACATCAACCTTTTGTTTTTGTTGGTAACCTGGGGTAAAATTCAAACAAAAATTGACCATTAGACCAACTCCAATGGTGGCCTATGGCCAATAACAGATTTTGGCCTTTGGCTTTTGGCCTTTGGCCAAAAACTGTCTTTTCTCTCCAATGGTGTGGCCTAAATTTTAGGCCAAAAAGTTGTTAAATATTGTTTTAGCCTTTTTTTTTGTTAACTTTAAAAAAAAATATTTGTTTAGATTAACTTATCTTAATTTTGTGAACATTTTGACCTAAAAATATTTAAATTCCGATAAAGTATGAAAAATGACACAGTAGACACATACAAAAGAACACTTAAATTTATAACATAGGTTGATCATACAACAATTAAAACCAAACAATAATTAAAAACTCCCTAAACAATTAATACTTCAAAGGACAATTAAGATACTAAATGATATTTAAAAAAAACCAAATATGGTGGAGGACTTGGGTGAAAGCTATAGCCAACATCATCAAAGAGAGTGCGCCTTGATAAAATTTCATCTTGCTTCTCACGAAAAAACTTCTTCCTCTGTGGAGTATATTGGTCGAGATCCATCTTCATTATATCCAACTCGTACACATCTTGGTCTAATTTATCTTTTGTGACTTTCCATGACATTTCCCGCTCTTCCATTGCCATTTGCCGCTCCATGAGTTTGCGCATTTGCAACTTCTCTTGATTGCTCTCTTCACTACAATGAAGTAGTTTGTCAAGCTTTTCCTCATACTTCTCGCTTGCCGAATCTACTTTCTTCCCTTTTTTCTTTGCTTCCTTTTGCTTATCTCGCCCCGGCGGTCTTGCTATAGATGAAGATGGGCTCTCATCTACAAAATCACCATCAAGATCAACACTTTCCCCGCCTTCAAAAGGTTGTCTTGGAACTTTAGTAGATACATTTTCATTCCACCTAGGACAATCTTTGAGGATGTTCCAAGCATGAAATAACTTGAATTCTAGCTAGGACTAATTTTTGGCATCTTGAAAATTTTTGGAAGTGGGTAGAAGAAGAATGAAAATTTGGAAGTGGGTAGAAGAAGAATGTCAATTTAGAAGTGGGTAGAAAATGATTTAGAAGTGGGTACAAGAAAAAATGAAATTTGGATGAGGAAAGGGAAGGAAATTGATTTTGTGTGGATGTATGACCAAATGAATGGGTATTTATAGAGTTTTAGGGTGAAATTTTAGTTAAATATTTTTTATTAGTTATTTTAGCCGTTGGATGATTTTTTTTACCGTTAGATTTGATATCATTTAATCACAGCTGTTGGATTATAAGTAAAAGTAATTAAAAAATAATAATTTTGAATTATGACCGTTGGATCAACCAACGGTCGATTAATTTGGACCGTTGATCTCCAACAGTAACAAACAACTTGGCCGACAGGCATGACGTCAGCCACATGCCAGCCCAACGCCAAGCGCGTGCGGCACGTGTGGCGAGTCATGCTTCCCCGCGTGGCTTCCACGCACTGCTTGTCCACTCGCACCGTGTGACCCACGTGTCTTGGCCGGCCCAATTCTCTGGCCTATTTGTAGCTTCTTCTTTTTTTTGGGTTACCTTAGGCCTAATTGTTGCCCATTGTTGGAGCACCAAAGCCTAAGGCCAATGGCTTAAACTTGTTGGCCTTTGGCCACCATTGGAGATAGTCTTAGAGATCACTCGAGAGCTAGCCTATTAAGTCCATGAAAACTAAGCAAATGCAACAGAGTCAACTGTGTATATATGAGAGCTGCAAACCAAGCTGGCCTGCCTCCAATCTAACTTTCGAAACAAATTGCAAAAAAAAAATATATATTTGTTGAGCTAACTAATTAAGTTATAGACCCAGCACTGCAATGTGTTCAGACTGCAGTCTCACAAAAATAATTTGTTAATCTGTTCTTTTTGTTGGTGATGATTGGTGGTCATGATCTTGTGGTATGGAACACAATCTCTCTCTCTAGGGAGTTTCTAGATTGTTCTACTGCAAAATGGTGGACTGCTGCGGCTTGACCACCAGCTGATTCTCTTTTTTAAAAAAAAGAAAAAAAATTAAGAACTTAACCAAATGTTAGGATTTTATAAGGCTTAATTAAATTAATTGTAATATCTGTAATTACTTTCTGTCAGGATTTTACAAGCAAAATTCTAGGTGTAAGCAAAATTCTAGGTGTCATCCTGGGTTGCAAAAACCCTTTTCGAATTGAATTTGGAGATTGATTCTGAAATTATTTCCAAGGCATTCCAAGTATTTGAAGTTTTTGATAATTATGTATCCAACCAAAAGGCCATAGTCAGCAGCTGACCGCTTTGATGTGTAGTACGAATCATCCAATCTTCTAAGACTTGGATCTTTAACCTTTTGATTGTAAATTATAATCATTTTTCTCTATTAATATATTATCAATTTTCCCTTGAAAAAAATGTGAGAACTACAAAGAAAAGAAGTATTTGTTGATTTGCCCCCTCCTCCGAACTTGTATAAAGCTGCCAATTTCTCCTCTGAAATTTTATAATTAGTCAATTTCCTCATGAAGTTAGATTTTGAAATTTTCCATCCATTTTGGTGACATGGACAACGCAATGGCAAATGTTTGAGAGCAATAAGGTAATTTGATTCCTATGGCAGACAACATATTGCTATTTTTTTTTTCTTCTTCTCTTCTGCTAGTTGACTCCGTACATTTTCTGTTTGAATTAGCCATGAGAGTCTAATTAGCAGCTGCAAAGTATTGGCTATGCGCCCAATTTACCAAAATAAAATTACCTTTTTGCCCTCATACTTTGCCATATGATGTCCACGTGACCAAGATGGTAGCAAAATTAGATGAAAAATTTTAAAATCTAAAGGCATGGGAAAATTGGCTATTTATAAAAGTTCAGAGGGGTAATCAGCTAAAATCAAAGTTTGAGGGGGGGGGGGGGGCGGCCAGGGAATAAGTCACAAAGAAAATGAGGTGTGTGTCGAAATGTGTAACTTAAATGTACACTAGAGAAAATGCACAATTATATATGTGCATTGCTAGAGCCCATTGCACTTGAAAGCCGCACAGAGAGCCGGGCCAAGAGCCCAGTTAGAAGTGTAGTTCCACTTTCATTCTTGTGTATAATTTTGTGATTACAAAAGGCACCCTCAAATGGGCTTACTCTGCATATAATACTCCTTAGGGATGCCCTAAGGTTTTTTCATCTTCCTCAACACCTCACATCAGAAGCCCACGTTATTAAGTTTGGCAAACTAAAATCCTAAGGCATTTGTTGATTAAGTGTACAAACCATGGGTACGTTTCCAATGTGGGATTATATTAAGAAGAAATTGGAATGTTTACAAAAATAAATTAGTAATCAATTGATTTCCAACGACAACTGTTCACAAAAATAAATTTAATTCATACTGTACAACACAAAAAAATTCCAATTGAATACACTTCCCTAAATTAGATACCCCGCACCACAATGTGTTCCAACGACAATCTCCCAAGGCCCATCTTGGATTGCACGGCATGGATTGGACTGCTTTGGGGTTTGATATATGTGTTGGCATTGAGAACGAATGAACGGTTAATCTGACCAAGGCCCATCTTCAAGGCCTAAACACTCTCGGTATCCCAATAAATAGCATGCAGTGACTATGCACCACGGGGCATCAACTTTCACCATGCACAACCAAACTAGTTTTCGATTTAGTAGTACTTCTATTTCGAATGTTGAAAGAGATCCTCAAGACATATATTGCCCCAACATCGAGTCACAAGTCCACGTGACTAAGCTCGGCAAACTAAAGGCCACACACACACACTTGTTCACTATCCAAATTATAGGTATGTTTCTGATGTGGGATTTACTAAACAAAAAGAAACAAAATTATGCGTAGGATGCTGGCTCAATCTTGGTAAATTCTCCTCCACCCTTGTAGAGGTAATTGCATCACTGATTATTCCATCACTGGAAATTGAACTGAAAAGTTAAAACAAGGAAGAAAAAGTCTCTAGTGCCTTAGCTTTTGCCGTTGGGTGCCGATGCCATAATTGATGAGGCAGCATTCACAAAACACATGCCCAATTGGGTTGGTACACATGTACATGTTCTTCAAACCTCAATTCATGATTATTTTGTTACCACTTTGAAGAGTTCTTATATGTGCTCATGGATGGGAACCATAACTCTTTTTTTAGGGATATATAACGATTAAGAAATTGATACAGTTCTAATTATGAAAATTTATACAATAAAAATACAATATTCTGAAGAGATAAAATAAGAGATGCAAATATTATACATTCATCAACTTTTCAGTCTAAAAAAAAGATTATAAAAAGAGAAAAAAAAGGCAGATCCAACAAAAAAAGGCTGAGAGAAATATGAAGGGCTGTTCAAAGTCCATTCGCAATAATTGAGTGCGGCTTTACTGAGGGACCTCCTCGAGCTACAAGCATCCATACTATCCTAACCCTAATTTAGATTCTGTAATGTGGTCTTGTCCTTTTCTTGGAAAAAAAAGTGTTAAATTTAAATAAATTCTGTTCATCCTCTTGGAATCGAGACTATCTTTGTGGGCAGATACAATCTCCTGCAAAACAAAACAACATCTCATCACGTAGAGAAAAGAAAATTTAGACCATATATATATATATTCAACAATTTGTTAAGTTATGTAATTAAAAGCAACTTTTACAAAATAGGGACCCATACAAATCCTTTTCTTCCTTTGAATAAAATTTTTTAAAATTATAATGGGAATGATCAAATCATTATATTCCTCATGTGTACGGCAGTAGCTATGTACATAGCTCAAGTTCTTAAAGGTATTCAGACGATCTATCAAAAGAACTGTTGTCAATTTTTCACCTCTCAATAAAATGGCTTTCAATTAAAGAAGTTAAAATTATTTGCTTACGTACTTAAAATTATGTGTTTGATTATTTGAAAAGTGTCATCTGATTGTCTAATAAGTAGTGGCAACATCACATAATCTTTTTAATTATATATATCAATAATCTATGCACAGATTAAGCAGTTGACTACATAATTGTCACTCTTCAAAAAAGGTTGACAAAACTTATTTTTCTTAAAATAGTATAGGTAAAGCGTTCATGAAACATTACAACACATGCACGGTTGGGATCATCATCGTGTCCTTAAATATTCCTTCGGCCCAAGTGTAAAGAAGTGAGAGCTCAAGCTCCACTCAGGGCCAGGTTCAATGAATCTGAAAACATTACCTACTTTTTTCCTGTGCTGATTATTATTTAAACCTTGTTCATGGTCGGATTAGACGTCACAAAAAAAGAGAGTTAGTGTATGTATCAATGTATGCGATGCGATAGAGGGGTTTTAGAACACTGTTCATGATATTTATCATGGCTTTTGCTGAAGCGATCTCGCTCTCCAACTGCTGGTGCTTATAACTCCCTCTCCTTCTTCTTTTTCAACCTCTTTCCTTGAGCTCCATGGTACGTTTCCTGTCTCTCTCTCTCTCTCTCTCTCTCTCTATATATATATATGTATATGTATATGTATATGTATATGTATATGTATATGTATATGTATGTATGTACGTATGTATATGTACTACGTATATATTCATGCCAGAGCAGATTTCCGTTAGTGCACAATCTATCTGGGTTTTTGTTGTTTTCTCCTGTGTTTTATTTGATCTCGTATTCGGATTGCTCCAATGGAAGATGAGATTGTTTTCTTAATAATGTTTTTAAGTTTATTTCATATGTTTTCTTAATAATGTTTTTAAGTTTATTTCATATATTTATTATTTAGAAGCCAGCGTTGTTTCAATGGTTCCAAAAGAAAGTACATCATAGTCAACTAATTCTGGTTATAAAATGCAATGATATATATTTGTTCCTTGTTGTCATTTATTATTTACTTAATTTCTATTATTTATTGTCGATGTTTTAACGTTGCCAAAAGGCTTTGTTGAAATTTGTAAATGTGGTTTACAAACATGCGTATCTGGTTTGTTCATCAGTGGAGCTGAGGATGTCACGGTGTGGTTGAATTTGCACAGAATGGTTGCCCCGTTCGACATCTTAAACCCGATTTCCGGCAGCAGTGTTCGTGTTGATGAGGACTTGAATGTGGCTTCATTTCAAGGCTTGGATGGTGTAATTGGCAGCTTACTGATGAAATGGAACCAGCAAATAGCAAGCATGGTGGATGTGGCTGCAGTTACTTTGCATTTTCCTCAAGAATTTCTGTTGACTGCAATATTCAAGCCATGCAATATTATTATGCCACTACTGATCTTGCTCTGTCAGGATGAAAGGGAAGGGAGGTGGTGGCCGGAGGAGGTAAATAAGGCCACGGAGTGTGGGCTAAAAATAGGAAACGTCCAAGTCAAACAAGAGTCAAAGCTCCCCCAATTCAGTGAGAATTTTCTCAAGCTAGAGAGCCCATCTGCACCATGGCTTGTTTTGCTCTTCACTCTTTGGTACCACATTTGCCAGGTAGGATAGTTCTTGCCCAATACAAATATTACAAGGTAAGTTAAGTGCGCATATAGTCAAGCTGGCTGGAACATTGTACAGTCAAATTCAAATTAATCTGTCCTAGTTTAGATTAGATTAAATAGAATATCGCTGGAATAAACACAACATAATTTAAGTACTTCATTTGGATTTTTTCCATGGATTAATTAATTATTTGGTGTTCTATTTTGATAAATAAAATAGGCTTTGGAAGAATCACGTGTTGAATTGGATGAAGGGCAGATGGTAGGCACTCATGATCAGATCAAGTTGGGCAAGTTCAAGCCAGATGGTGACCTGATCTTCTATCAAACATTTCTCCTGCATCCACATCAAAAGGGTCCACGCTAATGACGATGATCTGTTCTTTTTGTTGATGATGATTGACGGTCATGATCAATGCCCATGGATCTTCTGGTATGGAACACTAGGATCTCTCTCTCTCTCTGTAGGGAGTTTCTAGATTGTTCTACTGCAGAGTTCCCCTTAGCAACTTCAAGTCTTTTCTGTTCATGTGTAATAGTGCACTTGATCACACAGTCTGCCCCTATTATTTTCCTGAACTTGAAAAACAATGGTGGCAGTTTGTATATTTCCAATTTTATTTGATTTTGTGAGTTTGATTTTATGCTTTAATTTGCAGATTTTGTATTTCCTATAATTTCCAATATTTAATTAAGCGAGCTAGATGGTTTTCCTTTTGAGTTTGGAATTTCCTGACTTCTTGTATATTGAAGTATATAACTATCAAGAAGACAAAATTTAGGATGTTAAAAGTTCAGTTGATGAACATCTAGGAGTTCAACTTTGTGTAATGTTTGGCCTACATTTAGATCGTGGGAAAACGGGCTTGAGAATGAGAAATCACTTAGGTTAGTCCATGCTTGGCAACTGGGGAAAATGAAACCCTCCATCCAACTTGGGATTCATTTCTCTTTTCCATGGTAAATCAAGAAATCACTTACGTATTGTAATATGCCCCATTAACAATAACTCCTTTGACTGATGCCTGCAATGAGATAGAAGGGAAGCATGCTGCAGCATTTGTATTTGCAGCACAAATCCTTTTAGATTTGTCAATGCCATGAATCAATTCTGTATGTCTGTAGAGGATTTATCAGAACCGTTTCTTCCTAAAGGAAGCCCGGGAGAACGGAGAAATTCAAGTTGATCATGCATAATTCTGTGCTTCCATTCTTTAAGAATCTCTTTGATTTGGTGGTTAAATGTGTATAACACTGTGTTTCCAATCGTTTAAGTGAGAGTTGATCACTTTGTAAGTTCTGCATTTTGGTGCCTTTCTAAACAAGTTGCATATATAGAAATCTTATGAAAGAAGAAGAGGAGAAAGGAAAAGGGATTCTTTCTTTCCTGATGCCTTCAGATAGAAGGGAAGTGCATGTGATGCAGCTTTTGTAACACACACAGTGACCCTGGACCTTTTGTTTTTGTTTACAACTCTTCTAAACACAAAGGTGAAATACATTATACGAGATCTTTTGATCATTTTAGCCAATTGCCCATTTATTAATGCCATGAATCAAATTTTTTGTTGTTAAAGTTTGTATTAGTTTTTGAGCTTTAGTTTCTGACGATACATATAGTCAGGTTTTATAGGGGTCAGCCAAAATAAGACGCAAAAGAGAAAGGACACAGGTTGCGCCTAACCAAGTCCAAGGCGAGTAAGGCCCTTGACTTGAGCCTGTGTTTGAAGAGAGGTCTCATTTTGTACAAACCCTTTTTAGTTGAGTTCCAATACAGTTTATTTTATTTGCTTCAAAACCAAAGAAAATTGGTTTAAGATTTGCTTCTATTAATTTGTAAAATATTTAGTTTGGAATGAAGATTGCTAAGAAATGAGTGCCGAAATCACTATCAATATTGATAGCCTTCATAATCATTAAAATCCATAACATGAATCCTAAAATTCACATTTGTAAATCATTTCATTGATGAGAGAAATAGAAGAGAATCACACAAACACTAAGCTGGCTACCTTGCTATTGAATCAAATATATGCATTAATAACCTAATGTTATTTTCTTCTTCAAGCTTTCTTTTCCTTTGGTACTGGTGGGGGAAACAAAACCCTAAAAACCAAAGCAGCTACAGTTGCTCCAACAAAGGGGCCAATCCAATAAACCAAGAAAAGGTCCCAACTGTTGTGCCAATTATTCACATACGCCCACCCAAAAGCATTGGCTGGGTTCATGGAAGGCCCTGTGTACCCATTTCCGGTAATCACCAATCCGATTGTCGTGATCGAAAGCATCCATATCTTCACAATTGGATTTCTAGGCCCTCTCAGCATGATCACAAGCAAAGCAAAGCAAAGAGTACAAGTCATCACCCCCTCAGCTATAACACCTGTATACAAATCCACTTTCAAAGAAGGCCCTCTAAGCATGTACTTGTACTTCTTTGGCATCACTTGCAAAATTGCCTTGGCGCCACCTACTCCGCCTGCCGCCTGAGCCGGGAACCTAACTGCCATGGAGAGGAGCGAGGTTCCGGGGTTGAGGCCGGCGGCGTAGAAACTGGCGGTGGTGGAAGGGTTGAAGCTGGCACCACCCAAGAGCTTGCCTATCAAGCTGAATGTTAAAATCATAAGTGTGGAAATTATTGTGGTGATGAAAAGACCTACCAAAGACCTAGCTTGGATGCCAAGAAACGAGGCTATGATAGATGTGAAAACCCCCATGCTGGGTGCACTGAACACCCACATGCAGGTCAAAATTGCATCTCCTGCAGCTTCTCTGAACACCCCCATGATCTTATCTTTTTGCTCCTCTGATTTTTCTCTGTTAAATCTGCTTTTTTGACCTGTATATATTGGTGGTGTGTCCCACCGATGTGGGAGAATAACATGTGAGCTGTAAATCTCAGCCGTCCAATAAACAAAAAAGAAAGCACTTAAGTTTTAATCAGATTGATTGGATTGGTAGAGCCTAGGTGGAAAACACTTGTGGGCATCATTCACCAATCGTTCTTCTACCACTTGCTTACCTACCAAAAATATTGGAATGCACGAGCCGAACGTTAACCTTTTTAAATTATGAGTGAGGTGGTTTAGAAAGCATATAAATTATTGACCCATTTGGTTTGGATGCTGACAGAGCTGTAGGCATATGCAGACAAAGAAAATCAGTCTTTGATGAAATTTTGCAACTTAGAAAAATGTGATGGGAATCTTTCTTCTCTATGGTCTTATGAAAATTAAGGCATATCCTTAGGTGCTGACCACGGTTTAGCCAAGGCAGGGTAATATGTTCTTTTTCTACACTCAGGTATGAATAAATTTTTCATGTAACGTACAATAATTTAGTGTGTGAACTGTTACTCGGAAAAAAAATACATATTACGATGACTATAGTGACGCTAAGATGCTCCCACATCTTAGAAGAGTATCTTCTTGGATACTTGGTAAAAGTAGTGAACCCATTGATATAGAAAATTGATTTTCACACACTATTTTTCTCTTTGTGTACACCTTATTTATTTATGTTTCTTAATTATTTGTTGATTTGTTCATTCTAAAAACCAAAAATCAACATATGTAAAAGGGAGAAAAAAAGTGTAAAAATCACTCCTCATTGATATAACGACTTCAAACCTCTTTCCGTCAAATGAGTATTCGCATTATAGAAAGTCATCATGTACACCAGTGACGCTTATTAGCAAAATATTTAGTGCATAGTTCTCACATTTCTTTCGTTACTAATTAAAAAACCCGAAACATAACCTAATGCTTAACCTAGTATTTTCTCGTCAACATAGATTATGTAGAAAATCAAGTGATTACGATTGACAATAACACACATCGAACTCTATTCATTACAAGTTTTGGTGTACAACCAAAACGTCGGTTGAAAATCATTGTCCTTTGCCTAAATAGGCCATACAGTTGTAGAATCCTAAAGTCTGTTCAATTTCGTCGCTAGTTTGGGCTTCCTAGCAACAATTACATCCAGCTTGGGCTTGTATATCCATCTGTAGGCACCCAATTGTTTGGGCCACCAAGTTTTAAAATTTCTCTGAACTTTTTTTTTTTCGTTTTGTGCCCTCTCTCTTTATTTATTTACTTATGTTAGAATAATGGAAGAAAGCATATACCCAATAATTGAAAATTTTAGGAATGTTTGATAACCATTTTGTTTCACTTTTTTGAAGCTAAAATCTTGTTTGGTAACTACTTTCAGTTTTTTTTAAAACTGAAAACTACTTTCTTGAGTTTTCAAATTTTGGCATTGAGTTTTCAATTTTTGATTTTGAGTTTTTTGAAAACTGAAAGTAGTTACCAAACAAGATTTCAATTTTCAAAAAAGTGAAAACTGAAAAACCAAAAATAAAAAATAAAAAAATTATCAAACGGTCCCTTAATATATTAAAAACCAATTATGATGATGCTTGGTTTTTGTGGGGGATACATCACCAAGTTTCAAGAAGAAGCCTCTTGTGAAAGTTGTACCTTTTTTATGCTACTGTGATTCCCATTCAACACTTGACTGATGAATCTTACTGTAATCTAACCATTATACTCCTTTGGCAATTGCTCTAATCAAGTGGGGTTGAGTTGGGAATAGAGTCAAATAGAATAGACTAGACTTGTAAAATGGGTCGGGCTAGGGCAACCCGGCCTTGAGAAGTTAAGGCTCAAGCTCTATCTGGCCATAAAATTTTGGGCCCTAGGAAAAAATTGGACTAGGACTATGCCAAATATGTAAGGCCCTGACCCAGTCCAAGGCTCGAGAAAATTAGGCCTATGAGCGGGCCTCCCATCCCGGCCCAATTTTTGGCCTTTTAATCATTTTCATTTAAATATAAAAAAATAAAAATGTTGTTGAGAATTGAACCTTGAACCTTTTAGGTCCATTAGTTGTCAATTACTATTTCAACTAAGGTATTTGTTTGTTAATATAGTCAATTAAATTATATAAGTGTTGAAAAAAAAGTTAATTATATTAAAGAAAGTTAAAAAATATCGGACCTAAAGGCCGGGGCTAAGAATTGGGCTTAAGGGCGGGACCTAAACCTTACCCATGGGCTGGCTCAGGGCCTAAAATGCAAGCCCCATGCCTTACCCATTTTAAAATCGGGCTGGCCTATTGAACCTTGGCCCTTTTTACAGGCCTAGAATAGACATCATATGGATACATATGTGTCTTAGTGGGGAGTGGGGGGAGAAAGGGAAGACCTTGGTATAAGGCTGCCTCATGCGTCATCACTCAACCCTTCCACATTGGGCCAGAAATTTAGAGTTTATGCAGCATTCGCATTGTACTCAATTCTTTTACAGTGAGTTGAAAATTTTACGTTTTATATCAATAAATTAGAATCGAACTCACACAAAAAACCATAAAATTTAAAGCCAATCGAGGTCAATTCAATCATTAGGTGTAATATATGAATCTCGTGAATTTAGTAGTGGCACGACTAGTAAATTAACTGACGGCCTAGTTTCTCAAAATCTCACCATGCGAATTACTTTAAGAAAATAACTTGGCTGCTTACAATTCAGCAGGAGTTTTTGCTGAATACCCAATTTCGTGTGGACAAGTGTCCAAGTTTTGATTAAAAAAATCAAAATGTGAACACGTGTTCACACGGGAATAGGTATAAGTAAGAGTGACTGCTGAATTGTCAGCAGCCAAGCCTTGTTCTTACTTTAAAGGCCTGAAACTACATGTAACAAGGTCCCATAGAGCAACCCTACTAAGATTTTCTCATGCCAAAACTTTAGATTATAAAATGGAATATAAAATTATTAGCTGTGTCGGTGGGTTTCTTTGAGAAAAATAAAGAAAATCTTTGAAAGCTAAAAAATAAGATATAGAAAGACTTCAGTGTGCATGTGCTTTTAGTAAATCAAACTTGCGTGATACATATTATTAAATGATTCAATTATTGAATAGTTCAAAATTTATTTAAAATTTATAAAAAATTAATTTATAAATTAATTTAATATAGATTATTAAATGATACGTATCATTCAAAATTTGTTCGATAAACACATAACATATAAAATAAATAATGAGATATGTGACATATGTCGTCCAGCTTGCTGTTATATTAATGTTTGGAACCAAAGAAAGTCCTCCGTAGTTTTTGACCACAAAAAATGGTCTTCCGTAGTCAGTAAGATTTGTTGTCAATTAATTATGCATAATTCAATCTAATTTCCTTGTTTAGCTATTAATTTAATATGTTTAGTCAGATGGAGTAATGAATCACCTTTATAATATATTTGTCTTGCCTATTGCCGACATACCACCATGAATATTTTAGTCAAGATCTGGTATTATTTCTTCAACAAAGACATGTTACTCTTGCAGATGATAAGACCTTATCTGCGATGTAACTGTGTCGATATTTAAAGTTAATCAATTAATGGTAAGTGTAAAAGTGTATAATTATTAATTGAAAAAAAATTAACTAAATTAAAAATAATGCGTAATTAATTTAAAATACTATCACATTATCATCACTAATGTAAGTAACATTTTCTTCAAATAAGGTAAATTTTAAAAAATTTGGTTGTTATAAGACAATTACAAACCACTTTTGCTGAAATAAGAAAATCAACACATACTTTGACACGAAAAGTGTTTCCAATATTTTTATTGTTAATCGTGTTATTTTAGGTATATGCAAATATGCATTTGAGTTATTTCACATGTTACAGTTGATGTTAAACTTATCAATTTTTTTATGTCAACAAAAGAAATTTATAATTGTAGTTGCTTTCTATATTTTGTGTCATTTTTCACCAATCACGCTTAAACAGAAAATCAACCAAGCAAATGATTATTTCTGCATCTGTATGATAATCCCAATACCCTAATCAAGCTCTTTTTGATTTACCAATATATAAAAAAATAATTTGTTAAATGCCCTAAAATTTTGAATTTCTTCACACAACCCTATGTACGCGGTGTGGGACTGTGGACTGATCAGCGACTAGTGACTGCAGCAAAACATATTTATTTCCTTTACATATAGAGACTGGACTGCAACAAATACAGCTCATAGACACTCACTCCCTGTTGGCTTCCTAAAAATAACCAGCAAACAGCCAAGGGAGGGAGATCTCATCTGGCACAGGAAAGCACTTCTGTAGAACCCTCTCAAAAGTGCTCAAAGAAAAAGCAAAAACGGAAAGAAAAAAAGCAGAGGAGGTGAAGGGGAGCTTTACAGAGATAAAGATTTAAAGCTTGAATCTTTATCTTCTGGGAGGGTTTTATTTTGCATTTTAGTACCATTTCTCCATAGATTTCTCTCAAACATCCAAATAAGAATATTAGGTTGGTTAGAGAGAGAGAGGGGAAGAGAGAGAGAGAGAGATGGGAGTGTACAAAAGTGCTTGTTGTGTGATATTGGTTGCCCTGCTTACTGTGACATGCACAAATGGGGAAGATCCTTACAGGTTCTACAACTGGAATGTCACCTATGGTGATATCTACCCCCTTGGAGTTAAACAGCAGGTAACTTTATCATTACCCTCTCTCTCTCTCTCTCCTGTTTTCTGGGAAATTTTGTTGCTCATAAAAATGGGGTTTGAATGGAAATGCAGGGGATATTGATAAATGGGCAATTTCCAGGGCCGCAGATCGAGTCGGTCACCAATGACAACCTCATCATCAGCGTCTTCAATAGCTTGGATGAACCTTTTCTCATCTCTTGGTTAGTGATCATTCTTCTGTTCATTTATTTTTGCATTAACATATGTTTATTGTTAAATACCAATTATTTATGTATTTATTTTTCCCAATTGAAACACTTAGAAATGAGATTTTATTGTAGACTTGAGTTAAGCTAGTGGTCGGTCAGGTAGTGGCGCTATATTGTCACTAAGTTTAAAAGCAGTTTAGAATATCGTCTTTATAAAAGAAATGGAATTTAATTTGTCACCTATTTGAATAGGCACGCTTTAGTCACTTTGTCCATGTGGCAAAAGGTGAATAACATGTAAAATGATTGGTCATTCTGCTGTACATCAATCTCTAAGATCCACCCTAAACCCAAATTCGGATTCTTCAGCGCACATCCAGCTGTTAAATTCAGCAATATATGACATATTTTGCTAATTTTTTTGCTTGAAAGATATACTACTTCCCAATCGAGCTTTCTTGTAACAGTCTCTAGGGTCTTGGGTCGAAGTTGTCTTCTTTCATGTAGTCTAAGTAACTATTTCAGTAGCAGAATTCCTAGTTCGGCTAACCAACAAGTCCTGCAACTCTTGTTTAGGAATGGAGTACAGCAGAGAAGGAACTCATGGCAGGATGGGGTGTTTGGCACGAATTGCCCCATCCCACCCGGACAGAACTTCACATATGTTCTTCAAGTCAAGGATCAGATTGGCAGTTACTTCTACTTCCCTTCCCTTGGTTTCCACAAGGCTGCAGGAGGGTTCGGTGGTATCAAAATTGACAGCCGCCCGCGTATTCCAGTACCTTTCCCTCCTCCTGCCGGAGATTTCACTATACTCGCCGGCGACTGGTTCAGTAAAAATCACACTGTAAGTTAATGTAACAATTTTTATGCGCAGTTGTTCGCTTACTGCATAATGTGGTATAAAAGTGTGGTCCTTATAGCGTTACTCGTGATTTATAATCATTATTGAATACCTAATAGAAAATTTGGGAATGTGACATGTGTTGTTCGTTGATGGGATTGTTTTGAATCCTTACAGGATTTGAAAGCAATTTTAGATGGTGGAAATAATCTTCCCTTCCCCGACGGACTCCTCATCAATGGCCGTGGATCCAACGGGTTTACATTTACAGTTGATCAAGGTAACTAATGAATACAAGCAGCATTCTGATCACCATTTCTGTCATTTTTTCGTGTTCGCAGCATTTTTATGTTATATTTGCTTGGCAGGCAAGACATACAGGTTGCGGATATCAAACGTGGGGCTTACAACTTCGATCAATTTCAGAATCCAGGGGCACAAGATGTTGTTGGTTGAGGTGGAAGGCACCCACTCTCTTCAAAACACTTACAGTTCTCTTGACATTCATTTGGGGCAGTCCTACTCTGTGTTGGTTACAGCTGATCAACCACCGCAAGATTACTACATTGTTGTCTCTTCGCGTTTCACGTCACAAGTGCTCAGTGCAACCTCCATTCTTCACTACAGTAACTCTGCAGGAAGCGTTTCTGGTCCTCCCCCCGGTGGCCCAACAACTCAGATTGACTGGTCTCTTGAACAAGCCCGATCTCTCAGGTAACTAACTTCATTAAGCATTTTCGAACTCTTACAACTAAAAATAATTGTTGAATGTTTCTATATCTCATGCCTTTTCGTGTATAAAACCAGACGGAATTTGACAGCGAGTGGCCCAAGACCTAACCCCCAAGGCTCTTATCATTACGGATTGATCAACACCACCCGCACGATCAGGCTCACGAGTTCTGCTCCAATTATTGATGGCAAGCAGAGATATGCCGTGAACAGCGTATCGTTCATTCAACCTGACACGCCACTTAAACTTGCTGACTACTTCAAGATCTCAGGGGTTTTCTCCCTTGGAAGCATCCAAGACAACCCCACTGGAGGCGGCGCTTATCTTCAGACTTCTGTCATGAATGCTGATTTCCGAGGCTTTGCTGAACTCGTGTTTGACAATCCAGAGGATACTGTGCAGTCATGGCACATTGATGGCCACAGTTTCTTTGTTGTAGGGTAAGTTTCTCTGCCTCAGAAGTTCGAATTTTTTTCAACTTTTATACAAGGCGAGAAATTCCATAAGAACACTTATCTTAAACTCTGGTGATTTCGATATGGGCAGGATGGATGGTGGACAGTGGACACCTGCAAGCAGATTGAGATACAATTTGAGAGACACTATATCTCGCTCCACCGTTCAGGTACATTGATAAATCCAGTTTTGTAAAATCCTATACCCGACTTGCAGTTATGTCTTCGTGATCGATCTTAATGCTTCTGTTCTTTCTATGAACAGGTGTATCCCAACTCATGGACTGCAATCTACATGCCTTTGGACAATGTGGGAATGTGGAACGTAAGGTCTGAGAACTGGGTTCGGCAGTACTTAGGCCAGCAGTTCTATTTTCGCGTCTACTCGCCTGCGAATTCATGGAGGGATGAATATCCGATCCCAAGGAATGCTCTTCTATGTGGTCGCGCATTGGGGCGTAGAACTCGGCCTCTTTAAGCAAACCTGCATTTTCGGAATGTGAAACTGTGAGCATTGTCAGGGTCATTGATGTGAACTACAGGAGAGCATATTGTCTGCAAATCAAAGATATAGGCGGGGCTTAACTCAAGCCATTTTCGTCACCCTTTGTTAGTTTGTGTCTTCTCTATGTGATCCAAATCAAACTCTTTGGATCTAATTGTTAAAGGTAGATTGTTATCCATCTTGTTTGTATCCTTTGTTCAACATAATTTAACCAGAAAAGAAAATTATTTTCCATCTCTAAGTTCAACTTGAAGATAGAAACTAATCGGGAATGTGAAGAACACTAGAAAGCATAACTTTTCACCTGTTACTCTTAGCTCATAGCTCGGTCGATTAATAACATTAACTTGTGCATCCGAGCTTATGTATTCGACTCCTCCCTCCTCCAGTATCGATTTTCTTGCATCGAATAAATAAATGAATAATAGCGTCCAATCTGATAGCAAAAGGCTAATCATACCCGTTCTTGATGGGAGTTCAAATTCTTTAACAATTCGACATAAAACCAATTAGCAAAGGATGAAATAATCCAACTCAAAACCAGTTGACGAGGAAATGGATATACTCTCGATGCCACGCACGTTCCGACCCGACTTGTTCCCAAAAACTTGACAATCCTGCATGAACATTCACCGGCTACAGCCATTTCCCCATTTGTTTTTGCAAATTGCAAAGGGGAAGGTGGGTGATTTTAATTTGGCAGAGAGTAATATTAATGGTCGAGCGTCGGTAGAGTTGACCGGCTTCAATGTGTATGGCCCTGCAGATGCAGAGCTCACATAAAATTGGTTAGGAAGTGCTCGGCCTACTTATTACATGTCAATCTTTCTTTAAAGCATACATGTTCTTTAAGTTGAATAAAGAAAAATTAAATGTGTGAAAGAATCGAACAAAATCCGAATATTATCAGATGAATTACAGCCCTTGGATAAGTGAAATTAATTTTCCCTCATCCATGCATTCATGGGATGTTCATGAAATATAGAGGAGAAAATGTGTGCAAAAATGAGGATATATATTCAAATGCAAGGCGAATAATACATGTGTCTTGGCCTCACTTTGAAATATCTGTCATGTGTTTTCATAACTTTATTTTGTATATTTTAAGAATGTCCTCTTTCATCCTATGTATTCTCGACAAAATAGAAGGAAAAAAGTAAAATATTTTTCTTATTCTCGTAAATCTAATATGATGTGTCTCAAATTCACTAGTTTATTAAAAGAAACGATATTAAGTACTAAATTACGAAGATCTTATTGTCTTATTGCATTTTCATTTAAGCTTCTGTATAACGATATCTCAGACTAAGCACGCACTGTCATTTAACTTTCACACATGACCGTGTACGGGTGTGAGAAGAAACTAAAAGAAGTGGATGTGCATGTATAAGTCATACGGTCAGTGCAAAACTGAAGTGATGATCGATCATCTGTATATCCAAGTCAGCCTTTGAGTTTTGACTTCCTCCTCCGTTTGGCATTTAATGGTCCTCCAAATTTCCCAACTGTGACAAGTTGACAACGCGTGCCATGAACATGCACCCATTGAAGGCTGTTTAGTGTAGCAGTGCGTAAAGACTCCATGCCTATAAAAGGATCGTCTTTTGAAGGAAGAAGATCACAGCCTCCTCAGCATCTATCTGAGAAGAAGAGAGAAGCCATGGTTGTCTCTCGAAAATGGCTTTCTTTGAGTCTTGTCGTTGTATACTTTGTCCTCCAATTGAGTGCAATCACCACTCTCGGTGATGGGAAAGTTGACAAAACTAGATTTCGCGGTGATGATGATGATTGCCAATGGGGTCGGAGATGTGGTGGTCGGTTTGGTAGAGGGAATATTCGCGGTAGGGGACCTAGGGGCGGTGGCTTTGGAGGCGGAGCCGGAGGAGGAGGAGGCTTTGGTGGTGGTGGCGGCGGAGGTCATGGTGGAGGAGCAGGGGCTGGTGGTGGTATAGGTGGTGGAGCTGGAGGCGGTGGTGGCTTTGGTGGTGGTGGAGGAGCTGGAGGTGGTGGTGGTATTGGCGGTGGTGGAGGCGCTGGTGGTGGAGTTGGTGGTGGTTCTGGGCATGGTGGAGGTTTTGGAGCTGGTGGTGGTGTAGGTGGAGGTGTTGGAGGAGGTGGCGGTCTTGGAGGAGGCGGCGGAGGCGGTTCAGGAGGAGGCGGTGGTGTTGGTGGAGGTTCAGGCCATGGAGGCGGTTTTGGTGGTGGTGGTGGTGTAGGAGGTGGAGCTGGAGGGGGCGTTGGCGGTGGAGGAGGTGCAGGTGGAGGTGGTGGCGGTGGTGTGGGTGGAGGATCAGGCCATGGAGGCGGTTTTGGTGCGGGAGGTGGTGTTGGAGGTGGAGCTGGCGGAGGTGTTGGCGGTGGAGGAGGTGCAGGAGGAGGAGGAGGTGGCGGTCTCGGTGGAGGTTCAGGCCATGGAGGTGGTTTTGGTGCAGGTGGTGGTGTAGGAGGAGGAGCTGGTGGCGGCCTAGGAGGTGGAGGAGGTGCTGGTGGCGGTGGTGGTGGTGGCGGTGGTGGAGGATTTGGAATTGGAATTGGGATTGGCATTGGTGTGGGAGCTGGTGCCGGTAGTGGCCAAGGATCTGGAAGTGGGTCCGGTGGAGGTGGTGGAAATTAAAAGCAGCTTCTGCATGGCTGAGTGTGGTAAAAGCCACGACACCCGCATCAGCATATATGATTTCTCAGTTTGTAATTCAGCAAAACAGCTTCAAATTAATCAGCATATATGATTTCTCAGTTTCTTATTACTATAAATATTTAGGCACATTGAGGTTTAATCTCCTGAATTGTTAATGTAATCAACCCACAACTTCCCCTTAAGTTGATTTAATTTGTCTTCTTTTCACACATTTAAACATCATTAGCCATCAAATATATCATCACTTGAACACAACCTCAAGTGGCCCCATCTGAATGACTGACTGGTTTTCTAGGGATTTCTTACAATCTCAAACCTATTTATTTCTCCACACCGAACCTATAAGTGGAGGATTTAATTGCTCTATCTCCCCATGCTTAAGTACTAGCTGATATTTCATGCTATGTAAAAATAAAATAAAATGTGTACCAATACGTGATTGACCTGAAAATTCACCACGTTGACTCTTTCGATGAATCTTAGGTTTCCCTCATGCAACTTAGGTCTAGAATCTTGATTCCCCTATCGTTGGATATTGCTTATAAGTAAATGTAACAATAGCCATTAAGTTGGGTTCCGATATCGCTTGATTCACCTATTCATATCTTGTAATATTTGTGCAGACTTGTAGGGAAAAATCTTGGGTGGTACGTACCATTGAATGGTATGAAATGATCCAACTTAATTTGCAGTGAACTCAAAATAAATCTTAAACCATTTAACACTACGTATCGTTCAATAGTACATACCATTAAAATTTGACCTGGTACAATAGATGAAAATAAATGTAAAACTTTTTTTCTCTTTATTTTTCACAAAACTTCCAGGGTACGACAGATGAAAATGAAAAGGCAAAAATTACATAATTCCAAGTTCCCCTGATCCCCACGCAAACATCCACCGTTCATCCAACTCAAAACCCCAAGGGCCCCACAAATCGACGGTCAGTAATCAGCACGCGTACGGTTGCTGCCAAATGCGTACCACAGGCACACGGTTGGTAGTCATACAGGCGCGACGTCAACGTGGATTCCCGCTGCTTTACATCACCAGTCCCCCACTATATAAAGGGACGCACTTTCCCGCCGCTCACTTCCAGAGAGTGCCTTTTTGTCTTCGACTCAGTTCAAATACCTCGAAACTCGCGATCGTAGAAACCCTAACTCGCTCTCTCCGTCAATGGAGCTTCGTTCTCGCAAGCGCACCGCCGGCTCTTCTTCCGATGGTGAAACCTTCACACTCAAAATTTCAATTGTCTGTGTGTGTGTATATATATATTCTGCTTTTTCTTCGTGCTTTTCGTTTAGGATTTGGCCTGTTTGGTTACCGAGAAAGTTCGAAATTGAAGCTTTTGAATTTTTGAAATGAAGTTCAAAATTGAAGTTTTTGAAGTTCGAAATTGTGTTTTCCATTTAGGATTCGACGTGTTTGGCTACCGAGAAAGTTCGAATTGAGGTTTTTGAGTGTTAGTTTGGGATTGGGAGGGATGTGAATTTTGTTTGGATTTTTAAAATTTTTTTGTGCATTTATCTGTGTTATCTGTTATTTTGATGTTGGAATTTAACAAGGAGGATGTTTTTGACTTAAAATTATGGATGTTTTTAACAAGCAGGAAATGAGCAACACGAGGACGAGGAAGATGCTTATTTACCGTCTGATGAGGATACTTATTTACCGTCGTCTTCCGCTTCTGATTTTGAGAGTGAAGAAGGTAAAGAAAAGTTAAAATCTTTCTTAACTAGATATGAATAAGAAGTTCAAAGTTTAGATTTTGGTTAAAAATTTGCTATTCTTGCCGAGATTTTTAGTTCTGATTACTGTGACTGGTTGTCTGGTTTTGTGCTCCTTTCTTGAATGGGGAATGTTTTCGATTTAATCAAACAATGTCAGTCTAGCGGAAGGTTGAATTTCGTTGTATTGGTGAGTTTGCATGTTTTAGTGACATAAATTTGATGTTTTGATGCATGCAGGTGAAGAGTACCAAAACAATGTGGAAGTTGTTTTTGACTTGAATGATAAACCTAATGGTAAAATGAAAGAGCCTGCGATCAAAAAGTCGAAGGTGGTGGTGGAGAACAAGACAGAAAGAGGAGGACCAAGCTCGGTGGTGCCAGCAGCCAGGTTCACATCAGTCGAAATTGACTTTCTTGGGTTGCACAACAAAAGGAAGAAAAAGATCCCTAAATTTGGGGGGCGAAAGCGGCATTGGCAGTGGAATACTTGGGAAGAAGAGCATAATAAATGGCTTGATGACAACGTAACTGAAGATTTTGATCTGGATACTCAGAATAATGTGATATGCGATGCTGCTGAGGCACCATCTGATCTGATTATGCCTTTGCTGAGGTACCAGAAAGAATGGTTGTCATGGGCTGTGAAACAGGAAGAGTCTGAAACTAGAGGAGGAATCCTAGCAGATGAGATGGGAATGGGGAAGACTATACAAGCCATTACTCTTGTCCTTGCTAAACGGGAACTTAATTCGACATTTTATGACACCGGTTCTTCCACAAGCTTTCCTAGAATCAAAACCACTCTTGTAGTTTGCCCTGTAGTTGCTGTGAGTCAATGGGTGAGTGAAATAGATCGGTTTACTTCAAAAGGAAGTACAAAGGTTTTGGTTTATCATGGGGCTAATAGAGAGAAGAGTTCCAAAATTTTCTCAAAGTATGATTTTGTCATTACTACATACTCCATTGTAGAGGCTGACTACAGGAAGAACGTGATGCCTCCCAAACTAAAGTGCCAATATTGTGGAAAGTTGTATTATGAAAAGAAAATGTCAACTCACTTGAAATATTTTTGTGGGCCTAACGCTATTCGAACTGAGAAGCAGTCTAAGCAACAAAGGAGAAAACATCCACAACCAATGTCGCAAGAGTCTATTAAAGGTAAGAATGGAGCTTCCAGGAAGAGATCAGCTCTGAACGAGGAAGATAATATGGATTCAGAAGATATTGGACAGCGCTTCAGCAGAGATAAGTCAGTTTTGCATTCCGTGAAGTGGAACCGTATCATTTTGGATGAGGTGCGTTGGCTTAATCTAGTTGTAGCAGGGTATTGGGGGAAAAATAGTGGCTATGTTTATGTTGAAATAATAACCCTTATATTTCAGTTAATTAGAAGTGGAAAACTGATGTCCATGTTTTTCTTTGATTGTGTTTTCTTCACTTTATTTCAAGACAACTATTTTTTTACAAGACGTATACTTTTCTTTACTTGTTTTATATATGTTATTTTGGAATAAATGTCTCTAACTTCTTGTTCAAAAATAGGCTCATTATATAAAATCAAGGCGGTGTAATACTGCAAAAGCAGTTCTTGCTTTAGAGTCTTCATACAAATGGGCTCTAAGTGGCACACCTCTTCAGAACCGTGTTGGAGAACTTTATTCTTTGGTAAAGTCTACTATATTTTAAAACATATTTACTATACTCAGTTTTTTTATGGCCTTCTAGATTATATGATTGCAATTGCATTTGCACAGGTCCGCTTCTTGCAGTTAGTCCCCTACTCGTATTACTTATGCAAGGATTGTGATTGCAGGACTCTTGATCATAGGTATGGTACAATACATCTTAATTATAAGTTGCATGCCTATATGGTATAATATATATTATCAACATAGCTCGTATTACTTATGTTGGATACATTTAGGCCTATATGACAGACTTCTGTCAATAGTTAGTGCTGCCTGCGTGTAACTAATTAAATGTTTTCTGGCTCTTGCTCTCTTATTTCTCCTTTTTTCATCTTTTTTCTTAAGTGCTTAATCATTTTTTTGATGTAATTGTGACCTGCAGTTCCGCAGCACAATGTTCAAATTGCCCTCATAATTCAGTTAGACATTTTTGTTGGTGGAATAAAGTGAGTTTCCAATTTGGTATTACTTTTTTTTGGTTGATTTCCTTACAGAAAATGTGCTTACATGTATTGTAATCCATGATCCTTTCAAGTATGTGGCGACACCGATACAGATGCATGGAAATCATATCCTAGGCAAAAGGGCCATGTATTTGCTAAAACACAAAATTCTAAAGAACATAGTCCTGCGACGAACTAAAAAGGGCAGGGCTGCTGATCTTGCACTACCTCCTAGAATTGTAAGTTTTGTTTCTATATGGCTGTGTCTGCGGTTCTGAAGTCTAGATTTCTTATGTTCCCTTTTGATTTTTCTACCTATAGGTTTCATTGAGGCGGGACACCTTGGATATCAAAGAACAAGATTATTACGAGACAATATATAATGATACTCAGTCACGATTTAACACGTATGTCACCTTTTTCTCTCTCGTTTCGTTCTTCATTTGGTCAATATTGCTGCTTTAGTACTCATCTTGAACATGAATGTGAATTGCTACTTACAACTTTTATTATGGTGACTAATTTGTGATCCGAAATACTTTTTGTTCCTTCTCTTGTTGCCCCATACAACTTATGTGGACAATGCTTTGCCTCTGTTGGCATGCTAATCCCTTATTGCTGTTGAATATGCTACTGAGCATTTGGTTTGGTGAATATTATGCTTTCTTCCTTACAGATTTGTCGAAGAGGGAACTGTGATGAACAATTATGCTCACATATTTGAGCTTCTCACTCGCTTGCGACAGGTGAGTATACTTATTGAATGTGAACTATGCTTTCCCAGTTACAAGATAAACTGCTCTGTAGCGATCTGTCAATACTTTGTTTTATAAGCATACATAAGATGAAAGGCTAAATCTGATCTGTTGCAGTTATGATCTTCAAATATGTAATGTTGTTTTTCTTTAAATTTTTTCCCTTTCTGTTGCTTATTGTTTTTTATCAACAAAGTTCTATTTGGTCCGTTAGTACTGTGCATTGCTCATTTTTTCTTTTACTCACTACAGGCAGTTAATCATCCTTACCTTGTGGTGTATTCTCCATCTGCTGCACTGAAAAATGGAAGCAACGTTAATATCAGTGAGAAAGTCTGTGGAATTTGTCATGAAGCAGCAGAAGATCCAGTGGTTAGTTGATATTTTCATCTGGACTAAATGAATGGCTTTGCCATGCTAAATCGCTCTTTCTTTCTTTCTTTGTTGTGCATTTAAAATGCTCTGTTATTGATTTCCTTCTAACTGTTTCCTTTGATATTCCAGGTTACTGCTTGTGAGCACGCGTTTTGCAAGGCTTGTTTGCTTGATTTTGCTGCTTCTTTGGGACAAGTCTTATGCCCGACATGCTCAAAACCAGTTACTATTGATTTTTCTACAAATCTAAGTGCTGCTAATCAAAGTAAAACTACCATTAAGGGGTTTAGATCCTCAAGCATTTTGAACAGAATTAAGCTTGACAATTTTCAGACTAGCACAAAAATTGAGGCTTTGGTACGTCACCATTTTCTTATTCTTCAATCATTGATATGCTGTTGATAAGGCCATCGAAATAGGCAACTGTGTATCATATTGATTTACTTAGCACACGTACACATGTCGCAGCGTGCACATTATCTTTCTTAACTTTGTCGTGTGCTTTTTTAACTTCCTCTATATGGCTCTAGAGGGAAGAAATCAGATCTATGGTTGAAAAGGATGGCTCTGCAAAAGGAATTGTTTTCAGCCAGTTCACATCGTTCTTGGATATCATTAACTACTCCTTGCAAAAGGTAAAACTGAATAATATACAACAGTCTTCTATTTGTGCATCAATAGATTACCGATACTAATTTAAAGAAATTGTTGCAGTCTGGTATCAATTGTGTTCAGTTGGTCGGAAGCATGACCATGTCTGCAAGGGATAATGCTATAAAGAGATTCACCGAGGATCCAGATTGCAGGATTTTCTTAATGAGTTTGAAAGCCGGAGGTGTTGCTCTTAATCTGACAGTTGCATCGCATGTGAGTAAATGTTTTCGTGTCTAAATTATTGGGAATTAAGTTATACACAAGGGATAAGTGATTTATACACGTTTCATTTTGGACTAGGTTTTCTTGATGGACCCGTGGTGGAACCCAGCTGTTGAGAGGCAAGCACAAGATAGAATCCACCGGATAGGGCAGTACAAACCGATCAGGTACACATTTTGCTCCCAGTTGTACCAAGTGTTCCCAACTTTACAAACCAAAAAATCTATGTTATTCAAAACCCAGGATTTTCTCCCTTCTCTAATATTTTCTTGTTATGTGTTGCAGAATTATGAGATTTGTGATTGAGAACACTATTGAGGAGAGGATTCTAAAGCTACAGGAGAAAAAGGAATTAGTGTTCGAGGGGTAAGTCTGATTTCCTTTCTTTATAAACTAACTGGTCATACGATAGCGCTATCTAACACCGTCTTCTTTGCCTTGTATATAGGACCATCGGTGGCGCTTCAGATGCTCTGGCAAAATTAACAGAAGCCGACTTGAGATTCCTCTTTGTCACCTAAGTCCATTATCCGAAGATGAAGCGGAGAATTTTCAACCATTAGCTTGCAATTCACTGGAATAGAAATGGAAACTTTTGCTAGAACCGATTTCAGAGTTTCAGATATTATACATTGGTTACAATCCATTTTTGGGCAATGCAATAGTAAAACCCTTGTGGTTAAGTTCCAGCTCTCTCCGTGCAATAGTAAAATTTTAGGACAAATTTGTCTTTGCCTAATCCTCTGTTTAAGTTTTCTCCTTTCCGGCTGTAATTTTTTTTTACCATCAAATATGTTCGTCAAATATGTCATCGATTAGAACACCACAAGAAACTGGATTATATTTGTCGAAAGAAATAATAAACACCGTTGAGTTAACAGAGCTTTTTATTAAAACCCCCAGTGAAGGAAAAGCCCAAGTAACTGGGCTGAGAGGAAAAATATACTTTTGATTCTTCCGATTCGATCAACCTGTCCGGTAGAGTATCAACTCTTTAATCAAAAAAAGCATCGGACAAAACACACTTGCCAACCATATCCACTTCAGAATGCAGAGACACGGTGGGATATATTGCGTTCTACATATAGTTCAAAATCACGGTTCAGGGGCGCCGACTCCTTTACACATCAAGGAGAAGCCTGCGAGGGTCTTCCACGACATCTTTAATGCGGCGCAAGAAGAAAACAGCCTCTCTTCCATCAATGAGACGATGATCGTATGTCAATGCAATGTACATCATTGGCCTTGGTACAACGTTCCCCCCAACGACCATGGGACGGTTCACTATTGAGTGCATACCCAAAATTGCCGACTGCAAAAGGAAAAACAAATCAACAAATAAACTTGGCTGCCAGAGTCTTGCTACGAGGTGAGTTTCCAAAAAAGAAAAATGAGTACAAAGCAATACCTGTGGAGGATTGATGATTGGTGTGCTTATAAGGCTTCCGTATACACCTCCATTTGATATTGTGAACGTGCCTCCAGCCATTTCATCAATTGATATAGAACCATCAGCTGCTTTCTTAGCCAGGGTATTTATTTCCTTCTCTATCTGAGCAAAGTTCATGCTACCAGCATCGCGGACAACCGGAACAACAAGGCCCTTGAATAAAAGGAATTCGATTGTGGTTAGTTCACATGCGACAATGGAATTCATCGTGCCAAACAATGAATGACCAGAAAATTACTCAGAACTAATGCTCATGTCAGTAAGTTGAAGTTGAAGCTGAAGCTCAATAGAACTCAAGCATATTATTAGTCTGTTAAGAATCAACATAATACTAGGCATACCTTTGGTGTCCCAACAGCTATGCTGATATCAATGTAATCTCTGTATATGATATCATCACCATCAATAACAGCATTGACAATTGGCAACTGCTCGAGTGCGCTAACAGCAGCCTGAAACAAATTAACATACAACTTAAGAACGGCCCACATGCATAAAAAGTATAGTACTAAAATTTTACAACAATTTAATAGTACTTTGCATTTCCAATTTTCATTTGGCGATAAATGACAGTACTTTATGCAACAACACATACTTTCACAAAGCCAGACATAAATCCCAATTTCACACCATGCTTTTCAACAAAGGCATCCTTATAGTCTGAACGGAGCTTCATCAAGTTAGTCCTGCATTATATTATACTGATCATTAGACGGGAATCAAAGAGAGCCACTACATAACACTTCAACTAAAAATACTAGACTAAAATGTCAACATTCTATACTTGCATAAATGGTTAAACCTGAAAGTCTGTTGCAGAGAAGATTTGAAAGGAAATATTTAGGATATTTTGCAAAGAGGCATGGTGAGACCATATTTTGAAAAGAGGCATGAGCTTACATATCAATCTCATTAAATGTGGTTAAGAGAGCAAATGTATTCTGAGAATCTTTCAAGCGTATTGCCACCCGCTTCCTTAGTCTTGTCATAGGAACCTATACATGAGAAAACAATTTATACCAATTAAATTCCTTTCTCATCTAATAAAAACTCGTTTTTCTTTGATAAACAAAGAATCCTGAACTTACTCGTCTTTCCCTATCCTTGGGAGGAAGCCGGAGTTCTGAAGCCGTGTGTTTAGGTGGTGGTGGAGAAGGTGCCTTAGTTTTGGGTTGTGCATCCTTGACAGGGGCAGGTCCTGCTTTGGGGACTTGCTTTTCTGCACTTTCCTTCGCTTTAGTAGGTTCTGGCTTAGCATCAACCTGCTCTGATGGCGCAACTTGTTCTATACCTTCACCAGATTTGGAAATGACTGCAATCTTTACCCCTGGCTCAACAGTCTCGCCTTCCTTAGCTACAAACTACTAACAAGCACATGTTCAAGGTGAAAAAAAGATCAGTATACTAAAACCAGAATGCGTAACTGTAGGTTGTGATTAGTGATGATCTTAGAAGGAATTTATATTGTGATGTTGCTTGAATATTACCTCTTTAATGACACCGGCTTCAGGACTAACTACATCAATTGTCACCTAGTTGTAAACAAAAATTTAAATATAAGTCAATAAAAAGATTTAGTGAAAATGCATGGCAAAATTAACAAACAGGAAAAGTTTGTTTCAAAAATTACCTTATCCGTTTCAATTTGGGCAATAGGCTCGTCAACTGCAACTCTGTCACCAGGTTCTGCACACGTATCAAAAGCATGACTCTCAAAGAATTAAATTTATGTATACACTACACTACACTACACACACACACAAAGGTTCTCCACATAAGCTATCATTAGCAGCATGAGTCTCAGAAGAACTCACGTTAGGTGTATTAAACACACAGACAGAGAAGAAATAAGTAACTTATGGATTAAAGTATCACAAGGCATCTTCAGTAACATACTCTTTAGGAATGTTGCCAAAGTGCCATCAGTAATAGATTCACCCATGAAAGGAACAACAGCTTCTACCAAGTCTCCTGCATAATTCAACAGTTAAAAAGTTTAATTACTTGCATATATAGTATAGACAACAGGCCCAAAAGCATGTAAACATGTAAAGACCAATATATTCATTAAATACCATTGTCTGAGGAAAATGATCTATTGCTCAATCGAATAAAAGAATCTGTTTGACATAGAGAAGCAGCATCCCTGCAACCAAAAACAAATAAAACACCGTAAGAGAAATAGAACTGCATGCGTAATATCAAATGAAGTTTATTGCCCTTCAGTTATTTGGTTTAGGCTTGGGCCAAACATTCTGATTCTCTTCCAAGATTAAGGATGTCAACTATAACACAACACCAAACGATCTCATCACTAGTGGAAAAAGCTAAGCCTTTTGAGGTACATTCTGAGTTAATAACTAACAATGCACCTAAAACTTCAGCACAGAAAAGATTACAGAACCACTTTCTCTCTTGTTATCTCTATAGATAAAACTGGTGAGGAAGTATATTGAAAAACATATGATCAAACCATTTACACATCTTCCAAGTGAGATTCATCTGAAATCTAATATATGTTCACTTATGGCACTTGAAATTCAAATTTTAACATTCAGCTAAGTTCTAATTCCTTAATGGCGATCAATGCCATTGTCTTCCCCTTTCCCCAACCCACCCATCCAAAAAGATGAGATATGAAAACTGAAAGGGATCACTTGCATCTATGATTCCATGGGTTCGCCTCAATCTGAAATGTAAATATCCACATATATAATCTCGTAAGTAAAAAGCCAGGCAACAGGAGCAAAAAGAAAAAGGTTAAATAAAACCGCAGGCTGAAATGTATAGGGAAGGAGAATTGTGGTTACATAATCATGAAGAGAGAGTTTTTTAAATTATAAAGAGAATTACTTTGAAAACGAGAATCAAATTTTGAAGAACCTATTAACGGAGGTGGTACTCATAGAGCTTATTAAAATCATATCTATAATCGCATATTATGTAGACACATTGTGAAATAGAAGTGCAGAGGACTAAATTTATCACTGAAATAAAAGATCAGAGCTCCACCTGCTTAGAGATGGAACACGATTTCCTGCAGAGAAGAAATTTGAAAAGGTCAATAACACCGCCACAAAGCAAAAAGGAAAAGAAACACACAGGTAAAAGTAGCCCTAACAAAGAGGATTCCAGTTATAAAATCTTAAATTTACCTAAATCAATGAGGTAGCTTGCTCTCTGAACACACTCATATCCTTTCCCAATAAACAAAGCCTGTTGAGGGTAAAAGCTATTAGATGATATTCCAAAAAACTACAGACAAATACTAATATCAAAGGAAATAAAGGTTACATGGAATTGCCATCAGTCGCACATCCAAATACCTCGTCAAAGACCCAATATTCAGTTAACAAATAAAAAGCGAAAGAGAAACAGAAGCTCAATTTTTTTAGTACCTCTTTTGGTACAGCTCGGTAATAGCTTGGGGCGGACACTCCATGCCTAACCTTCCACGCTTGTCCCAGCACCTGAGACTGTCCATTGAAACATACATAAGCAACCACCAAACTATAACACATTCTTTAATTATCACTTGAAACATAGAACAAAGTATCCCAAAACTAAAACTACACAAAGCATGCACATTGGGGCACAACATATATCAATTGATTGCGAAAACAGCGAAAATTTGATCGAATACCGAAGCTACTTTACGGCGAATCGTCCCCCAAATCATTGCTCTTCAATTCTTCAGAACCTGACCTGAAAGATTCGAAATTTCCAACCAAATCAGCACCAGTAGTAACTGAATATCGCAACTGTAATTTGAGAAAACAAAATAAGAAGCTTGGATTAAGCTTTGACTCCTGACCATCAAAACAACAGCAGTAAGATACGAAATTTGGCTTTATCGATGCAGTCCAAATTAGATACAACAGATTATAAAAAATTTAAAGATTAAACTACGTGAGATGAATCTCATAGTCTATACCTAAAACCCAAAATTGTGGGAAGAATTTTGATAAAATTGATCAAATTATTCGAAGAAAAAATAATAATACGAAGCCCGAAATTACATGTTTCGATTTTCCATAGATGCAAAAATTGAGGAGGAGGAGGGGAAGCGTTTACCTGGAAGCTGAGAGTGGAGTAGCGATCCAAATGCTGGAAATACAGAAACGATAAGGAGGAAGAAGAAGAAGAAGAATGGAGAGGGAGGAAAGGTGTAAATTCCAAGCGGAGGAGAAAGGTATGAGCTTCTAGCGGCTGCTTTCACGCCGACCATCTAACGTGCGTTTCCATCCTTCTATTTTCCTTTTTTCTTTGTTATTTTTTTTCGCCTATTTTCTTAAGCTTGGGTTAAAATAAAAATATATATAAAATCCAATCTTATGAGATCTTTTCCTTTTCTAGATATTTTCCTTTTTCTAGCATGTACAGGAGTACAATTTGGATTGGGTTATTTCACACTCGTCTATTGTCTACTTTGATTTTGAACATGGGAGTCTTCCTTTTTTTTAGCTGAAATATCTCTGTGAGTTTTTCTGGCCTTCGAAAGGATAAACTGTTGTAGCTTGGTTACCAACTGGTCCCCTTTTAATATAAAAAAAAGAAGAAGATTAGGCTGGGTTGATGTCTTGCCCATCCATGTCAACACAAGTTCAATGTGATTCATAGCTGAATTCTCTTGTTCACATACTACTCATCATGGTTCGTATTTTTATTTTCGGATGACAATACTTGAAGTTTGTTGGTTGTTTTCATTGGATAATTAATAATAATGTTGGCTTTATGTTTCTTTTGGTTAGAGCTTTGATATTATTTTGTAATTTGATTCCAACTTTAAATGTTTGAAACATTGTTTATTTAAATTTTTGTGTGGAAGCAAATTTGTAGGATTAAATTTTAACTAGTATTAATGTTATTTGGTTCAATTTTGGATAAATTTTGCAATATAAATTGACCAGAAGAAAAAAGATTGAACTCTCAACAAAATTGAAAATTCCAAGCCCAATTTGAATAAGCTTGAACTTGATTGAAATCCGAGCTCAAAAAAACCTCCCGAGCCCAAAATATAAAGTACATATTAAGATTGAGTTGACATTCCATCCCACCTTGAGTTGCACTCTTATATGATATATATTTTTTGAAACATAACGATATATTTACACTAAAGAGCATGTAAATAAATAGGAGTCTAACCTAATGGTACATGACAACAAAAATAATTTCTTTCTAGACCACAAGTTGTTAAACTCACAATAGAAGGACAAAAAAAACCAATTGGCCTAGTCAACAACCCAAACAAAAAAAAAAAAAACTTTTCATAATACCAGCCAATGCCTTTATAGGCTCCGTTATTCAACAAACCAAAAAAAAAAAAAAAAAAAAAACGAAGCCTAAACATGAAACCTAAACCAGAAGCACAATCTGCAGAAACAAATCGCGCTGACCTCCTCCTTCCATTTCGCATGATCTGCAGAAACAGATGCAAGTCTTTTGACTCTCTAACCTAGATCTACTCCACTATTTAGCAATTTCATGTAAAAAAAAAAAACCAAAAACTCATAAAAACCCAAAACCCACCAAATCTAAATCACGAAATCAAACAAAAAAACACCAAAAACAGAAACCTAGATCTTCAAATTTGAAACCAAAAACCAAACAACTCAAAGATTTCTGCATTAACACCTTCAAAAGGTAACCCACTAAACTCCAATTTACATAAATTTATGAACTATTGATGTTGAACTAATCATGTTTTAAATATGTCTTAAATTTGAATATTTACCTTTTTTAGTTTCTGTTTCTACACACTTTTGTATGATTTGCACTTGAATTTATTTATTTTTTGTTTCTACATATTTATATGTAAAGTATGACTTGTAGCTCAAATGAATAAAACACTTATATCATAGCCGGTTTCTACATATATTTTTGTTTTCACTTATTCTTTAAATTCCTAAAAAAATATGTTTATGTTTTTTGGAATAAGCATGTTGGGCTTCTTTTCGAAAGAAAGACGATGTCTAAATTGTTTATGTAAGAATGTCTAAACTGTTTTTGCAAGAATAAAAAACCTACAGGACATAATGAGATGCAACTCATTTTCGTTGCTCAAACTAACGGCGTTAGAGTTTTTATGGTAATGCAAAACTGGAAGTCCACATGGAAATCAAAATCTAAGTTATTTGTCCTTATATGGGATGAATATGAGTTATTTTGACAAGTGCTTTTAAATGACTGAAAACACTTTTATAGAAAATATTTTTAGAATCAATCTTTAGTAAAAATGCAAATTAATATTGAAAAAATACTTGAAGTGTTTTTCGTACTTAATAACATTTTTTTTTAAAAACTCTTTCAGTCAGTTAAAAATATTTACTAAACTAGCCCATAATTAGTCATTTTAGACAATAATTAGTACTTTTATGACCCTCTAGGCAATTGTTTATAAATAAATTGGTTTGAACTCGTCATCACCGAGATTCAAAGCTAAAATCTTTCGCTTGTTAATGAAGAATAATGTGATTAGACCGTAGTATCAATTGAAATCTAGAATAAGCCACGCAATAACTATTAGTAGTTGGTATTGAAGTCGCAATGATCAAATAAATTTTTTTTTATAGAGGTCAAATAAAACTTTCATTCAATTGACCTACTATCAACCTACTAAACCCAACACTTATTTGTTTATGATCGGACCGGTTCGCTTTCTTCTTTAATTTCATTTTCTCCTCTCTCTCTCTCTCTCCACTGTCCAGGTACCCTTCTGAAAAAAAAAACCTAGGCTCCCATTTACTCTCCCACCCACTCTCTCACATCCACTCGCCGCTGCACTATCTCTTCACATCTTGGTAAGTCTTCGCAGTTTTTGATTTCTTCCGTTGCTTTCCTGCATCTTTATCTGTGATGTTTGCTTGTTTTCTTGAATCTACTTATTTGTGTATTTGTTTATCCTCGATCCATGACGTTGCGTTCGTTATTTATTTTGATTTTATTTATGAATTTATTTAGCAAATTCATTTAATTGGTGAAGGAAAGCAACGTTGTTGATAAATAAAAATGTTAATTTCTTAATCGTTATAGTTTCTGCTGAATTTTCTGTAAATTTAGCTCTCAATTTCTGTGTTTGCGTTGAAATCTGAAGACTGAAGGGTAAGATGCGATAAATTCATGACATTTTAAGCATAAATTTATGCAAATTGGTAAATCATTCGGAGTTCGATCATCATGAATCAGTTTGCAATCAATTTTTTTATTGAGGTGCTTCAGTATTTGTACTCGAAACTTTTTGTATATAAATTTATATAAATATCTTACGATATTTGGAAAATACACCGAATGAGTTGTTGATTCAATGCGGTGGTATTATTATTTTTTATTGAACAAATACATAGCTTGAGTTATCTGCTGTTATGATTCTTATTCCTTATTCGTATAATTACGTTCAGCGAAATAAACATTATTTTACTAAGAGTTCCTCAATTTGTTCCATTCTGCAGTTCTCGAGTTTGGAGTAAAGATGTTGCAGCTGCTGTACTCGGTGATTTTCAGCGAAATGCTGCTGATTTTGACCTTGTTGTTCAAGACCCCTCTGAGGAAGCTAGTGATCCTGGCCTTGGATAAGATGAAGCGAGGGAAGGGCCCAGTGATGGTGAAGACGGTCGCTGGGACTGTATTCGTTGTTCTGTTCGCCAACGTCTACAATCTGGTTGACCTCAAGAACCGAACCAACGAGTCTGGCGTGCTTAACCCCACGGACGAGGTTCTCATGTCCATGAAAATGCTCGAAATTTCTCTTATGGGTATTCTTCTTGATCTTTTAAGCTTAGTTTTCAAAAATTGGTATCAGGCTTATGTATTGTTTATCTAGCCTTCCATCCTGTTCTTTCTTTTTTTTTTCGAATTACTGGAATTATGTGTACTTGTTATGAGTTATGCCTCTTAATCGTCGAGCTCATATGCAATGGAATTAGAAAGAAATGGTTTGATTATACGTAGAGTGAGTTCATAGCTATCTTTTGAAGCAGCTGAATGTTCTTCTGCTTTGCCCTTAGTGTTGGACTTTCATCAGCTGAGCATGAAACATATTAGCTCAACTCGAACATCAGATTTTCATGGTTGATTGTTTCCCTATATTTTCTAACATTATGGATATGCTTTCTTACTACCCCTCCTTTTTTTGAGGCAGAGCTTTGGTCATCTGATGCGAGGCCATTAAAATATCCTTTTGCTTATGTTATTTAAAATTTCAGTGATTTCTGTTTGTAGGATGATGACAGATTGATATTATATTGTTTGCTAATAGTATTTCTTTGAGTTGCTTGATAACCATTCATATCCTTCAAAACTGACTTCAATCGTATCGAATGCAGGATTTTTTCTGTTTCTTTCACTGATGATAGATAGATTGCACCATTACATAAGAGAGCTTCGATTCCTCAGGAAGGCCATGGACGCTGCGAAAAGACAGAACCAAAGTTCTCAAGACGAGAAAAATGGAAGTTCGGAGCAACTTAAGACCATAGTACAAGAGAATGAGACATTGAAGACAAAGATCAAAACTCTGGAATCTGAATATGAGACGAAAGCAAAGAAGGCAAAGGCAGCGGGAAGTGAGGTAGAGGCCCTAAGAAAGCAATCTGAAGGACTCCTTATGGAATATGACCGCTTGCTGGCAGACAACCAAAATCTCCGCAGTCAGTTAACATCGATTGAACAAAGCACATCCCACTCGGATGGCAAAAAGAACACGTAAGGAAGTGGTTACCTATTAATTGTCGGTCATCTTTGTCAATATCTAACTCTATGAGGGGTAGTGTAGATTTGGGATCGAAGCAGAAAAGAATATGACTGCAGTTATAAAATCGTACCTATAGACTATAGTTATATATAAATGTAATCAAATGATGCAAGAATTTTGTTAATTCTCGTTTTTATTCGATAAAGATTGCTTTTTGGTATACTTTATAGATAGGCAATTTACGATTATCATTTACATGATCTTCCGAGGTGGAAAATGTGTGGCTGAGTGATTTTCGTTTCTCTTCAAAAGTTCAGAACTCAAGTTGTTGTGAAACTGCTAAGCTAGAGGCTGGTTCTGAATGATTATGTATTGCTTTTTACCCAAGTAGTGGCATGCCATGGATGTTGTGAGTAGTAATCTCATCCTAGCAGTCGCTCACTCGGGGGAGCGGAAGTTTCACTCATGTTAGCCATCGATCTACTCCACGCGATTAATCTATAGATACCGCTAGCTAGCCGTTGGCCGTAGCTGCTATTGTTAACTAATTTTTCTCTTTGATCATATTACAAATAGAACGCATGACCCTGACTGAGAAAATCACAAAGCTCTTCATCTTCCTAGCCTACTTCTTGTTTTCCCGGTTAGCTTGCCGTATCGTCCAATGGCTGCTTTTCCGGCTGGAGCCACAAGAAGTAAGCTCAAAGAAACCAAACTGACTGTGTTCTTCCATGACATGGCATCTGGTCCGAATTCCTCAGTAATCCCAGTTGCAGGTATTGCCGGCAAGCTTTGGACCTTCACTCAGTTTGGAATAGCTTTCGTGCCTGATGATCCGTCAACAGAAACACTGGATCCAAACTCAGCGATCGTAGGGCGAGGCCAAGGCATGCATGTGTTGATATCGATTGTCTTCACAAACAAGATGTACAATGGCAGCATGCTAGAGATCGATATTACCATTCTTGGACCCTTTTTTTTTTTTTTTACCGAAGCCTGAGGTATCCCACACCCGAAAGGGTGTGACTAATCCCTAGTGGGGCCAGGCTAGAAGCATTTCAGCACACCTCTGGCCACAGTCTAATGACACAAGTCATTCCAAAACTTTCAACCACGAAGTCATCTGTGGTTTTGCCAGCTTTGTGCCTCGAACCCAAGACCAAGGAGCATACCTAACTTAGAATTCTACCACATTTCTACTGGACAACTAGCCGTGGTTACCATTCTTGGACCGTTGATTCAAAGTAAAGTTGATGAGTTGTTCAATGGTTCCTAATATTATTCTTGGACCGCTGTATGCTGAAGGAACTGTGAAAGGTACTCAGCTCAAGTTTTTTCAATCCCAAATTTGAGTTAGAATTTAAATATAAAAGTAAAAATAATTCAACTTTTTCTCTCAAACGTATTCGAGCTAAGCGGCTTCAAGCGCCGGCAGTAGACATTTTGGTGCTAAAACAATTCCCAATTAATTTGTCATATAAAAAGAAGATACAAAGTTCCATTTTTATGCCTAGGCACTGAAAAATCACAAAGCAATTCATCTTCCCAAGATCCTTCATCTTCCTAGAGCCTACTCCAATGGCCTTGAACTTCATAGCAAAGTTGCTATTAGTTCTAACCTTTGCCGCTTTTTCGGCCGGAGCTACAAGAAGTAAGCTCCAAGAAACCAAACTGACCGTCTTCTTCCATGATTTCGTTGCCGGTCCGAATTCCACCGTAATCCCTGTTGCAGGTATTGCCGGCAAGCTTTGGACCTTCACTCAGTTTGGAACAGTTTACGTGACTGATGATCCGATAACCGCAACACCGGATCCAAACTCAGCCGTAGTTGGGCGAGGCCAAGGCATGTATGTGACATCCGGGCTGGACGGACTCAACACCCATGTGTTGATATCGATTGTGTTCACAAACAAGAAGTACAATGGCAGCACATTAGAGATACAAGGAACCAGTAAGCAGTTCGAGCCGGTTAGAGAGGTTTCGGTGGTCTCAGGTACCGGAAAGTTTCGATTTGCGAGAGGATACGCTACGTTCGAAACGTATTTTGTGGATGCTGCGACTTTCTACTCGGTTGAGAGATGCAACGTTACAGTGGAACATTACTAGAAGAACTCTCTATCGATGCCATGGCCTGTTAATTACTTTTGTTTATCTGTAATCCCCAACACCTATTTCAATTTAACTAATGTATGCGTGGTACACTCTTTTGAATCTTTTATACACCTCTCTCAATTTCTGGTTGTCGAATTTAATAAATTGAAGATAATCAAAGAATAAAAATTAACAAAGAGTGTGTAGAATGTAAAAGGAGGTGTATGGATATCACCATCCTTAATATATTTTTTGTGTCACATGCTGGTGATGTATTCAAATAAGATGGCTATTTATTATTCATTTTTGACTAACTATAACATCCATTTTTGACCAAAAAGACTTGTAACATCACTAATCATTTGGGTTTTTTTATTGAACAATTAGTTGAAATGATTTATTTTTGATATTTTGTTAGAAATAATCTACTTTTAGTAACGACGATTTATTGATCATATATCGACGACACAACGATGATATAATGACTCTATAATAATGATATAATGACGACATGTTTAAAAACTGATTATTTCTGCAACTAAATGACCTATACCGTCCACTTGATTCCACTTGACCAAAAAGACCAATAAGACTTGATTTGAATAAATAATCCGAATAGTTATGTTAAAAAGTACCCAACACCAATAAGACTTGATTTGAATAAATAATCCGAATAGTTATGTTAAATAAGTACCCACGTGAACTTATAAGCCATATTTATTTATTTAGTAGGCTTCAATTTTTTTGCTTATCCCATGGACTTTGGTGCTTAAATAGTTCTCAAATTTCTCACACTATAAATACAAACCATAGCCTAAACGATCATATTCACAAATCAATTCATTTTGCATCTAATTAAGCTCATCTCCCAAAACTCACGATGATGAGTAATAATATGAGCTTAGCACTAATTGTGATTATTCTAGCCATAATTAGTGTTCGCAGGCCTTTTGCAGAGAGCAGGCCAGGAGCACATGAGTCGGCCCGACCGCTGGTTCGAGCCTTTCTATTGGCGTTTGCTCCAACAGGCTTCACTCCTATCCTTTCGGAGGGATGCTTGTGAGGCCTTCTGTTGTATAGTTGTTGTCAGGCGTGCCACTATTGACTTCTACCAATAGAAATATGTAATATGTATTAGGTACTTGCGCCACAAGTAATAAAACTTCCGTTCATCGGATTGGGCGACTTAGTTAAATAAGTGCAGTTAGGTTCTTTTCATTTGCCTTGCTTGTTAAGGACTTTATTCTCTCTCGATGCTTATACCAGAGATTGCTTGAGATGGAATTTTGTTATAAACTAGTTATAACCAAAATGTTCCACGCTCGCGCATATACAAAAGTAAAGACGATAATTAAAGACGAAATGTAAAGACTGTAATTGAAGTGCTTGAAAGTAAAGACTTGTAAGTAAAAAACAGTAAGTAAGAGCTGATAACGAAAGAATTTGAGCAAAAAGATTAATGTTATTACATTTTAAGTTCGTCACAGACTGAACAAACCTCCATCGGATTGGGTTTTGTTCCATCGGGATGGTTTTCTGTTCTATCGGGATGGTTTTAAAGCTGGTTCCTAAGGGAAACAATCAAAGACTCTCTGGCCTAAGATTCTCAATCGACACTATCGCCGGTTTGGTTGGATAGCAGAGCTAAATTCACTACTCCTCGGGGGAGTTAGGATATACGATCCTAGGTTGCTGGTCTTTGGCTTCTCAAAGTCGCTGACTACACAGGTAGTGCGAATGAGAGCAGCAGATAGAGATGAAAATCTTTATCTATGAAATGGCTTCGAGGGATTTTCTCAGAGGTTTCTTTCTGAACGTGTGAGTTCTGTTTTTGATTTGGTTGAGTGTCTCTTCTCTGAGTCTTTCTTCAGTTTATATAGACCACTGGGTGCTTCACGTGATCGCTGTCACCTCGCTCAAAAATCGTCATTTGGAGACTTTAGCCGTTCCCTGAAGATTTGGTTTGTTTCCCCCCATATTGTCGAGATCTTTGCATTTAATGCTTTAGTGGGGGTAGATGCAGCCTTTTATCCTTCATCACTTATTGGACTGGGCTGGGCCTTTCTTCTTAGGCTCAGCCCATTTGCCCATAACTTAATTCTAGCCCAGTGGGTATTTTTCGGTGTAAACAATTAGTAGTAGTACATTTGATTTAGCTCGAGCTAAAAGCAGCATTCACGAGTTGAAGGAAACACATTTATCCATGTACTTTCACGACAACTCAACCGGCCCCTATACCACAAGTGCAGCCGTCGCGGGCATTGCCAGAAAGCTTTGGGGTTTCACTCAGTTTGCAACGTTTTTCGCCACTGACGACCTCATAACCAACACCTTCGATTTCAGGTGTGGCCCCATGTCCCCAACTGTTTTGGACATGACCCAACTTTTTGGGCTCAGGCCATCGGGAAGGGTGGTGGATGTTATTGGCGACTGGAGAAACTCCTATAACCAATCTGTTGAGGTCAAGGAGGCAACCCGATTGCAGCTGCTGAAGGTGGAACCCAATAATGACTTCAGTGAGCACCTTGCCTTCGGTCATTATCCCAGGTATTATGCCAATCAGTTCGCCTAGGACCTTGCTTGGGAACATGTGTATTTCCTAGTATATTTCCTGAGCAGGTTCCTTATCCCGAACGCATCCAAATGAGTCAAGGTGGAGTGGTTCCCGTTGGCCTCTGCCCTACATTCGTTCAATGATCTGGTTATAGGGCCGTTCGTCTTGGCTCATATTTATCATATGATGCACAAGATGACCTGCCCTAAGCCATTGTTCTTGAACTTCAATGGGCCGACGTGGATGCTTTAGATTTGGCTTCAGTGGTATTTCCCTCGCCTCAGGGCTCCAGACCTGAGCTTCAACGGTGACACCGTCCCTGCAGTCCAGTTAAAGTCTTCAGTTGCGATGAACTTTCCCTCGGCCGTCTACCTATATTATTTCTGGGAATGCAAGATGAGGACTATCGAGGAATGGGGGATGTCTGCCACCAGGACCTATCCCTGGTTTGCAGATAGGTCTTTCTTTGAAGGACTGAGGAGTGACCCGACCTTTGCTCAGCACTTCTTCAGCTGCATCTATCCCAGGAATCTTTCTTGGGGTGTGGGTCGTGCATCCCGACACACCCACGGGGTCGAGGTCTATCACTCAAACTTTTTGTGTCGCCAGTTGGTCTTCTCCAGACCATTCCGGAGTCGCTGTATTCGAGCCTAAATGGAGCAACCTCATTTCGGGTTAAGGAGCCATCGGATGCCCAGGTGGCTGAGGCGAGGAGAGGCTTATTCATGGTGCAAAGGGCTTGGCACAAACCTGACACCTTCAATGTCCAGTGCACTCAAGAGTTTGCCTCTTGGTGGGAGACCCAATTTCTGGAGCGATTTCCAGAAGATCCCCTCCAAGCGAACGTCAGACTCTTTAGACAGTTTGACATTAGAGGTCCTATGGACGCTGAGTTTCACAAGACCTTTGCCTGGGAACTGGGCATAAAGAACAAGAAAGTACTTATTGGTAAGCCCCTGTCCCTCTGTCATTGGGTTAGTCATTGCCTCATCCATTTATCGAGATGATTCTTGACTCCCTTCTGACCCTTTTTTGTGTTCATTTTGCAGTTGGCGTGGAGCCTCATGACAGTCATGATACTGAGGCTCTCTTCGGAGATGACAGCGAAGAGGAGGTCCAGCAGTCTATTCTACTCCCTGTTGGTCCATCTCGACCATCCAGAAAGGGCAAGGAAAAGGCTGATGAGGCTAGGACCAAAAGCAGGGAAAACCGGCCCTCGGCTCCAATTTATCATTCTCTACAAAGGGAATCCGGGAAGCCGTCTCCAGCTCCTGCTCCAGTATCTCCTGCTGTCGAAACTCCTGCAACTGCAGCCACTTCTCCCTCCAGTAAGTCTTCTCTCTCTAAAAACCATCCTTGGTTTCCTTGGAGTTCAATACTAACTCCTGATGATCGCTTTTGGCCTATCAAATAGGCCTCAGAAACGAAGATGAAGAGCTATTGGAGATGAAGATGAAGAAGAAGACCCTGCCCTCAGGGGGCCAACTTCTCAGGTGGTGGTTCAAACCTTCTGAAGGGTACATGAATTCGATCAGCTTTTCCTTTATTTTTTGAACTAATATGTTCCTTTCCGATGCAGGCTGAATCCTTTCCCAACCCTTTCGTGGCTTCTGAGGCAGGTCAATAAGCCAGGCCCTTCCTTATAGGGCGGTTTAGGGACATAGACACGAATGTCCCTACTCCGTTGGTTGTAATGAGGCCTCGTCCCGGCTCTATCCTCTTCCTGGAAAAAATGATCCGGGATTTAGACAGGAAGGTTGAGATCCTGGGTGAGCTATATAAGGACCAACCTGCTGAGGCGCCTGTGGTTGGGTCTGCCATTTCTGATTTCATACCTCAAAGGAAGAGGATGAAGAGGAAGAACTCCAAAGAAGCCTGGACGAAAGAGGTAGCAACTAATCCGATGATCATTCATACATATATATTCCCTGTATCTCGTTTAGTTAACAATCACCGAGTTGCTGACTTGTTCACTTCTTAGGTTCCTGCTGAGTCCCATGCTCGGGCCACACCTCCTTCTCCACCACCAGAGGTACCTTTGGTCCCCGTGGAGGAAGAATCTGCTATTCCTTTAAGTCCACGGGTTTCCATTGGTGATGAACAGGTTGCTTCACCTTCTAGCCATGTGGAGCAACTCGATGCTCAGGCAACAACCTCTGGTGGGGCAGCAAAGACTTTGGTTTTCTCTACCATCAGTGGTCGGGATGACCAAACTTCTCGTGAGCCGGAGCAAGCTGGAGAGGTAAACAGATGTTACTTTAAATAACTCTCTCCATTTTCAATATGTATGGTCTTTAGTGGCTTTAACTTGTGTTGGTTTTTCTTGTCAGGTTGGACCCTCTTCTACTGCCACAAGTGCAGCTGTTGTGCTAACGTCATTCGGAGAGCTTCAATCTGCTGAGGTAGCAGAGCCATCAGTGGGCGCTCCTCAAGAAACTCCAACCTCTGGGTCCAGACCCTCCATTCTCCTTAGACTGGCTCAGCTAAAGCAGATGAGTAGTGATCCTCCACCCAAGACTCCTCAGAAAGATATCGAGGATGCAAAAAATCGGGTGATGTCTTGGATTGGCCAGAGCTTCAACCTGGACACAGTGGCGGAGCCGGTTCAAGACATTCGAGATGCCATTAGTCTTCTGGCACGAGTCGGGTTGCTTCCCCAGGCCGATCATAGAGGTTTCCTCCCTTGGTTGACCATCATTGGTCAAGCTCATCAGGATCTTAAGGAGGTAGTTCCCAGAGCAGAGGAGGCTCGGGCTTTCATTAACTTATACTCTGATAATTCTTCCTTGCTCCGATCCTCGATGGAGGAGTGTTCTCAGATTGGTGACAAGCTGTCTAGTGTATCGAACAGGATTGAAGCCATATCAGCAGAACTTGCGCGTTTAAAGGCTGAACAATCGAATCTGGAGGAACTCCTGAAGGTCAAGCTCGATGCTGTTACCCCTCTCCAGGCTCAAACTCAACCGATGGTTGCCCAACTAAAGGAGAAGAGTAGCGAGGTTAAGATGCCAAGGACGTTAGAAGCTACGATCAGGGCTGCATTTGATCAATGTAAATTTTTTGTACAATCTTTAGAATATGAATTTCCTGTAATTTAGTCTACTTCTAGGTTGTATGAACAATTTCTCTCTTGTAATAAAACAAGTTTGTTTCCTGTCTATATTCACATCAAGCCCCTAGAAAGCAACCTCTTATTTTTACAGACTCTATGATTCCAAATAAATATCTCTAACATCCCATAGAGTTGGGAAATACTTTTTCAAGAACTTCCCATTTATGGAATGTTGTTGAACTCCTTCCACTAATCACAGCTTGTATGCCCCTTTCCCGATCACTCGGTCAATCAAGAAGGGTTCTTCCCAAGTTGGACTCCACTTCCCGAATCCCTTGATTTGAGTCCCAAATGGTAGGATAGCCTTCCATACCAGCTCATCGGGTTGGAAAGTCTTCCCTTTAACGTTCTTGTTGTACGCCCTAGCCACCGATTGCTTGCCTGCTAGAATTTTATTCAAGGTTTCGAGCCGGACCTCATCCACATTTTCTACCTCTTTGCACATGGCCTGTAAGTACTCATCCGAGTGTAAACCATATTGGTTCTGAACTCTCAGAGACATCACATTAATTTCCATAGGTAGCACTGCGTCTTGGCTGTAAGTTAGAGCAAACGGTGTGGTCCCTGTACCAGACCTTTTAAAGGTCCGATAGACCCACAAAGTGTCCCCTAACTTCTCATGCCATTTCCTTGGATTATCATCAGTCATCATTTTGATGATGTTCACCAAGACCTTGTTGCTTGCCTCAGCTTGTCCATTGGACTGTGGATAGTAAGGACTTGACTGTATTAGCTTGATCTTGAATTCTTTTGCAAACTCCATCGTTTCTTTAGATATAAAGGATGGTCTCCTATCAGTTACGATAGTTTCTGGTATCCCATATCTATGCAAAATCTTGCTTCTTATGAACTTGATGACCTCTGCAGAAATGATTTTCTTGACAGCCACGGCTTCCACCTATTTGGTGAAATAATCAGTAGCTACTATGATGAACGTATGTCCCTTGGAGGAGGGAGGATATATCTGCCTAATGAAATCCATCGCCCAGCCTCTAAAGAGCCACGGCCTGACCACATGGTTCATGGGGATGGCTGGAACATGTTGAAGAGGGCCATGTTTCTGGCACTCTTCACATCATTTGGCATATTCCTGGCAATCTTTTTCCATTTTTGACCAAAAATAACCATATCTTCGTATTAGCCAACGCATTTTAATCCCAGCTTGATGAGCGCCACAGACTCCTTCACGAACCTCAGCCATTATCCTCATGGATTCAATAGTTCCCAAGCATCTTAGCAGAAACCCATCTGGTGTTTTTCTGACTAGATCTTTATCCCATATCGAATAATTTGATGCTTGAGTCCTTAGCTTCCTTTCCGTATGTATTGATGGATTGTTGAGATAGTTTATCAGTGGAACCCTCCAGTCTTCAACTTATGGTTCTATTTGCATAACATCCATCTCAAACTCTCTATCAAATACAGAAGGAAGTGATCTTGTTTGGACTTCAACTCAATCACTGGTTTGACCAAACTGAACCTGCACTCCAGATGCAATTTGGGCCATATCATTGGCAGCCAAATTCTCTTCTCGGGGGATGTGTTCTGCAGTAATACAGTCTTCCTAAGTTTTTACCAAGTATCTGACAGCACACATATAACTAGCTATCACCAAGTTTTTGCACTTGTACTTTCCTATGAGTTGGTTGATGACTAGCTCAGAATCGCCAAAGATGTCTACACTTGGTGCCCCCAGCTCCATTAATATTTCCAACCCAATGATGAGTGCTTCATATTCGGCTCGGTTGTTAGTCAGGCCATCAAAGTTCAGATGGAATGAGAAATGATAATGATCGCCTTTGGGACTAACCAATACTATCCCTGCACCCGAGGCTTGGCTTGTGCATAAACCATCAAAGAACAGTTGCCAAGGAGTAAGCCATAAACTGGGAATGTCCTTGGCAATTTCAAAAGAAGCATCCTTTTCCTTTCTGATTAGCAGATTGGATACTGCTGATTCCGATATCTTAGGAGGTTGCTCTTTCAATATTGTCGAGTTGCTTGGATGTGATGCCAAAAAGTCTGCGATGACTTGTCTTTTAATAGCCTTCTGAGACACATATTGGAAGCAGAATTCTGACAGAGCTAACATCTATTTTCCAATCCGACCAGCCATCATTGGCTTGGATAACATGTATTTGACCACATCTGTATTAGCAATTATGTGGACTGTGTATGGCAACATGTAATGCCTGAGTTTGACCACTGTAAAATATAGAGCTAAGCATAGCTTTTCTATTGGGGTATACCTTGTTTCTACATCAGTCAAACTTCTACTTAAGTAATAGACCGCCTGCTCCTTACGCTCCTCATTGTCTTGGGCTAAGAGACTGCCTATTGATTCCTCCGAAGCTGATATATACAGCTTAAGGGGCTTCCCTTTCTTTGGTGGCATCAACACAGGCGGTTCAGCCATGTACTGCTTTATCTCCTCAAAAGCTTTTTGGTGACCGACTCCCCATTCAAACTTTTCTGTTTCCTTGAGCTTTAGCAGTGGGGATAGAGGTTTAAGTTTTCCGGCCAAATTTGTGATGAACTTCCTCAAGAAATTGATCTTTCCTAGTAACATTTGGAGTTCCTTCTTATTTCTTGGTGAGGGTGCGTCTATGATCGCCTTGGCCTTATTCTTGTCTACCTCTATACCTCTTTGATGAACTAAGAATCCTAAGAAATTGCCTGCCCTTACTCCAAAGGCGCATTTCTTCGAGTTCATTTTCAACTTATGCAACCTCATCATCTCTAGCACTTGTCTTAAGTCTGCTAGGGTGATCTATATCGGATTTGGACTTAACCATTACATTGTCGATATAGACCTCTAGGTTGTGGCCGATGAGGTCATGGAAGATGGCATTCATGGCCCTTTGATATGTAGCCCCTGCATTTTTCAAATCGAAAGGCATGACTACATATTCAAAGGCTCCAACATGACCAGGACATCTGAATACTGTTTTATGAATATTTGTTTCGGCCATTCTGATTTGATTATAACCAGCATTTCCATCCATGAAGGATAGAACTTTATGGTTGGCTGCAGCATCAATAGACATATCTGACATAGGCATCGGATATAAATCCTTGGGAGTAGCATCATTAATATTTCTGTAATCAATACAAACTCTTATATCCTTGGTCAACAATATTATTACAGGTACAATATTAGCCAGCCATTCTACATATTTGGCCGGTCTAATGAACCCTGCCTTTAGAAGTTTCTTTATTTCTTCCTGCACTTTCTCTTCAATCTTCTTGGACATTCTCCTGGCTGCCTGTTGAACTGGTTTATATCCTTCCTTGATTGGCATTCTATGCTCTACCAAGGTTGGATCCAACCCTAGCATCTCATCGTAATGCCATGCAAAGCAGTCCTTGAACTCTGTCAGCAGCTTGATCAACTCAATTCGATAGTCACAGGACAACAGGCCGCTAATCCTTATTGGCCTTGAATCACCTTCGGTCCCTAACTCAATAGTTTCCAAGGGATCCTGGACCTCTGGTATTGGTTTATCCGGCTTGCTTGAAACAAACTTTGGCATTTCGAAGCTTGGTTCAAACTCATCGGGCCAATCTAGATCATATGTGTATTCTGTTGTCTATGCCATTGTATCAATGGTTGATACGTCTAAGGTTTGAATGGCATTTTCCTTGTTCCCCAAGGTACTGGCATGATTTTCATCCATCTCTCTGGTTGAAATCTCTTTTAGTGCTCTCCTTTCCTTTTCGTACTCCCTTAGCCTTTGGATCAGTGATCGGATTGCCATCACTTGATCCTTTCTCTTGTCTGCTGTACTTATCATAAGGCTTGTAGGCTAGGGATTAAGAATGGTCGGTCCCATTCTTCCTGGGTCAACGATGTACCTTCTGCCAGGAGCTTTCGGGCCGTCACCTGTGTAGGGCGGCCATCTTTATCAACTCCGGTACATCGAAATGTCCCCATATACGGATTGTAAAAGTTCGCCTCTGATATGCTGGCTGTTGGAAAGACAGGTCGTGAATCGGCCTGTACCAGCTCCTAGAATCCTTCTAAACCTTCTTAAGGTTCTTCGTGATAGATGACAATCTGTTGGTGGAAAGTGGACGGTACGCACAAGGACTGATGTATCCAGTCCCTTCCCAGCAATGCACTGTATACCGAAGTGCTTTCCACCACGAAGAATACCACCATGATTTTCTTCGACCCCAAGTCCACTTCTAAGGGTACAACACCATAGGTCTTGGTGATGCCCCCAGAGAAGTTTGACACAGAGCTATCTGTCGGCATTAAATCTGCTTGGGTCATATTTAACTTCTTCAGTATTTTAACTGGCAGAACATTTACTGAAGCCCCACCATCGATCATCACCCTAGACAAGGGGACTCCCTTTAGACGAGTGGTCATGTAAATAGGCCTCATATGCACATCCATTTTCTGGTTTGGCTTTGCAAATATCATCCTATCATCGTGTATCCGCCAGGATCTATTCAACTCTCCTTTTGAAGATTGAGATTTGATTCTCACATCTTCCTCTTGGCCTTCCGAAATGGTGATTAAGGATATGGAAGGACCACTCGAGATGTAATCTCTTTCGAGTGTTCCTTCTTGGTCGGGTTCTGCATGGAAGAATGATGAGAGCACATAAACCATGTTGACGTCAAAACTGGGTTCCTCGTCATTGGTTTCGTGCTCCAGCTCAGCTTCTTGACTTGCTTGCCCTGCCTCGCTATCAGCAGTCAAGCTTCTCAACCAACGTTCTGACTCTTCATCCTCAATGGCCCTTTGAAAAGTCTCCTCGCTGCTCTGAATTGGCAGCATTTCTTCTGGCTCAGAGCCATAATCCACTAGTTGCTCGTTTTCAGCGGCGACCTCATCCATCATGCCCACTGATCCGAACTGGATATCCAAATTCATTGCCTTTGGTCGAGAAGCCTCTCCAGTCTCGATCACCACTGCCCTTTTTTTGATCGGGCTAACATGTGGACCATCACTTGGTCCCTTATGTTTGATCGGGTTGGCCTTCTGTTCCTTGACAGGGACATAAGCCTGAGTCACTCGAGTCTTATGGCTAGCACTCGGGTTAGCAACAACCTTACTCGTAGATGGCTCTTTCATGTCAATCTGTGTCCACATGAACGCTCTATACTTTCTCTGTATTTTTCTCTTGGCCGTTCTGGACAACTCCTCTTTGGCTCGTCCATTCTTTCCTGCTCGGTACCATTTCCCGTCCACCTCGACCAGTTTTTCCACCTTGTTTGGGGTAGGGACCTTCACGGCTTCCTTGGGAATCCTGACTTTCAATGCCTCATCTGTGAACGTCAGCCTTTCCTTCATCGGCTTAGGAACCCATTGCCTGGTTTCCGAAGTCGGTAGCGGTCTTCTCGATGGTTGGGGAGTTTCATTCTGAGCTCTCCTCCTGATGCCCCCAATCCGATCGAATATGTTGCTCCGTGGTGTGGCTCCCTGGGACTGTGAGGACCATAATTCTTGGCTGGACTTTTCATAGCCTTGAGTCTCAGCCCTTCTTTCTTTCTGACCAAGTCCTGGTCAATGACATCCCATGGAGTTGGGATTTGGAGCTCACAATCGCACTTGTACTTGCTGCACAGTACGACTCCACCTTTGATGTACGCCTTTGGTCGATCGGGTTGAGATTCGATTATCACACCCCGACTGGGGCTTGCAGGACCCTTTCCCCTGTTAAGGTCCAAGGTTTCCTTCCTTTGGCCATTTCTTGGCCAATTCAAGTTTACCATGTTAACCGGGACCTCTGAGAAAGGCTCTGTGTCCACCATCATGTTGGCTTGGGGCTTCTCCAAGACCAACTTCCCCTTATTTATCATCTCTTGGATCCAATCCCGGAATGCCACGCAGTTCACGGTGTTGTGGTTCCAAGAGCCATGGGGCTTGCAAAACTTCTTCCCCATAAGTTCCTCAGGCTTTGGCATCCATTTTGAGAAGTCTAACCTGATACATCTGTTCTTCACTAACTCATCAAATATTTTTGATGTTTTAGTGAGGTCGAAAGTGTAACTTTGGAACTTAGGGGGCTTGTTGGGAATATAGCCTCCCGCTTCCATGGCGGCCCTCTGGTCCTTCATTGGCTTCACCAACCTTTTAATAATCGTCGGGAAGGTTGGTGGCATCATCTCGACCACTGAAATCTCTAGAGCTTCAAACACGTCACTGCTATCATCGGATTGCTCGATGAACTCGAAATCCAAATGATTGACGATCGGTTTGGCCTTGTAGAACGACACCTTAGAGGAGTGTTAGTGCTGAGATTCTTCCGCCAACAACCTTTCATATTTGGTGGCTGCCATCACTATCTCCTGAAGGTCATCGAACTTGGCATCTCCGAACTTTTTCCATAAGGAGATTTTCAAGGCCCTCTGAGCTATGACCACTGACTGGTCATTGCTCATTGGGAACTTGCACTTCATCTTCGTCCGTTTGAACCTCATCATGAAGTCCTCGGTCGTTTCGTGCTCCCATTGTTTGACCTCCACCAAATCGTTGATGGTTACCTCCAGTTCCATTCTGTAGAACTGGTCGTGAAAGGCTGCCTCCATCTGCTCCCAGTTTCTTATGGAGTTGGGAGCCAGATGGGAGTACCAGTGTGACGCCATCCCTAGTAGAGAGTTGCCAAACAATCTGATTTTATAGTTGGAGTTGTCCTCGAACGCTACACATTGGTTAAAGTACTTTCTGATGTGCTCCAACGATGACACCAATGAATCTTCCCCATTGAAACTGGGGAAGTTAGGGACCTTAAAGTTCATCGGGAAGGGGTTTAGTTCGTCAATGTAGGTCGGATAAGGCTTTTGATATACCGGCCTTTGATTGACAGTCACTTCTGGCCTTGCCCCTCGGAGAATTAGCCGTCTCAGTTCGGCTATCTTATTCCTCAACCCAGCATTATCGCCATCTTCTAGCAATAATATCAGATCGGGATCTTCTGGAGAATAATGGAGGGCCCCCTGACTTCCATCTGAGCTTTGTTCTAAGTCGGGGCTTCTCCAAACATTGGGATTGAAACCTCCCATTCCAGCCATATATGGCTTTTGGGGCTGTGCTCTTCCCCATCCTGCTCTTGGATTGAATGTAGGTCTTTCTCTATGAGCTTTTCCTTCGAAACATTGGTGGTTGCTCCGTCTGCAGGGTTGAGAAATAAGCTATCTCCCGCCACCAGGGAAGTGTTTGGCACCTCCAGCCTTTCTTTTGATGAGAGATCATGTATCATCGGATTAGGGGTGACGAATCCCTTGCTTCCTTCCTTCATCTTGCTTTTGAGCTCCATCTTGCTTTTGAGAGGAGGATTCTCCATCAGAAGGACGAATGGTTTGAATGATTCCATTCTGCCCAAGTTCAGCACAGGTTTCTCAGATGATCCTTTAAAACTAGATAATTGGTTGGAAAGGAAGGAGAACCCTCGATCGATCTTGTTCTGGACATTATTGGAAGATGTGCACAGGTTTCTGATGTCTGTCCTGTTGTCCAGAGTTATCATCTCCATATATTTCATCATCTGAATCATGGTGGACTGCAGTTCCTCACTTCTGTCCTTAGGTGTTTGGCTGAAGGCTTGGGTCTCAGGTGAAGTTCGACCCATATCAGTAGGGGTAGATGTAGAATCTTTCCCCGCCATTGTATGAAGCTGTGTTTGGAAAAATTTGCTTCTTCTTCTCTCTCTTTTATGCTTGGGCATAAACAGTAAGAAAGAAAATCCCACCGGGCGTGCCAAAAATATGTTCGCAGGCCTTTTGCAGAGAGCAGGCCAAGAGCACACAAGTTGGCCCGACTGTTGGTTCGAGCCTTTCTATTGGCGTTTGCTCCAACATGCTTCACTCCTATCCCTTCGGAGGGATGCTTGTGAGGCCTTCTATTGTATAGTTGTTGTCAGGCGTGCCACTATTGGCTTTTGCCAATAGAAATATGTAATATGTATTAGGTACTTGTGCACAAGTAATAAAACTTCCGTTCATCGGATTGGGCGACTTAGTTAAATAAGTGCAGTTAGGTTTTTTTCATTTGCCTTGCTTGTTAAGGACTTTATTCTCTCTCGATGCTTATACTAGAGATTGCTTGAGATGGGATTTTTTTATAAACTGGTTAGAGTCAAAATGTTCCACGCTCGCGCATATACAAAAGTAAAGACGATAATTAAAGACGGAATGTAAAGACTGTAATTGAAGTGCTTGAAAGTAAAGACTTGTAAGTAAAAAACAATAAGTAAGAGCTGATAACGAAAGACTTTAAGCAAAAAGATTAATGTTATTACATTTTAAGTTCGTCACAGACTGAACAAACGTCCATCGGATTGGGTTTTGTTCCATCGGGATGGTTTTCTGTTCTATTGGGATGGTTTTAAAGCTGGTTCCTCTGGGAAACAATGAAAGACGCTCTGGCCTAAGATTCTCAATCGATACTATAGCCGGTTTGGTTGGATAGCAAAGCTAAATTCACTACTCCTCGGGGGAGTTAGGATATACGATCCTAGGTTGCTGGTCTTTGGCTTCTCAAAGTCGCTGACTACACAGGTAGTGCGAATGAGAGCAGCAGATAGAGATGAAAATATTTATCTGTGAAGGGCTTCGAGGGATTTCCTCAGATGTTTCTTTCTGAACGTGTGAGTTCTGTTTTTGATTTGGTTAAGTGTCTCTTCTCTGAGTCTTTCTTCAGTTTATATAGACCACTGGGTGCTTCACGTGATCGTTGTCACCTCGCTCAAAAACCGTCATTTTGAGACTTTAGCCGTTCCCTGAAGATTTGGTTTGTTTCCCCCCATATTGTCGAGATCTTTGCATTTAATGCTCTAGTAGGGGTATATGCAGCCTTTTATCCTTCATCACTTATTGGACTGGGCTGAGCCTTTCTTCTTAGGCTCAGCCCATTTGCCCATAACTTAATTCTAGCCCAGTGGGTATTTTTCAGTGTAAACAATTAGTAGTAGTACATTTGATGTAGCTCGAGCTAAAAGCAGCATTCACAAGTTGAAGGAAACACATTTATCCATGTACTTTCACGACAACTCAACCGGCCCCTATACCACAAGTGCAGCCGTCGAGGGCATTGCCAGAAAGCTTTGGGGTTTCACTCAGTTTGCAACGTTTTTCGCCACTGACGACCTCAGAACCAACGGTCCAAGCCAAGACTCCGCTACCATCGGCCACAGCCAAGGCATGTCTGTGACTGCAAGCCTCGACGGACGCAACGTATACATCTTGTTGTCAATTGTGTTCACCAACAACAAGTACAACGACAGCACCATAGAGGTACAAGGATTGAGTAAGCAATTCGAGCTTGTTCAAGAGGTATCGGTAGTTTCAGGTACCGAAAAGTTTCGGTTTGCTAGGGGATATGGTACTTTTGAAACCATTTTCTATGACAATTTTGGCTACTCAGTGGTGAGATGTAATGTTACCGTCCAACATTACTAGAACATGATGATGATCAAGTTTATAATTTTGGCTTAAATTTGATAAATCATGTTTTTGACCAGATTCAGATGCTATCAGGGTTTTTGTTTATAATTTGCAAGTCAACCGTCGTCTTTGTTTATCTGTAATCAACAAGCATATGATGATAGTCATGTCATTGTTTGTATCGATGCTATGGCCTGTGCCATTTGTTTATCTCTAAGACTGTAACCCCCCACATGAGTTTGATTCGACTATAAACTACTTTCAATAAAATTTGCTAAAGTTAACGTAATTTCCGGCACATAAACTTCTTAGTTAACATATGCAGTCAATAAGAGGACACACAAAAATAATTAAAAAAAAAATAAAAAATTATGTGCATAATCTTGTCACAGATAAAAATAATAAAAAAATATGTGCATTTATGTGCTGAAGGATAAATTCACCAAAAACCAATATTTAGAAAGAGAAAGTAGAGGGGGTGCGGCAAAGAGAGAAGAGAAAAATAGAGAATGACTTGAGCAATTGTAGTACGTATTTCTTATGCTTAGTGCCTTTATTTATAGTAAACCACAAAGAGAGATAAAGTTGATCTCCAAGTAAGTACATACCTAATAGGATATAATCACTATATTTACAGTGTAAATACTCAAGTAGATATCACATTAGATCTTCAAGATGATGTAGAGATAGTTGATGAAGTTGTCTCGTAGGCACGATAGAGAACACGCGAGTCTCATATAGGGATTTGCACATAAGGGTAAGTCTCACCAAAACTTGGCTATGGTAAAACCCAAGGTAGGACAAACCCATAGTTTAAGGAGAAAAATGTGAGTTAATGCAATGTCGATACTTAACATTTTCAGAACGTAAGTAGTAAGAAAACACACAAGGGTATGACCATCCCGATGTGAGTGCCTCATTAACACCTCGTCAGGCAACAAAAACCCAATGGGAAAAATGATCATGATCGTATGGAAAAAGAGTACATTAAGGTCAAGTGAGTCTACTTCAGGATACTCCCTTTGAGTTTGACAAAACTTCCCCTGAGATCTACAAGCGTTGCAAATGAGAAAATTTGCACATACCAAATCCTCGAATAAGCTTCTTCGGTAGTGACTTTGTAAAGAGATCGGCAATGTTATCTTCGGATCAGATATGCTTGACTTCAATCTTCTGATGCTCATGCTGATGTGATGTAGACGTAGTATGCTTGGTGTTGACGTCTTGGATGTATCATGTTATGGTCTGGTTGATACATGTAGCATTGTCTTCGTAGATCGTCGTTCGGACTCAACGAAGGATGAAGAATTATAGGTGCTTCGAATATGCTCCCATGTACACATGTGGCATTGTGTATGGCGATGAGCTCGAAGATGTTGCAACTAAAGTATATTTGGTTGACCTCCAAGATATTGCGGTGTTCCTAACGTTAAAGACATAATCCATTTGGAAACATGCCTTGTGTGGATCAGACAGATAGTTCGTGTCAGCGTATCCCACAAGGTAGGCATCATTTTGATAACGAAGGGGTTGTGGGTAATTCTGAGATGAATAGGGATAGAATAAGCTCATATCCGTAGTAACAGAAAACATCTTTAATACCAATTTTATGGTAGCATGTAGGCGTAGTGTTGTATCTTACCAAAATATCAACAACTAAGGAGATACCATGCCAAATGCAATGAGCTAAGTACAATAAAGCGTTAATTAAACTTAGATATGGAACTTTCAGGTTCCACAACCTTTTAAGGGTCTCATTTGCATCTAGCGTATGAACGATCATGAGTGTACTTGAAGGCAACACTTTATGGGTGTAGTTCAACAGATGGACCAGAATACCATCTGAACTTTGGTTGAAACTTCAGGTCGAGACGGAAACAAGTTTTCCCAAGATCTTTCATTTGAAATTCCAACTTCAAGTGTGAGGCAGTTTTCTCAAGCTCTTCCAAAGTTTAAGTGAGATTCATGTCATCGACATAGACTGCAACTCTAGCAAATTTGATTTTGTACACGCATGAGCATAGTTTATTCACATATCCCTATATGGAGCCTAAGTGAACGCCTTAATTTAATAGAGAGAGTGTTATGTGGTCTAGAACTATTTGAATCAGTCCATGAAAGTCCTTCAGAAACTTCCATGTAGATTTCTGTATCATGATCCCTATAGATATGTTACAACGTTCATAAGCTGCATATTCAGTTTTTCAAAAACTACCAAAATGATAAGGTAGCGGAACGTTATGACGTCCATTACGGGGGAACAAATCTCCTCGTAATCAATCTCAGGGCATTGAGAGAAGCCTTGAGCCACAAGGCGTGCCTTGTATTGCACTATCTCATTCTCCTTATTACACTTCCTTACGAAAACCCACTTGTAACCAACGGGCTTCACATGTGGAGGTGTAGGAACTACATGCCCAAACACTTTACGTTTCGCAAGTGAATCAAGTTCGACCTGGATTGCTTGTTTCCATTTTGACCAATCGGTTCTACGTCGACATTTATCAATGGAACGCAGTTCGATATCGTCATTTTTCACTATTTCGGGTAGCTGCTATATACGTGAATATCATCGATGATAATTTCATTCCAATTCCATAACTCATCCATGCATGCATAATCGAAGTGACAATCCGCAAACTGGCGGTAAAGAGATCGTGTGCAAGGGATCTAAAAAGTTAATTTGAAGGATAATCATAATCGACAAAGATTCACATCCTTCTTTGAGGACCCATATTGGTACATTGCGGTGGCGCAATATGGCATAAGGTGTATACCGAAAACGCTCAAGTACGAAACATCAGGTTCGTAAGATTCACATCCTTCTTTGAGGACCCATATTGGTACAGTGCGGCGACGCAATATGGCATAAGGTGTATACCCAAAACGCTCAAGTACGAAACATCAAGTTCGTACCCAATAACCAACTGTGATGCTAAAAAGTGTCGGGTATCAATGGGCTTTAAATGGACCAACATGGCTGCATACAAGATTGCATAGCCCTAGGTAGAAACCGAAAGCTTGGTGCGTTCACCAAGTCTGGGCGATCAATTGGTAATGCGCTTTACGATCACTTCTGCGAGGCTGTTTGGAGGTTGAACATGGGAATTCAATGTTCAATTTCAAACCCAAAAGACATGCAATATTTTATCAAAAAATCTTTGATATAAACTCTCCAACATTATCCAGTCTTCTAGACTTTATGAGATAATTAGGGTGGTGAGCCCTTAGGTAAGAAACGACCAAGAGTTTAGTAGCAATGTGTGTGGACAAACATGTGACCATTGTGTCGATATATCAACCAAAAACCATATTTTCATCGTCCGCTTTTTGGTTGGATTAGTCAACATTATTCCTTTGAATCCACTATGAAAAGAGGCTAATGTAGTAGCTTTGTTAGGGATGATATAAAAATCTAATTTTCCCAACGAGCATGCTTGGCAAAGTGTGCTGGTAGGCACAAAAATCCTTACTCCAGGTAAGATGATGTGTTGTGTAATATGTTGCATTGTGTTTCGACCTAAATGTCCCAAACGGTCGTGCCAAAGCAAGTAAACTGCTTGAATCACCCAGCTCCAGGCAGACCTATATGTGGCACGTCCCAATTGGGAGGCAGCCCATTGGCCCCAAAACATAGCTTCAGGCTTCATATTTTGGAGGTGATGCAAAGATACTTCATTCTATTTTCTACAGTGGTTACAAGGTCATTTTTCTCTCGAATATTCTTAAAACTCAATGACGTTCTTCTGGAACAGAGAATATGAAGCCCCTTAATGGTAATTCAGTACCATTAATACAACGAGGAGTGGTGCCAATACCCTTAATCAGGTTAGATAGACCTGAATTTGTTGCTAGATGGGTGATTTAGGTATGAAGTTAGTGTGCATAGTAGCACATTTATCCAAACAACTAATTGAATTCAGTCACATGTTTAAGAAACATGATTCAAGTAACTCATATTCGAGGACAATATCCATAACTAAAACAAACACCAAATTTGAATCCGAGAACATAGGAAATTATTCACAAAGTAAACCAAATTTGGATAAGGGGTTCAGCCAACATGGCTTTCCATGTCAAAATTTTGCTTTTCCATATGTGTTAGGTGGAGCAAAATTAGTCTCACAGATTGACTACGGGAATGACAGTCCTCAACAACATTGGTAGGGGCACAAACAAGTGCATAACCAATGATCTCTTCTATTCAAATGGAAGTAAATGTTGCATGATTGAGATTCAAGGATACTGTCCTTTATTCTTGAAGTTTTGGGTCTTAGGTGCCAAGGGATCACGTGTTTGGTCGTGATGCCACCCCTTAGTAGACCCTGATTCTACCACTATGTAGTACTCTCTAGCTGAAGATGGATGAACAGATTCAAAAGGCGTCTGTCAAAGCAGAGCCTTGTGTATGGTAAACCTCTACCGAAGCAAAGCGTGACCTTCGGTACATCCCTACCGAAGTAGGGCATGCCATTCGATAAACTCCAGCCGAAGCTGGGTGACACCATTCGGTAGACTCCAGCCAAAGCTGGGTCTATATCGTTCGGTAGACTCTAGCTGAAGCTGGGTGACTATTCGGCAGACTCCAGCCGAAGCTGAGTCTATACCGTTCGGTACCTCCCGACAGAATCACTGGGGTACCTCTTTCACTGTTGTGCTTTTCAGTGAACATAGTAATCAGATCCGAGAATTTAGTAAACCTTCGCTTTCCACAATGCTTCTTCAAGAGCATGTTAAGAAGCATGGAAGGACGAGAAAATCTTCTCCAATCAAAATTCAATCGGATTCTATAAACTTCAGAATTGTACCTATTCACGAATGAGTTTCAATCATGTCTTGCGTCAAACGAGATATGTCTTGCTTTTAGCAAGATCATCTTTTCATGATTAGAAGGGTCCGTATAGCGAGTCAAAGAGCCATGGAATCTTCGACATCAACGTACTTCCATTGACAATGCCTCAAGCATAAGTAAGTCTTCGAATGAAAATCATGGCGGAGGCTTATTTTTCTTTATCCACGCCATTGTTGGCTTCAATGTTTCTCAGCCTCTCGGTAGTCAAGTGGAGCTTCACAACTCATGCCCACATAAAGTAGTTTCTGCCAGAAACTTCCATGTCAGCAAAATCGAATTTGTTACTGTTCAAAAATCCACTGGATGGAGGGAACAAGATTGTGGTTGGTACTTATAAAAACTGAATTCTCCATAATCATAAAAGTTAGAACATTTGGGTTCTAAGACATAGTTTGGTTTAGTGGATCAATCATTGAGAACTTCGAGTCTCTACATGAGTGGTGAGTTTTAGAAAAACATAAAAAATATTTCTATGGCACTTTTTCAAAACTTCGGGTTCGAATTAAAAACATGAACTTCAAGTTCATGGTACCTGCAAGCAAACGCAATATATAGAAAAATATATAAAGCAATTGAAAACAAATATAGTGAATATGGGTAACTTCGGGACCCAAGTGTGAAAAAGTAAGTCACGGCCCAAAGACTGTGGGGCTGACGTGGGGCTGCGGGCCCAAATGGGTGTTGTTGGACTGCAGGCCAACATAGGAGAAAAAATTGGGTTACAAGACCAGACCCAAAATTGGGCTAAGAAATAAAAAGTGAAAGAACAAAGCCCACTAATGGGTTTATTATTTCATACGGGGCAAATTAAAACATGCCCAAAAAAAAAAAAAACAAACCGATCTAATTGATTTGTTGGGCTGCAAGTCAGCATAGGAGAAATAGGTCAGTAAGCCCAAGCCCAAATATGGGCTGCTGATCATGGACAAAAACCCTGACCCAAGTCGTGGGCCCAAAAACCAAACCAACCCAGTTCTGGGTTGTAAGACCGAGAGCCCAATGGGCTAGGTTCATTGAAACCCTAACGCCGCCACAGTAGGGGCGTTTCTATCGATCAAATGAATGGTGGCATTCATGGGTGAGACCGAGCACGGAGCTCAAGGTCTGTCAGTGGGTGAACAAACCCCAAACGTCGAGGGCGGTGGAGGTCACAAATTGAGCATGGAAGGAGGGAGGCAAGCATCGGGGTTGTGTAGAGTAAATTCCGAAAAAGTTCGATAGAAATTCTTTTACCTCTGTTGTCGTAATCGACGATCTAGCCAGAGGGACGACTGTTGGCGTCACAATCACCTAGATTTGGTGATGAAGCACGGCTGCAGGCGCAGTGGCCTTCGATTCCATCGAGGTGCATAAGGCTAGAGGAGGAAGATGACTGAAACGTCGTTGTTTCCAAGGTGTTGGAGGCTAGGAGTTGCTAGCTCAACTAGCTTGGCGGCTCGGCTTAGTCGCGTCTTCCATATCTACCTAGGATTTACACAATCACATTTATCATATGTTAATATTATCTACAACAGTTCCGGATTTTTACACCAAAAACAACCAAACCGATTCCTAAAGTCGGTGGAGTTTGTATTTAAGCATCCAAGACCCAACTACCGAAACACCTCTCATTAGATTGTGATACCAAAAGTTCGTGGCACCTACCTCCGAGATGTCTGAAAATCACCAAGTATAAAACTAAACCCTAGCCCGACTTCTCACTGTCCCTCTTTAGCCAACACTTCTTCTTCCCCATCTATCTCCCCTTCTCCAGCCTAACACATCTCCCCCTCCCTCCTCTTCATCCTCTCTCTCCCTCCTTCCCTCAGCCGAACAGCCATATCGATTAACCGATTGTCCGTCTTGAATATACAAGGTCCCGTTTGAGTTTTGGAAATTGACAAAACCAATAAACCCGGTCCAGTTACCTGTTTGGGATTACAAATGAAGAAAAAGTAGAAAAAGAAAATCATTCAAATTTTATCATTTGGAATGTGGGGTTTTGGGAATTTAAGGTGATACGAAATTTCTTTAGAGCCTTTATTTTTGTTTATAATAGTTATTGTTTTCTTTCATGTTTAGCCGAAAGATTGAAGAGATAACTTTGTAAATTTTTTTTTTGTTTCGTTTGATCATTCTATTTTAAGTATTGGCATTTTAACTATTTTGGGAAGTTTAGAGATCATATTGCTTGACATGTGATCGGGATTTGGAGATAAGCCCTATTGGCGTCCACATCTACCATGTTTCATTTGAGTTATTGAAGCATGCCTACATTTGCTTCGAGTCTAAGCAAATGTTGGAAAGGATTGGTTATAATACATGGATTGGTTGAGTTAAACATTGGTTCATTAGATTTTATTATAGTTAATAATGACCCTTTAAGTGTGAAGCATGTATATATTTGCATCGAGTCTGAGCAAATGTTGGAAAGAATTGTAACCAATATTGTACTTAGAAAACATCATTTTAATCTTTGAAAAATATCACTTTTTGATTAATACCTTAACTAAGATTAAAATTAAATTTAATCCCTTAACCTCATGTCCATGTCAGCATGCATATTCCACCTCATATTTTATTTTTTCTAAGGTTTTATCGTTCTTTTTCTTCCCATAATACCCCCTCCACATATGGTATTGCACTTTATATTTATTTTCTGATATTTTTATGCCTCATTCGAAATTCAAACAAACAATATGAGGTGAAGCTCCATACCCCCTCATTCGAAATTAAATTCGTTAGCTGGCTATATAAGATATGCACTTCACATGCTAGGTATTGATTTCTTTTGTTTTGATTTTATAAGGGTTACAAAATTGAAAAGTTCAATATGGCTACTAATTATTATAAAATTGGAATAATAAGCAAAGTCTTAATTAGCTATCTATTTTTGCCATGAAGCTCCATATAACATAAAAAACGAAATTTCTTTTGATGATATGCATTGCAATTAGGAGCCATATCCATGTTTCTCCATATATTCATGCCAATTAAGTCCAATATTTTGTATATTTTAATAATATTGTTTTATTTTTGCAGGTCAACTTTAATACTACGGACCTTGATGCCAAACGGACAGACTACATAGAGGGGCTCTTCAAAGATCGGTACAAAGAGTGGAAGGCCAACCTCCACAAAATTTTCAAGTCGTATCCGGACGCGCAGACTGTTTTAGCCCGAGGATGCCCTATGGAGTTGGTGGACCGGCCTGATGATTGGGAGTGGTTATGTAACCACTTTCAATCTCCTACTTTTTTTGGTAAGTTTACACATTTATTTTATCATTTTACTTAACAATTAATATACGCACTAACAAATTTTGGGTTCAACAGAAACGTTCTGAACCCAATTCGCTAAATAGGTCGAAAAAGATACTTGTCCACCACTCCGGCTCGAAGCCCTTTTCCTATAGACTGGCTGAACAACGAAAGGTAAAACTTTACATTTTTTAATTTTAATATATTTTAATATTTATGAATTTTAAATTTTAACCCTTTTTTTTTAGAAAGGTACAAAGTTTCCGGAGATTGACATGTTCGAGGAAGTTTATGTCCGCCCCGGTGATGAGACGGCTCATCAGCTCCATGTAAGTTTATTTAATTACCTGTTACTTTTCTTCCTTTTATATTTATTATAAACAATAATATATTTTTTCTTATTACAGGCCACTATGGTGGAGAAGAGCAATGCTCTTCTCGAAGAAATGGCATCACAACTTCCCCCCAACACTCCTATCGAGGACGTCACTCCAACTGAGGATGCTGGTCTTCGTATACTCACGGAGACGCTAAACCAGACCCTTGGTTGTAGGCCTGGTAGGGTTTACCGGGGGATGGGGAAAGCGCGACTCCGAGAGAAGGGTGCCTCATCTTCTAACAACAATTCGGCATATACTCTCGGATGAGCCAAATCTTACGCGCCCTCCAGTTGTCCAGCATTCCTTTGAATATGCTATCATCTGATTCCCAGCCCCCTCACTAGTTACTTCGTTTTAGGATTTTCATTTCTTTTTATTATTAAATATTTTGTACGTACATTTCTTTATATAATCTAATTTGTTTTTTTACATTGTTTATTATATTGTCTTTTAAATACCAATTAATTAAAAAATTAAAAAAGTAAAAAATTAAAAAATTAAATACTTTGGGCGACGAAACAACAACCGTCGCCTAAACCCTAGGACGATGCATTTTTTTGTCGCTTAAAGTATGACAATAACTTAGGGCAACGAAGTTTTTTTGTCGCCTAAGAACTTTGAGCGACGAAATATTTTCGTCGCCTAAAAACTTAGGGCAACGAAATATTTTCGTCGCCAGAAATCGTCGCTCGAATGTGAATTGGGCGACGAATGTATTTCCTTCGTCGCCCAAATGGATGGTCGATGGACTTCTAGCGACGAATAGTGGGCGACGAATTATTGGTCGCCCAAATGTTTAGGCGACGAAATATTACCTTGGGCGACGAAATTTTTTTTGTCGCCCATGTACCATTTTGTACTAGTGCATGAAAGGAGAAGATGGCGAAGCCATATCCATGTTTCTCCATATATTCATGCCAATCTTTATATCCAATATCTTATCTCCTCCTAGTTTTCTCTGAATCTTTAACATCGTGTAGTAAGGTTTGTGTGTGTGTATATATATATATATTATATGTTTGCGTATGAATTATGTTTGACTTTTTGTTTATGTATCGATAATTCATACCGATGCTTCTGTATCAATTGTTCCATACCGGTACTTATGTACCTATGCTTTCATATCAATACTTCTGTACATATATTTTCATATCAATACTTCCGTACCTATGCTTTCATACCAATACTTCCATAACGATACTTTTGTACCGATACTTACGCACCTATGCTCCGTACCGCTGATTAGATACAGTGTATATTCACTTTGACTTTTTTTTATGAGCTTTGCATGATGATATCAAATTTATGTCTTTGCATTTTATTTTCCTTTTAAAGAAAAATGTGGTACTGTAATATTTTTTGGTATGTTTTATCATTCAGGTACATTTATTAGGAGAGAAAGTCAAACATAAATTAATTGTTAAAATTTGTGGAGCATTTGAGGGCATTTTGAGAATAAAATACACACTAAATATTAATAAGAAGAAAATTTTAATTTTAATTTTAATGATGACGTGGATATTTAGTCAAAGGACTATATTCAATTTATTATAATCTAACTCCAGGTTCTAATTGAATAATAATCTTTTCCTAGGATTAAAATTGAAAAACCCCTATTATAATCTAAGAGTTGTCTTGACATTTACGTGAAATGAATTTTGCATTGTTTTTATTTTTTAGGTTAAAAATATCTTCAGAGTTTGCATTTCAATAGGATTAGGAAGAAGTTGCAATGTAGTACATAATAGTTTTGGTCGATATTATGCCAGATTAACTTCATATTGTGACTATGGTATTTCCTTCAAGCCTTGTCATAATTGAATGCTACTCTCTCTCACTCACACACACACAAAACATGGAGAAAACAACAGAATTTTGTATGCAGTTTGGAGATTAATGCAATGTCAATAGCAACCATCATCATGATATTTGTTGAATGGACTGTTGCTCCATTCATTTCCTTTGTATGCACATTCTTCTGCTTTTCGGTCCTGCTCCTGAAGGCTCCTCTGCTTCTCCACGAATAATATCTTTCAATCTGTCTCCGTCGCAACTTGTTTTAAGAGACTCAGAAGCCCTTACAAAACAAAACTTTCCAACGTGATCAACCCCTTCTTGGCAGATTGCTGGGTGATGTTTTCATCTTTTGGCGGGTTATCTTCATGTTCTCTTTGTGGCCAACCGATCGTTTTCTCTCCTGTCTTGCAAGGGTGGGCCATCAAGTGCTGGATAAGTACTTCCATTGAATTTGCAGCAGGTTCACCATATGTCAAGCAGCTAGGGCAAGATTCTTGCAACCATCTGAGTGTTCCTCGACGATGAGATAATCTCTCATATAAATATATATATTGTTTGGGCCATAAATAAAATCAGGCCTGCTATGGGGCCAATCTAGTTTTATTTACACAAATTGGCACGACTCGGGCCCACCAACTTCGAACGACCTCCTCACTCCACTTCAACTTGCCCGATGGCTCATAATGGTTCCTCCCCGAAGCGCGTCTGTCACGCAGTCGATTAGACCCGAGAATATCTCACCTCCTTAAATGCCGATGAACGTATCATCTAACATGCTGATGTCACCACATCGATAGTGTGAAACGCCACAAGACACAACTGAAGGCCACCAACCAACTAGGAATTACAGTCACTGTAGCGCCAAATGATTGATCTACCCATGCTTCAGCTTAGCAATAAGATCGAGGTTGCTCCTTCTCCATTGCCTATAAATAGAGCAAGATGCCTTCAAGCTAAGAACCTTTGTCAAATCAATCTCTATGATTATACAAAACCTTGAGTGATTCTTCAATCAACCCAACTGCTTTTCAGCACAAGACCAATTGCTCTTCAGCAAAACCCCTAGCTTTTTAGCTACAATCTCAAAGTCTTCCTTCGAAGCAAACACTACCTACAATCCTTGAGATCTAAAAATTTTACAGCTCTGTCACCCTGTGGTATTCAGTTGACGTGCTAATTTCTTCTCAGAGGTATATGTTTTGTATCAATGATCTCAGTGGACTCCTCTAGCATTATCTCGCCCTTCATGGCTTGAATCTTGCTAGAGTTTTACTGCTTTCTTTATATTTCCAGTCAATTTACATTTCAAGTCATGTAGCTTGACCCGTCAGCTTAGATTTTACTTTTATAAACATTTGTAATCTTGACTTCATCATGAAATGATTAATTATGTTTCTTGCTTTTGTTACCATTTCTCTTTCATTTACGTTTTAGGAAAACACACACAAAGTTACATTGAATTTTAAGTCCTCATTCACTCGAGTCACATAAAAGAACTTAACTGAACCATCGTCCCACTCGGTGCACAATCATTTGGTTAAGAAGTTAGATTTACGAGCAACTTTCACACACACTCAAACACTAACATTGTTTGTTAGCAGCCTCCAACAGTGGCACACCTATATATTCTCTCTTTCTCTCGAGCCATCCTGTGGCATTGAGACTGAAAGCAACACTCGAGGCAAATACGTGTTGAACCTAGTCCAAGCTCCGTCCTAGTTATATATATATATATATATATATATATATATATATCTTTCTTTAGAAGGTTTCGCTTTCATTTAAGTCAGAATACAAGATAACGGAGTAGGCTACAGTGCTCGCAAGCATTGAATGCTCACACCAATCTCACCATTAAAGGGAGTGGAGGAGGGAGGAGGGAGGAGAGAGAGTAGGGGAATGAGGGTAGATAGGTGTGAGCATTCAATGCTTATGGAGCACTGTAGCCAGTCCCCAAGATAACAACTTCCACAGCTTTCTTCCACCATTTCATTTGCCTCTGTATAGTGTATGGCCTGAGCATTTGTGATGTGTGTAGTTGGTAAAAACTGTTGGCTAATTCTGAGTTCAAACAAAGTTGTTTGCATTTTATGTTTTTGTGGCTACAACGTACATACGGAAGAGTATTATGCAAAGGAAATGCCTGTTGAGGGGATTCCAGAGATCAAATCTCGTTCCTGTGTGATTCAGGTATGCTATTATTTTGCAGTGCCATGCTCTACATGGCCAGTCTAGGCCTCCATCTGGACCTCCCTTTATTAGTTGTGAGGAGATACCTGATAGTTATTAGTTACTATGAAATTAATAATAAACTTCCTCTCATCCATACGTATTGACATGGGCGAAGCTACGTAGGAGCGAACCCACGCAGCCGCCCCTCAGTTCTTCGGAAAACAAGGGCAGAGCGACGCCTTGAACCCCCCTGGTTTGACCGGCAACTGGAAAGGAAGGAACGACGGTGTGGCGAGCCCGGCTGCCTCCGTGAGAAGAGCTTCACGGCTTCACCGCCATGACCACTAGAAGCGGCTGAACCCACATCTCTGAAACTCTTTGCGTGCTGGTGCTGTCGTCAAAATCCAAAATGGAATGACGTCGTGTTTGTTTTATCTGTTTGTTGTATCATGTATATCTATCTCCAAACGGCATGCCTTGTACTTAAAATCCTTTTCTTTTTTTTTTTTGGTGACAAGAGAATAGTTCAAACTTTGTTTTTTTGGCTCATTTTTTTTGTATGCCTTCAAACTTGAAACCACCATGGAATGGTTTAGTGGTTGGCCCGTATTCCACACGATTGTAATTTGTTTGTATTAATTATTATGGAATACATTACCATATAAAAAGATTTAGTTGTACAGACTTTTTTTAACCTTGCATTCTTTTAAGTTCGCCCCTCCCCCCGAGAAATCCTGGCTTCGCCACTGCGTACTGATTGCGTAACATTGTAAATTCCATAGCAAAATAAGTCTGTACATTTTGCTTGCACACTTTGTGATTCTTTTGACTGCGAACAGCCTCAAAGAGCTGAGAGCTATTTTCTGGCATGGAGATGCTAATAGTGGTTCTTACAAGACTATCTGACTTATGCTCGTTAACATGTTAAAACACAAGGGATTAGAATATATATACATAGCCGCAGAAGATATTTTGGAGATTAATGAGCTATTGGATAACATGAATTTCTCAACAAGGGAAACATTTTTGTAGCTAGGTTTTCTATTTTCTGCATATCACTGGGGTATGACTATGAGCGCACACATTTCGGCTTCAAATGTGAAGATCGTTAGAGTTCAAAAGTATAAATAATATTGCTTCCTTGTTAGCAATAATTACAAGAGGATGATGACCTATATAACCAGTGTTTCTTGATCCTCAAGTATCAAAGTATCATCATTTTTTAGTCTTTGTGTATATTTAATATCAGATTTAGGTATCAGCAGCAAAAATTTGGCCTAAATTTGACTATAAGTGGTGGCTTAATTGGCAGATAAGATCCGAAAAGAAGCTGGATGGTGTTTGCGTTGCTGTTGGATCCTGTTGCTCGTGGATTTAAGAATAACTTATCTATAGCAGCAGTTCGTTGGTAAACAAGGTCGGGAACTTGATTTTGTAGTTACTGTAGCTAGTAATTAATGTCACAATGAGGGAGATGTTTTGCTTTTTCAGAATCAAACCTCTTCTAAACATTTTCACAGGCATTTCCAGCTGCTGGTTCAGGGTCCTACGGATCGGACAACTTATACGTTCACTTATCTTGCTCCTAAACCCCAATCTCCAACTAAAACTGGAGGAATTGTTAGAATAATATATTGGAAATTAATTGATGCCAGAGTATCAGGTTAATCCTCATGTCTGTTACCCAAGATTGACTTCTAATTAAGCATTGCTCTTCCAAAAATTGTCGTCTCTAAATATCCTTTAGGGTATGATCACAAGGAACTTACATGTATAAACCACTCAATATCTGTAATTTTCTTGGGGTTTAATCCAGCCTATCAAAGGAAACCTTCTTCGGATGAGGAGCCACTTGATGCACTTCTATTCTAGACGTTAGCTAGGATATCTATATGGTGTTCCAGTTAATTGAAAAATGGTCCGATCGATGTGTGTGTTATTTTCATTAGAGCAAGTTCACCGGTGGTACAAAAGGCAAAGGCAAGGGTTCCTAAGATGCTTTTCAACCCAAAAAAACACCTCCAGCAGCCCAAAATGAGGAGGGCAAATGGTGGGCCACACGAAGCCCTACCCAATGCCCCAACAAGATTAGCCCGCCCTTCTGTTTGTTGGCGTAGCTGATGTCACCCACATTGGCTTCTTTTTTTGCAACTGGCACATGCAACATGTGCGAAAATAGTACGTGGGGCCGACAACACCTGATGTCACCCACATTGGCTTCTTTTGGTTGACTTTCTGGCGTATCCCAATTATGGGGCCGATCATGCAAAATGCACTTGTGCATGATTTTGACGAAGTTTAAAGAGTTTTTAGCTTTGTGCCAATTTCAGCTTGAATGCCAGTTCTACTCTAATCATGTGTCTTTCTTGGGACATGTGATTCCTGCGGATTGTTTTCTTGTCGATCCCCAGATGATCGCAGTGGCGAGGATCTGGGAGCAATCGGAAAAGTGTTACAAAATTCGAAACTTTCTTGGCTTAGTCGATTTTACCGACGTTTCGTGAGTGATTTCTCTTCTGTTACTCTGCCCTTCACGAAACTTGCCAAGCAAATGTTAAATTCGTGTGGAACGACGACCACGAGCAAATTTTCTTGACTGCTCAAGTTTGGTCTCATTCTTATTCTTGTATTAGCACTTCCAACAACGGCGGTACTCCGTGTTCTACACTGATGTGTCACTGAGCGGGGTGAATTGCGTGCTAATACAACATGGATGGATGATCGCTCATGCCTTCAGATAACTGAAACCGCGTGAGATGAATTATCATACCCATGATTCGAAGCTGGTTGCCAGTAACTTTACTCCGAAGTTCTGGCGACATTTTCTTTTGGTGAGACGTGTAGACCGTACACTGACCACCAAAATTTGAGGCATCTCTTTTCCTTGGGAGACCTCAATCTCAATCAAGGAGATGGATTGAACTGTTGAGTGACTACGATTGTACTATCGGTTGCCACCTTCCGGTCGTGCAAACGTAGTAGCTGGTACCCTCTGTCAGGAGTCCTTCGGACAGCTGATTACTTGTTCAGCTAGTCGTGTTTCCTCTTTTGATCGAATTTCGGTGTTCTATTGTCACATTGAGTTATTGTGATGATGGAGTATTCTTAGCCGACTCTCGGCTGAGACAACTGTTATTCCTTCACTTGCGTCCCTTTCGATGGAGCTTTTTGGGGAGACCTTTTACTGTAGACTGTTTTTACTTGCATCTACCTCGTTGTACTTCTTATGGAAATTTCGGGGACGAAATTTTTATAAGGGGGGTAGATTAACACAGCCCGTACCGGAGAATAATATTATTTTATTCCCGGAGGTGCAAAATGACGATTTTGCCCTTGGTTGACCTTTCGGTTGACTTTTGCGTCGTAACTCGCACGACGCTCCCACTTGTATTTTCTCGACGTGCTCGTCGATACGAACGCGTAGACGCGAACGGGACGACATTTGGAGTTCGAATGGAAATTTTACGGACGACAGATTACCAACACTTCCCGTAATTTCCTTTTTGGACTGTGTTTTGTGGGTGGGCTTTGGGCCCAGTGAGCCAGTGAGCCCAGTCTTTTTTCTGACTCACTTTGTCTCCCTCACTCTCTATCACTCTCTGCAACTCTCTCCCTCCATCTCTCTCGTACACACCTTCTTCCCCGATCCAAATTCAGTGGCCTTGCCACTTCTCCGACCAAACCACCACCACATATCATAACCAGTTCTCTGAACTCAACCCAGCAGCCCAAACCCTGTGACTCTGCTCGAACCCAGAAACCCAGGTTCTCAAAACTCACCGTCGAGACTCGATCCTTCCCCGACGAATTTCCCGTCGAATTCCACCTCGATTGGCTTCGATTTAATCACCATTCAAGTCCCTGAGGTTCCAGGAGCCCTAATCTGGACTTGCATGCTTGAAGTCTGGCCTGGAATCGAAGGATTGGAATCGGCCATTTTTGGGCCGAGGCCTTTTCTTCAAATTCCGGCCACCTCCAGCCAAAGATGGGCCTCCAATGTGGTAAATCCTGAATCTACTCATTCTCAGCTTCATTTTGACACCTTTTGGGTGAAATTTGGTTGAGATTTGAACGTTTTAGAAAAATTTGCAGAATTCCGGCAAGTTTCCCAATTTTCAGCGAAACTCCGGCCGGCGGCCGGAAAATGCAGAGGTCACCGGTGAGCTGACGTCAGCCGACCCGGCCTTGACGTCAGCGAACCGGTGATGACGTCATCAACCCGGTCCAAACCCGGTTTGGACCGGAATATTCCGTCCGCTAAACTTAACGGCATTAACGGAATATTCTAACGCCGTTAGAATATTCCGTTAACTCTGACGGCACAATAACGGCGTCAGTCACCGGCGCGTGGCCGCGCGTGAGGGCGCGTGTGACCTCACAGCCGCGCGTGGCGGCGCGTGAGGCCAAACGGCAGCATGTGGCGGAGCGTGCGACGGCGCACGGCGGCGGTTTTGGGGTTTCCGACCCCGAAACTCCGTTTTCGGGTTTCCGAACGCCGTTTTCTTCGTAATTTCGAGTATGTTACTAATTTGTGGGTTTTAAAAATAGGTTTGGCGACTCGTGGACTCCGGAGAGCGTATTTTCGGATTACTTCGGCTTCGGTATTTGTGAGTGGGCCCTTTCCCTATTATTTAAATGTGTTTTAGTTTGGGAAATTATATTTATTTAATGCCTACATTATTACTATGGTTTTAAATGGTTCTAGTTGGTTAATTATATTGGTATTTCTGGTAGACCTTATACTTAGTGGTAATTACTCGGCTACTAGCATCGACTTGGTATTTCGTTAGGCCATGGAAATTAGTGGGCTTAGGCCTACATTTCCATTTGGGAATTTCACCATTAAATTGGTGATTTCCGTATTATTTTTGTACGCATATTGCTTGTATCGAACCAGCCCTATTTTAGGGGGGTTTTAGGGAATTATTTGATATTGTGCTTATTTGTGATTATGGGTTTTATACCTATTTGACAGCCTTGGGCCGTATTCGGGTGAACCTTGGAAATGGTATTTTTCTAGCGTATTTTTGGGTTCACCTAGTTTGCCATTAAGTTGGTATTTCTATACCTTGGTACCCAAGTGGCGTATTCTTGGTATTTCACGTATTGTAGTTATACGTTTGGCATTTCGGGTACGACACTCGAGTACACTTTATATATATTGGTTGTTTAAAGGTTATCCCAAATAGGGAAATTACCTCACGCTGTTTTATTTAAAAATACTCTGTGGCATGTTTTTGCACGCTCAACCTGGGAGGCTTACACGGTGTTTATTGTACTGTCCGGGCCAGGACCAGCCTTCACGTGATTGTTCACATGCACCGATACGCTCACTATGGATCCATAGTAGGTGCCAGCCTGTTCTAGGTCGCATGGGCGACTCGAACTCGTGTGATGCACTTATGCGCCAGCTTCACGTGATCGTAGTACATGAGCGTACCATTATTATACACCCAGCCTGTTCATGACAGAATATATCTGTATGAACTCGTGTGTCTGCCCTGCCTAAACGAGCGTTTATCTTATAGTTGGATTGTGATATTATCTCGGATTTTCACTGATGCCACCGATACTTTTACTTGATTTACGGGTTTTCCGTATAACTTTATTTTACGAACTTTTTGTTAAAGTATTTTCTGCCAGACGGTGGCTTTCTGCCCGTTTCGGACGGTAAGTACATTTCCGTACTTACCTTGATTTTCTACCTACTAGTATATTACGTTTTCAAGAACTATTTTACGAAACTTCGTACTTGTTTTACGGCGAGGGGTTACTATTTTCAGAAAGGAAAGGTTTTTACAAAAAATAACTATCTATGGTCCACTCACCTTTCTGTTTTGCGCCCCTCCAGGATTAGCAGCTTGGAGTCGTCGACGTCGAGACCCGGTGGTATGAAGATGTTTAGAATTCCCTGTAATTGTAAATTTTCAGTATTTCGTATTCGTACGGTAACTGTTATTTATTTATTAATTCCATACTCTGTGCAAATTTTGTATATCCTACTCATTAATTCATTCAAATATCCTTTATTTCCTCAATTTGGCTTTCGTCACCCTATGTGGTGTCGGCCAGCACATTCGACTTTTGGGTGTCGACGTGTACATCCGGGTCGGGATGTGTCACACATGGCTTAAATAGTGAAAATTTGGTCTTTACTATTTGGTATGTAAATTTTCTACATGAATGTCGGGTGAAAAACCTCTATATATAGAGATGTATTTATATCATTGTTCAGTACATAAAAAGGGGAAAAGGAGAGAGTAAAAATATTGCTTGCCTTCACATTTTATTTTCTACGTCTATTCACGAGACTGACACTAAATAAAATAAACAATGTGATACATTGCTCCCATTTCACTTTGATCAATACCAAAAGTTCTCTATCTTTTTTGCCTATTTATAACACGTTATCAGCACAAAGTCCTAACCAGTTTTCATTTTTCCTTTGCTGCAAAATGTTTCCCATAAGGATTTTAGTGTTTCTCTTCCTCACCTGCTTTGTGTTCCCTCGCCACCACAATGAAGATCTGTTACCACCATGCCTTCTCCTAGTCATGTTAATAACTACTTATATTTTTTATTTCTTATTTCGTGTATATTCTGACTACTAATCCACTTATATGTGACTTATGGATGTCATCACCGCATATTTATATGGAGAATTAGATAATGACATTTATATGAAAGTCCAAGGAGGACTTCAGTTGCCTGAAATAACTAACAAACCACGAGGTATATTTTCAATCAAATTAAGGCGATCATTGTACGGGCTGAAACAATCTACACGAATGTGGTATAATCGTCTCAATGAGTATTTAATCAAGGAAGAATATGCCAATAATATCATTTTTTCCCTTGTGTGTTTATTAAGAAATCAAACTCTAAATTTGCTATAGTGGCTGACACACCCCACCCTCGATACCCACGTGGATACTGAGTTTAGGCGTACTGGCCGACACTCGTAAGTGACGAAGCCATTAAATGCATGACAACACTTAGCTTAAGCAAATTAAACTGTCATAAAATTTGAGGAAATTAATGCCAATATGCACAAGGTTCAGAGCGTACTAATTTGAATCAGCGGAAACAAAATAATAAATCAAGTTCCTAGAATTTCTATCCATAACTGGGATGGATACTATTAAAGAAACTGAATAAAAATGAATTCCCTACATGGTCGGGAAGAAAACCAGAGCTACTACTCGTATGCCTCGACTTCACCAGATGCTCTATCACTGGGTCCTGAAGGGGGCGCAAAAACAAAAGGTGTGAGTGGACGAAAATAAAAAGTTTTCGAAATACGTTTCTCTTTTCAACATAGTAACCCCCTATTTGAAATTCAGTATATATTTGTAAAATCATACTACCGTAGTATGTGTCAAATCATACTATAATATACATAACTGGAAGTAAAACTCAAAGTGAAATCCGTAAATAATAATTCATATTTCCATAAGTCATTTCACCAAATATATCAATAGTATAGATAAGAAAACCAACACAGGGTATATGTGCAATCACCCATGTACATGTTGAGGAACAGCCTCTCAATCCCCGTACAAGCACTTTACGTTATCAATCAATTTGTACTCCTAGTACCACACACATGTAAGCACTTGCGCAATAGCGCGTCACACCCGAGTCCTTACGTAGTGGGGCCTTTTCCCCAAAAATAAACATAAACGTAAGACAAGCTTGCACTAAGGTATTTACCGGACAATATCCCTGGAGTACAGTGCGAGTGACCCAAACATGTGAGACTTGTCCTACGGCCGTGAGACGGTACTACAACGTAGTGAAAGCATACCAAGTGTGTTTGAAAACATACATATATAATCATGTGTTTAGATATAAAGAACAATATCCATTTCATAATTTCCCAAATAGTCAAACCTTTTGTAATCGAACATATTCATGCTTAGAAGCCATAGATTAAATATCAATATATCCATATAATATTCATATCTCAAATAATTTCATAATATATATATATATATATCCATATATATTTTCATATCTCAAAATCATTTCAATTCATAATTATATCAAAGCAATAATTATTTCAAAGCATAGAAATCATTTAATAAAACAAAAGTCCACTCACTGGTGCTCGGGAGTGTAATCTCCCTCGGTGTTGCCCTCCTCAAAGCGTGGAATCGAAGAATTACCTATTTAATATTAGGAGAAAGTGTTAAAACATCCCTAATATAAAATAATATAACCCTTATATGAAAATAACCCAAAAATAATACTATTTTAGCGAAAACAGCCTCGAAAAAAAGATTTCCGGGGCCCGAAAACCTTGCCGCTGTCGTCCACCGCCTTCGGCGCCGCCGTACGCCGCCACACGCCGGGAAACGGCCGGACTGGCCGGGAAGAGCCCTCACGTGCCGGCACGCGCCGACTGACGTCATCCCACGCACATGCTGACGTCAGCCACGCGCCTGCTGACGTCAGCGCCGTTAAAGTCAACGGCGTCAGTCAAACTTAACGGAATATACCTTTTCTGATGGAATATTCTGACGCCGTCAGGAATATTCCGTTACCGTGACGGAATATTCCATCACCTTCAACCTCACGCCGGTCGCCAGAGTCGCCGCCGGCGCCACCGTCCTCCGCCGCTGTCCTCCGCCGCCTGGTTCGCCGGAATTTCTAGAAAATTTACCGATTTAATCCCAAAACTTCAAAAATTCATAACTCCTTCATTCCTTGGCCAAATGTGCCATATATCAAAATGAAGGTATTGACGAGTAGAATATTTTCATACTACTTTGGGGCCGAAAAAATGGCTGGAGATGGTCTGAAATTGGCCGGAAAGCTTCGGGAAACCCTAACTCTGTTCTCCTTCAAAACTGCACCAAATTCCACGTTCTTTATGTCGATTTAAACCTACTCAATGTAATAAAACCAATGGAAATAGTTTCGAGGCTTACCTAAGTCGGGATTGTACAGAAACTTGAATGGCAGTTTGCCGTTTTCATTCCGGCATCGGTTTGGCCAATTAGGCTCGATTTTGGGGATTCTGAAATCACAGTCTCGTCCAGATTGACGAGACGATCGTAATGGTTATAATCTTGCATGACGGTTCGACGGTTTTGTGATTCGTCCAAAACTTAAGGTTTCGTGTGTACGGTTTGAGTTTTGGCCGAGAGAGAGAGAAAGAGAGAGGGATCGTGGAGGGTGAATGAAATGGCTGCAAAGCAGCTAGGTCAACCCAAAAATCGTAATTAGCAAATGGGTGTGAAAATTACTAAAATGCCCTTACACTTTAAAGTTCCGTAAAACGTTCGTTTTAACTCCAAATTGAGTTCTGCTTGCGTCCACGTGTTCGTATTGACGAGTGCTACTTGAATATGCAAAGAAAATAATTTTCACAAGTCGTCTCAAAAAAGTCAACAAAAGTCAACATTGACCACTAGGGGTATTGTGGTAATTTTACATAAAATTTTGGGACGGGTTGTAACAGTGGCAGTATATGTCGATGACATGAACTTAGTTGGAACTCCTGAAGAGCTCGAGAAAACTGCTGAATATCTGAAAAGTGAATTTGAAATGAAAGACCTTGGAAAAACAAAATATTGTCTCGACCTGCAAATTGAGCATTGTGCTAGTGGAATTTTGGTCCATCAATCAAATTATATGGAAAAGTCTTAAAGCGATTTGGCATGGATAAAGTGTAGAGCCAAAAATACCCCATTCTACACATGGACGGCCCTATGCTCTATAAATACCCCATTCTACACCAATTTTCTAGTAAGCTTTTGCTACGCAATTATACCCTAAACACTTACTGACTTAGGCATTGAAGATCCATTGGCCAAACCCCCCTCCTCTAGGCGTGTGGCTTTTGTTTTTTATGTTAGGCGTTTATTTGTTTTATAGGTACAAGTTCGTCAAATCTACAAGCGGTGGATTTTTGCTACCATATAAAGCTTATCCTCTTTGTACACCAGTGGTCGTTCGGTCTCTTGACATTAAGAAGATCCATTTCGTCCAAAAGAAGATGATGTAATGATCCTTGGTTCAGAAGTACCATATATGAGTGTAATAGGTGTTTTATTATTTTTAGCACAATGTACTAGACCGGACATAACTTTTTCAATCAACTTGCTAGCGAGATATAACTCTGCTCCAACAATTCGACATTGGAAGGGAATCAAAGATAGTTTACGATATCTTCGTGGGACAACATACATGGGCCTACTCTATTATGAGAAACCCACAAATTACCATAATCTTGTTGGATATGTAGATGATGGGTTTTTCTCTGATTCGCATAAAGCCCTCTCATAGACTGGATATGTGTTTACTTACGAAAATACAACAATCTCATGGCTCTCAATGAAGCAAACGCTAGTTGCTACATCTTCCTATCACTCGGAAATACTTGCTCTCTATGAAGCCAGTCGTGAATGTTTTTAGTTAAGATTAATGATCCATCACATCCGGAATTCATGTGGTCTATCTTAAAAAACAAACACTCCAACTATCATTCATGAAGATAATGCAATGTGTATTGCTCAAATGAAGGAAGGATTCATCAAAGGCGATAAGACTAAACACATCCAAATTTTTTCAATACACATACTCAACACTATATCAATAATCTAAGTAAAGTTGTACTCTTTTTCCTTCGCTACAATTTTTTTCCACTGGGTTTTTTTTCTAGCAAAGTTTTAATGAGGCAATCATTTTGATAAATAGGCAGGGCATATGCAAGGGAGAATGTTGTGAATGGTGTGAATGCCAAATATAAAGTGAGCAGTCAAGTTTGGCCAAGAAAGAGTAGAAGTCAAAGCCACATGACTTAAATAGTAAAAATTCGGTCTTTACTATTTGGTATGTAAATTTTCTACATGGATGTCAGGTGAAAAACTTCAATATATGAAGGTGTATTTGTATCATTGTTCAGTACATTAAAAAAGAAGAAAAGGAGAGAGTAAAATACTGTTTTCCTTCACATTTTATCTTCTACTTCCATTTCACTAGATTGACACTAAAGAAAATAAACAGTGATACATTGCTTCCGTTTCACTTCGTTCTCTACCAAAAGTTCTCTCTTTTTTGCCTGTTTGTAACATTATATAATTTGTTTGGCGTAGACCTTTCTCACACCACATAGCACACGAGAGTAGAATACTCTTGTTTCTTTTACATGGTACACTTTTACATTGTTCAGAGTACCTCTTTATATAGAGAGCTGTTTTGGTGTTCACTTACTTTGTGTACATGTTTTACACAGAAGCACTTCACACTAAACTACGTAAACAATGCATATATATAGAAGATATTTCTTCCAACTCCCATACGGCTCTAAACCTTTGTGTGGTGGTGTTGATCTTCACTCTCTCACACACTTGCACTAACTTTGCCGCCTATAGCTCTAGCCACTTCTTTTGACTATTGTGGCTTTTATAAAAGCCTAACTTTAAATTGAGCCATATATAAGATAACTGAACATCACAAAGCTATTTCAAAAGCTTAACTGCTCCTTCTTTGTTGCTCGATTAGCTCCAATGCATCAACCAATGGCATTAAACTTCACGCCGAAGCTCAGTGCTCTATCCATAATATTAGTCATGGTTCTAGCCATGACTACATTTCCAGTCCGAGCCACTCACAAGTCCAAAGAAACCCAACTCTCCTTCTACTTTCAAGACATCCCTAGCGGTCCAAATGCCACAGACTATCCATTTGCAGGTATTCCCGGAAAGGTTTGGACCTTCACTCAATTTGCCACAATTTATGCCGTTGATGAGCCCATAACGGAAGGCTTAGACAGAAACTCAGCCTCCGTTGGCAGGGTTCAAGGGTCGTCTATGACATCGGGATTGGACGGACGGAATGCCCATGTATTGTTATCGATTGTGTTCACAAACAAGAAGTACAACGGCAGCACTCTGGAGATACAAGGAACTAGTAAGCAATTTGAGGAGGTTAGAGAATTGTCGGTGGTTTCTGGTACCGGAAAATTTCGATTTGTTAGGGGATATACTACATTTGAAACAGTTCTTGTGGACCTTCCAAATTCATATGCAGTAATACGATGCAATGTTACAGTAAAGCATTACTAGAATATCATGCATGTTCATTGGTTATACTATCTATGTATGCAATGTACCTGCAGTTCATGTTCTTCTTTGTATCAAATGCTTTGGTTTGTAATTTATAATTTGTAGGTCAACCCTTGAGACTTGAGACATGTGCCTATCTTTGTTTAATCATGCAAAGCCTATACCAATGAAGTCCTTAACAAAAGAGAATAGAGGAAGTCATGAATCGGGAAAATCAGAAATAGGGAACACAACGAATGATGTATGTTCAAATATTCTCTTAACCTCATTAGAATGTTGCAAAAGGAGATGGAGACAAATGCAACTACTGAGGGAATTGTGTTTGATGTCTGGAAGATGACTAAGCAATTGGAGTTAGTTGAATAGTCTTATGCTCCGCAGAAGCGGTTCACTCTGTTGCTTCTTTTGTTAATCAATTTAGCGGTTTACATAGATGGATGATAGTGTCTCCGGAATGACTCAGCCCCATTCTTGAAAATGATGTAGACCCATGAAATCCTATTGCTTTGATAAAAATAAATAAATAAATCATTGACCCCCAAAACAAACTACTCCCCTAATAAATCTAATTTATGATTTTTCAAAAGTGAGAGGCAAATATTTTTTAATTACATAATTGTTAGTAAATACTAGTGTTTCAGGCACCTGGAGACGTAAAAGATGGGAATGCAAATACCATTCCAACTCATTCAAAGTGTTTCAGGTACTGAATCATTCATATATGAAGGGGGGTATTGATCTTGAGACAATTTTATATGATAATAAGACCTCCTACTTAATCATTAGATGTACCATTAAGTTGCTTTTAAATTGCCAATAGTTGCAATCGCTTCGGAAAATGATCGTATATTTACCTTTGAGTTTGAGCATGCAACAAATTAATGGCAAACCACTTCTATAATTGGCCCAAATAAATCCATCTTGGACATTTTTGTTAATTTGAAATTTATTTATTCATTTATTTATTTTTGAAATGATCTGAAAGTTATTGAATATTGAAGAAACATATGACAAAATGCTTGGAAGTGGCATTAAAGTGATTGGTTGTATGGAGAATTAAGTCAAGGGAATGAGACATCCTGAGGTTACATTAAGCATGCCCCAAACTCTCGGGTTAGTAGGGCACACCTACCTCTAATAGGTGTGTAGCAAACCACAATTGCTGTCTCAGATTAAAAAAAAAAAAAATATATATATATATATATATATATATATATATATGATAAAATGCTTGGAAGTGGCAATGATCAAATTCAAATGCAAGTGAAAGTGATGTTTAAATTTAATCATTAATTTATATACAGATTTTAATAACATTCCAAACTTTCAAAACATTAAAAATAGGTTGTGGATTAGTTTTGAATTGGAAACTTCTAGTGCTTTTAGAACATCTCCAATGAACCCCCTAAATGAGCACCTAACCATAATATTTGTTATATTTTCTCGAATCCTAAAAATCTAATCCAATGAAACCAATGTTGTTTATGTATTCTTTGAAGGAAATTGTAATTGCCAATTTACCAGTAGTATTTATTTTCAGCAGAGGGAATAGAAGTGATCCAGTTGTATATGTTGGCTTCTGGCTTACCAAATACCAACTCAAATCTCAAACTGGCCCATCTTTTCTGATAGTTGCGTAAAACAGTAAATAATGACCTAAAATTTTAATTCCTAAATGACGAAACATATGAGGAATTGTACCAAAATTGAGCAGCAGTTGGCAGAATGGAATTGAAAACTACACCCAAGAAGCAATGCATGAAGAAACACTTCTATATGGCTTCTTGTTTTTTTTTTTTTGGCCAAATGCATTCAAAAGTGCTTTTGACAGTAAAAATTCATGTTAGCTTTTTCAGAAACAATCTCAAATAAATTCTTAGAGTAGAACATTAATAATTGGCTATTTGTTTTATAACATAAGAGAATTAATAATATGAGACGACAGTAGTCTCCAATTGAGATGGCTCTCACCAGCACAAAAACAGTCTTTTTTGTGCTTATTCTGTTCCACGCAACACCATCCAGACTAAAAGTTGTAGCAGTAATAAAAACTCCCTTTTAAAAAAATCCATATTTTTTTTCTCTGTTCTTTTGTTTTAATTACGGGAGTTTTTAGTTTAAATACCAAATTCAAAATAACTTTAAGTTAAATTACCATATTTTTAGTTTAGATACTAATTGAAAAGTCAAACTAATTTGCTAGTTAAAATGACAATAATGTCCAACTCTACCATCACAAAGTCCTAGCCATTAAACTTCCCAATGAATTGTAACTAACTCTACCATCACAAAGTCCTAGCCATTAAACTTTCCAATGAATTGTAACTAACAAGCATGAGTACGAATTTTTTTAGAAGAAATTTTTTTTATTACGTTAATCGCTTAGGGCGTAGGGTCTAGTTCTCGGATTTTGGGCTTCGCCCAAAACCCGAGACCTACACCCTAAGCCCTAAGCTCCTCCCAAGGACATTCTAAAACCCTAAACCCAAAATGATCAATCTCAAACCTTGACCGACCTTTTAAAACCCTAAACTTTCAAAGTTAACCCCGAGATCTAAAAACCTTATAAAATTATGAAAGAAATAAACTTGAGGACAATATGGTAATCTCTCATATCTTTTATTTAGTTATAGGATCACTTGCAATAAAGTTTGTGGTTTATCATAAAATATTTAATTAGACTTGGTATTTTTCCTTAAATATGATATTTTTCCTTAAATATGATATTTTTCCTTAAATATGATATTTTTCTTTAAAACCTATACCCAACTTAGTATCTAATATGAATTTACCTCTTTTAGAAACTTGAAATTGAAGGAAGTAACAAACTGTGGCGCTACTTGCAAGACATGGCTTCCAAGGCGTTGTATTGGCCTCAGCCTTCCCTTGTCTGGCTCCAACGTTCATGTCCCACTTCTTTTGATTGTTGTGGCTGTCTCATCGTAAAAGCCTTACAAACTTTACATGAATATGGGGCTCATCACACCAGTCTGTAATTGTTGTCAGAGAGAGGGTGCCGTTCATGTCCCACTTCTTTTGATTGTTGTGGCTGTCTCATCGTAAAAGCCTTACAAACTTTACATGAATATGGGGCTCATCACACCAGTCTGTAATTGTTGTCAGAGACAGGGTGCCGTTCATGTCCCACTTCTTTTGATTGTTGTGGCTGTCTCATCGTAAAAGCCGTACAAACTTTACATGAATATGGGGCTCATCACACCAGTCTGTAATTGTTGTCAGAGACAGGGTGCCCACACTGGTGGGAATTATTGTAATTTGTATGATTGTGGTTCTATTTATAACCACGTGACTGAAGACTGTACAAATAATTGGATCCAAAAATGATAACAAACCGGGAAAAATTTTGGATGGTACGTACTATTGAATGATATCGCTATTGAATGATCCAGATTAATTTGCGGTGGACCTCAAATGAATCTTAAACTATTCAACAGTAGGTACTATTGAATGATACATACCATTGAAATTTGACCCACCAAACAAATATATTTTCTTTTATCTTTGATAAATTTTTTTTCCACAGAACTAAAATAAGCCTTGAATCTAGTTATCTTTTAGGCGGGTTGGTTGGTTTTATGTGAAACTATCTTGGAAGACGTATATAGAATAGATTCACCGCCACGTGGCGTTTCTTGTCAAATAATGTAAGCCTTGATTATGTTGCTTGGAAGTTTATGAGCATAGCTTGCTAGCTATGGCTAGATGCTGACTCTTAGTAGGCAGCTCGCCGTTTTCCCTTAAATCCGGATTTCACTTTACACCGCTCTTTGGTTGCTTATATGGTGTAAGTGACTTTGATTCTGATATATATGAATGGGATTGTTTAAGTGTGATTCCTACAACATTGTATGATGATTAATTATTGATGTAGTATTGATGTGACTTTAATAGATGCAGAGAGATAGTTTATGCGAATCATGTCAAATAAAAAAAAATTCATTTTACTCATGATACTCATTCTATTACTCTCAATCACGGGACTGGCTACAGTGCTCGCAAGTATTGAATGCTTACACCGATCTCACCCTCATTCCCCCCCTCTCTCCTCCCTCCTCTCTCTTTTTAACGGTGAGATCGGTGTGAGCATTCAATGCTTGCGAGCACCGTAGCCTACTCCCTCAATCATATCTATTATTAGACTCAGACCACTTAAATAATTTCTCCTCATCCCTATCTTTCATCCGTAGCAATAGCTCAACGAACTGAAATTAAAACAAAAATATCACCCCATGCTTCTTTTTGTTTTTGTTTTACAACTAGAGTTATGATACATAATTGACCAAAAAAAGGATACATGTGATATGGTTTTGTGGGTTTCGCAATTATTCTGCACTTCTTTGAACTACGGTTAGGGATGAAAACTTGGGGAGGAGAGAAAGGGATTTGGAACGTGGGAGGGGAGGGTTTGTGATTTTTAAAAAGTTGCCTATGTTTGGGTGATAGATTTCTAAGTACCAAGAGCTTGAGGCCAAGTTAGTAAAGGATGAATTACAAAATATTGAATATGAGGGATTAGAAATGCATCGCATGAGTAGGAATTTGCACCTAAATCACTTCACAAAAGATATGATTTTGTGAGCTGATTTTTTTTTTTTTGATACATGACTTCAAGACCCAAAGTCACCTTCCGTGGCCGGTTTCAAGGCGTGTCTACAGTGACGGGATTGGATGGTCGATCGTCATAACCATGGCTTGTATTCGGTTGTGTTCACAAACAAGGAGTACAATGGTAGCACTCCACAGATACAAAGAACTGAAAAGCAATTCGAGAAAGTTAGAAAATTTTCGATGGTTTCAGGTATCGAAAAGTTTCGATTTGTTAGGGGATATACTACTTTGACTTGTATTTCACAGACACTTCACGTTCATACTTAGTTACAAGATGCAACATCATAGTGAGACCTTACTAGTCTATTGGCATAATATCATATTTATTAATAGGAAAATGATAAACAGACATCTTTCTCGTTGGTTAGGTGTGAGTCTCTTGTGGTTGAGAAATTGTACCTCAAAGCACTATGGGACATCTTCGTGATGTCTCATAGCATGACTTCTTTCCCGAAAGAAGTGTTGTCTTTTGCAAGTCCATTAGAAGGTGATGCAAGGTTTTGTCCTAGTGAGTATTTGCTTTCCGTTTGGTTAGATGTAGTTATATATGTGGGGTATGTTTTGTTTTGTCTTTTTGTTGCATTTGTAATCATGTAATAATTGTATTCATGATTGATGATGTTTCTTGTTTTATTTGATTAATAAAATGTTTATTCCCTTGAAAAAAAATGATAAACACATACCCATGTTTAATCCTAGTTGTTGTTTCCGTTTAATTTTGTCACGCCCCGGACCCGGGGTCGGCGGAAAAGAAATAAAACCCCGCGCCCGGCGCGGGAGTAAAATAAAATAATACTCTTATTTTACATCACAAAAGTTATCTAGACTTCCCATGAAATTCGACTACTTTTTAAGTCTTCAGTTCAACACCTGTCAATAATTCATAAGGCGTGAGCTATTAGCTCAGTAGGGCAATAACCACAATGCAATGTAACACAACGGAAGCAATAATGATGCATGAATGTGATGTTTCCTCTTCGTCCTAATTTTGTTAACCCAGTTAACAAATAATCCCATTTCTTTTCATTAGTCATCTTGTCAAACTCTCAGTCCCAAACCTGAAACCCGAATAGATCATTTTATCGGACTCTAACCGAAAGGACTTCACTCCCTTATTTGTGCACTTTGGGCTGAACATAGATCTTGGTGCCCCGAGAGTGAACTCAACTACTTGTAATTTCATATTTTCATAAATCACATACTTTCCCAATTTGGGACTCCAACAAATGATCATACAATGATCATCGTTATTCAATTCCATTGATACTTCCCCAATGATTCCACAATGCATGAAATAGATATCATCCATGATAATTATAAACGGATATCAACCCATGACATTCCAAATAAACAATATTATTCAAGAATCAAAGATATACTCATAAACACATGAATCATGTTGATCAAATAGTCATATAATTTCACCACATAACACATATCAAATATCACATGTATAAAGCCAAGTAATATATAAGGGTTCCCCGAGAATTTTCCCTACTTGGATTCCAAAGCAATAGCATAGCTCCAAACTATTAACACAAGAATTCCATCACTGTGATAAGCACCAAAGCTTTGACACGTAGATACGAAATCATGTTTGTTTCATGATTCAAACCCCATGCTTGTTAGTAATACTTACTGCCTTCTTTCGTTTCTTATCCTACCTCCCCTCTCTCTCTCTAAATGAGATATCATTTTACATTCAACTGTGCTCAACTATTTCATCATCTGGGTTTTGTTCCCGCACCATCACAGCCCTATAAATCAATCTCTTCTCAACTTTATAAGAAGAGAATGTTAAGCCTTCCAATCCTAAGTAAATTTGCACCGACTGAAAGTGTTGATAACTATTAATAATATTATATACAATACTTGAATTTTTAACCAATAAAATATTATAAAATATAAGTAGCATATATATAAATCGGTGCAATAGTATATATTATATATATATATAAAAGAATATGTAGTTCTTCATAAAATAATATCATATTTAACATATAAGTATTATTTTGAAAATACAGCTCTTCACAGATTTATTTAATCCAGTGACCAAAAATAAAGATGAGTGTGTGAGAGGCTAAAAATAAGAAAGTATCATGTGTTGATATATGTATCATCTGGATACATAATACTTTCTTACATTCGATTCATTTTTCAAAATTTAAATATTTGATTCATTTTTTCTTTGTTTCGGAATTTCTCAATCAATAAGAAAATGGGATGGGATCAGGGTTTCAGATTTTTCTGGTCAGAATTGGAGATTCTAATCCAACTTGCACGTCTTGATGTGCCAAACTCGAAATTTTCCGTTTGTGAGAAGGAGAAGATTATCTAAGGTTTACTTGAGGAAGAAAAGAGATTTTATTGTTTAGGGCTGCTCATAAAGTTACGGTTGCTCACGAGCTTTATGATTTGAGTCTACGAGCCTAATATTTTGTATGGTTCAACTAAATTTTTTTTCCCGAACCAAGCTAAAATGAGTCGAACTTGAATTGTATTGAGCTACTTAATTACTAGCCATACAATATAAAAGGATTGCACTTAATTAGGGAATGACTTAAGTTTAACAACGTCACTTGATACATAAATCACTCCATAACGTCCCGTAAACCACCCAAAAAAACAACATGAATCTTTTGTGTATTTCAATCGAGTTTTACTTTTAACGGTTTTCCCGCTCAAATTTGAGAACTTTTAAGTGTCAATGGCCAAGACAAGCCAACGCCACTCTTGTCCCTGTCACGGGCATTAATTCTAGTGGCCTCAGCCTTGTCTGGCTCCAACGTGCATGTCTCAATGTAACTTGTCTGGCTCTAAGCCTTTGTGTGGTGGTGGAGAGTGTCAGTGCGTAGTATCTTACACATTTGCACATGGTTTTAGCTTTAGCCTCTTCTTTTCACTCTTCTGGTGAGTGGTGGTGGCCACCGTGGTACAGACGACTGGAGTGGAGTTCCTATTAAGCATTAGTGCACGGTATGGTTGTGGTCCTATTTATAACCACATCACTGAAGACTGCACCAAGAAAAAATTAAGGCACATGAATAGTTGGTGCCAAGCTAAAAAATTTTGGGTACTCTAGAGTACATAATATTCTAAATTTTTTAACAATTAGATCTTAATTTTTATATTTTAAAACAAAACTCTAACGATTAAAATATTCGAAGTATTTTGTACTCTAGAGTATGCAAAAAAAGTCTCGTGGCAAGCGGCCTTCTACAAAACTGGAAAACATTTATCCAGACATATGATGAGAACCATGAAGAGAAAAAATACCGAGAACTCTCGAACTCTCTATTTGAAGAAATTGATACAGTACTACACTAATTTTCATCCTCTACCTATATATATTGAACCTATTGCAAAAACTAACCCAAAATATTATCCCAAAATTATCATAATTCATCGTTTTACTCAAAAAAATTGACAAACATTAATTCAAATAGTGCAGATACGAAACAATAATTTCAAGATTAAAAAATAAAGCAAATAAAGGATAAGCAAACATGCATTTTATCCAATCACCTATATACAACCCATTCAAACTCAATTGAACTTACATTTTATTGTAATGTTCATCGGCGGCAAAGCTAGTGCAAGTGTGTGAGGGAGTGAAACTCCAAAAATTCTTTGGTGCTTCGGAATATTTAGTACTTCAAATTTTTTAACCGTTGGATCTTAATTTTTATATTTTAAAACAAAAATTTAATGATTAAAATATTCGAAATACAAAATACGCCGGGTATGCAAGAAAGTCCCGTGAAACTCTCCACTACCGCACAAAGGCCTAAGCCGTACAGCAGTTTGAAGAGATATATATCTCTTCTAATGTTGTGCAGAAAAAGAAGTGGTGGTGCTTTCTTTTTAACATCACAACAACACGAGTTGCACGTTGTCTGTACGTAGCTGTCAACAACGTGATTCACGCTGTTAAATAATATCATTGCTCCTTTTTCATATTATAAATAGAAACCATAACCATAAACAGCCTCGCCAAGCAATTTCAAAGCCTTAATTGCTCCACCTTGTCCCTCCTCTTCCTAACCTATTTTTTCTTGGTCGCTTAATTAGCTCCCACGCATCAACCAATGGCATTAGACTTCATACCAAAACTCAGTGCTCTATCCGTAATCCTATTATTCATGGTTCTAGCCATGACTACATTCCCAGTCCGAGCAAGTCAACAGTTCAAGGAAACCCAAATGTCCATCTACTTTCAACAATTCTATGCTGGTCCCAAGGCCACTGAACTTCCGTTAGTCGGTATGCCCGGCAAGCTTTGGCGTGAAGATGAATTTGGCACCACTTATGTCGTTGATGACCCTATAACGGAAGGCTTAGACCCAAACTCACCCTCTGTTGGCCGGTTTCAGGGCTTGTCTGTGGTGACGGGATTGGATGGGCTTCATAACCATGGCTTGTATTCCATTGTGTTCACAAATAAGGAGTACAATGGTAGCACTCTAGAGATACAAGGAACTGAAAAGCAATTCGAGAAAGTTAGAGAATTTTCAGTGGTTTCAGGTACAGGAAAGTTTCGATTTGTTAGAGGATATACTACTTTTGACTCGTATTACTCGGACCATCCAAGAAATTACTTAGTTACAAGATGCAACATCACAGTGAGACACTACTGGGATGATCTCTCAATTATTGATAAGGAAATGGTAAACACAAACTCTTTTTAGCTTCTCACACCATCTTGTTTAATCCTAGTGGTTGTTTCTGTTTGACTTATTTAATCTGATGACTAAAAATTAAAAAAGATGTGTGAGAGGCTGAAAAGAATGTGTGAAAATCATTCCACTTATTAATATATATAGGTTAAGCTTTAGAGGAGTCATGTTACATGTCCCACTTCTTTTCTTGTTTTACGAGAGGAGGGGTAAGGTTTAATGCCTCTCTTGAGTAGATGTAATTTCTTCATATCAAAAAAATTCTCCTTGTACCGTCAACATTCCTTTGGGTTTCGACCCATGCATTCCAGGTTCGAAACTCCATCTCTCTGAATTATGTAAGAGTTTCGAATTCTCTACCCTCCCCTTATTAATGAATAATAATTTAAAAAATAATAATAATAAGAAAGTATTATGTGATTGAGTACATTATGAGACTATATTTTATTTGATGGATGGTTGAAGATTTTCTAGTAATTTAATCTTGAATTCTTTTGTTTTTTTTTCTCAAATTCTATTGATGAGCCCTCTTGGCTCTTTATATGTTACTTAAGATTAGGGTAGATTGGTTTTCTAAACACCAATTGGTTAATTATGAACTCATGACAGTGAGTTGAAAAGACTCCATTATTTTTGTTTGTGAGAAGGAGAGATTATCTGAGGTTTAGTTGAGGAAGAAAACAGTTTTTATTGTTTAGGGCTGCTCATAAAGATACGGTTGCTCAGGAGCTTTATGGATTGAGTTTAATGAGCCTAATATTTTGAATGATTTCAGCAAATGTTTTTTTTCCAAACTAGCTGGAACGAGTCGAACTTGAATTGTATCAAGCTACTTAATAGCCATACATTAAAAAAGGATTGCGCTTAGGGCATTTATGACTGAAGTTTAACAACCTCCTCACATGATACATTAATCACTTCATAACATGCCGTAAACCACCCAAAACAACAACCAGCTGAATCTTGTGTATTTCAATCGAGTTTTACTTTTAGAGCAAGTCCAGCGGGGGCTTTTGCTCGGGGGGAGGTGGACCAAACAGGCCACATTGCCCGGAGGAGCAGCTCCAGCGTGGGGCTACCCGAGGGAAAGTGGGGGCTCGAGCAGCAGGCTTGTGAGAAATCGACTGCCCGAGAGCCCGATGGATGTGACGTCATCTTGGCGTCAGCCCAACGACAACTCTGTCTCCCTCCCTCTGCACCTCTTTCTTCTCCGTCTCCCTCCGTCTCCCTCCGCCAAAAAAATTCACAACTCTGGTCGACTCGCCGATACGGCGCTTCTACGCGTCGTCGATGGCCAGAACGATCGGCACCGACATATTCACGACCGACCCGTCATCGAGTCGGAGCGAATTGAAATGAAGAGTTTGGAGGACCAGCCTTCGCTGATCACGTGAACCCATTGGAGGTCGATCCTTGAAAGCTTGAACCCATTGGAGGTCGATCCTTGAGCTTGATCGCTGATCACAAAGGTCCAAAGGCCTTTTTTTTCTTTTTTTGGTTCTCTGGCTCTCTGCTTCAGAGCTTGTGAATTTTTTTGGCGGTGGGAAGATTGGATTGGTTTGGTGGGGAGGAAATGGAAGAAGTGGTAAATCTGTGAGGGATGGATTGGAATTTTGGGAAGCAGTAAAGTGGCAGGGGTGGATTGGAATTTTGGGAAACAGTAAAATTATTAATAATTATTTTATAAATAAAAAAAATATTAATATTTTATTGCCAATTGCCAGGGCAACTTCAGTGTAGGGGTGGAGATGCAAAAAGCAATTGCCAGGGGAATGCACTGTTCATTAAGGCAATTACTGTTCACTGAGGTGGATTAAATAGTGAATTGCCTGGACTTGCTCTTAACGTCTTTTCTGCCAAAATTTAAGGACTTTAACCGTCTCTTTCTCATCCATAAATTGAAACCATTCCATAAACAATCCCCGTTGCATAAAGAAAGTTCACTCCTGCGCAATTTGTTTTCCCTCGACTAATGGCATTTAACCTAATTTCAAGACCCACCAAAATGTCCTAATTAACTAATATTGCTTTTATCTGTGCTCATATATGTGGCTAACTGTCAAAGGCCTAGAGAAACCACCTTAGACCAACTCCAATGGTCGCCTATGGCCAATAATAAATATTGGCCTTTGGCTTTTGGCCTTAGGCCAGAAATTGCATTTTCTCTCCAATGGTGTGGCCTAAATTTTAGGCCAAAAAGTTGTTAAATATTGTTTTAACCTAATTTTTTTTCCGTTAACTTTAAAAAATATATATATTTGTTTAGATTAACTTAGCTTAATTTTCTAAACATTTTGACCTAAAAATATTAAAATTCCGATAAAGTACGAAAAAATGCAATTTGGCGACAATAATTAAAAACTCCCTAAAAACCAAACAATAATTAAAACTCCCTAAAAACCAAACAATAATTAAAAACTCCCTAAAAACCAAACAATAATTAAAACTCCCCAAACAATAATTAAAACTAATATGTTGGAGGACTTGGATAAAAGCTATAACCAACATCATCAAAAAGAGTGCGCCTTGATAAAATTTTATCTTGCTTCTCACGAAAAAACCTTTTCCTCCGTGGAGTAAATTTGTCGAGATCCATCTTCATTATATCCAACTCGTACACATCTTGGTCTAATTTATCTCTTGTGGCTTTCCTTGCCATTTCCCGCTCTTCCATTTCCATTTGCCTCTCCATGAGTTTGCGCATTTGCAACTTCTCTTGATTGCTCTCTTCACTACAATGAAGTAGTTTGTCAAGCTTTTCCTCATACTTCTCGCCAACCGAATCCACTTTCTTCCCTTTTTTTCTTTGCTTCCTTTTGCTTATCTCGCCCCGGCGGTCTTGCTATAGATGAAGATGGGCTCTCGTCTACAAAATCACCATCAAGATCAACACTTCCCCCGCCTTCAAAAGGTTGTCTTGGAACCTTACTAGATACATTTTCATTCCACCTAGGACAATCTTTGAGGATGTTCCAAGCATGAAATAACTTGAATTCGTGACCTTTTGGGGTATCAAGTGTCATGAATATAGTCATCGCTTTATTAATCTATGTATGAAATAAATAAACATTGATTAGTTAAAAAATGTAATTATGCACATTAAAAATATAATTATGCACATCAAAAAAATAATTTATCAAGATAAACTCACCATATCTTCTTGACTCTTTCCACTTTCAAGAACATCTTTGGCTTTATTGTAGGCCAACTTCCAACAAGTGCATTTTTTGTTGATCCTCTTGAAACGATCGTACATACCATCAAGAGTTCGTGGCTTGTCGGTCAACGGTGGGGGAGATGTGCTAATGAACACTTCATAGACCTGAGACCAAAATTCTTGAATATTTTGGTTCGTCCCGGTAGCACCATCTTCGCTAATATTGATCCATGCCACAAAGCTATATCTTCATCTTTAGACCAATTTGGTAATTTTGTACTAATTTTTGGCATCTTGAAATTTTTTGGAAGTGGGTAGAAGAAGAATGAAAATTTGGAAGTGGGTAGAAGAAGATTGCTAATTTAGAAGTGGGTAGAAGAAAAAATAAAATTTGGATGAGGAAAGGGAAGGAAATTGATTTTGTGTGGATGTATAACCAAATGAATGGGTATTTATAGGGTTTTATGGTGAAATTTCTGAACAAATATTTTTTATGAATTATTTTAGCCATTGGATGATTTTTTTTACCGTTAGATTTGATCTCATTTGATCACAGCCGTTGGATTACAAGTAAAAGTAAAAAAAAAAAGTTTGAAATCTGACCGTTGGATCATCCAACAGTCGACTAATCTCAGCCGTTGATCTCCAACGGTTAGTTTGTGGTGGCCGACAAAGCTGGCGCAAGCCTTGCGCCAGCGTGACGTCATCCATTTTCAAATCAGTGTCAGGCACGTCCCTCGCGTGCACGAGTGATTTGGTCTCTGCGTGCGTTGCACGCTCCCCTTGCCCACTCACAAGGCGGGTCCCACCTGTTTTGGCCGAGCCAATATCTTGGCCAATTTGTGTCTTTTTTTTTTGTTGGGTTGCCTTGGGCCTATTTCTTGGCCATTGTTGGAGAAGCAAATGCAAAGGCCTATGGCCTAAAATTGTTGGCCTTTGGCCACCATTGAAGATGGCCTTAGTGTTTTACTTGCAAGACTTGGCATCTGGACCCAATGCCATTGTTCTCCCTGTCACAGGCATCCAAGGCAAGCCTCGGTCTTTCACCTCATTTGGGACTATTTTCACCATTGACGGTCCCATCATTGAAACCCCCAATAAGATATGGACCCAATTCGGACGAGCTCAAGGCGTTCTAGTGGCCTCAGCCTTGTCTGCCACCAATGTTCATGTCTCAGTGTAACTTTTCTGGCTCTAAGCCTTTGTGTGGTGGTGGTGGAGAGCTTACTCTCTTACACACTTGCACTAGTTTTAGCCACTTTTTTTTTATTATTGTGCTTTGTAGTGCTCATATGATGCGTTTCTAATATCTCATATCCAACATTTTATGATTTATGTTGACTAACTTGGCATTAATCCCTTGGGAGTTGGAAATGAAGAGAAGGAGAAAAGAGAGGAGATGCATTGACGGAGTCGGCAACAATGTCGCCGTGAAGGCGAGTGGGTGTGGATTTGTCGGAGTTTAGATAGCGGGGGTTCTGATTTTTTTTGTTTTTATTTATGATATTTTTAGTTTTTTTAAAGTAAATAACTAATGTATATTTACTACATATGGTAGGTTAATAATATTTAGGTCCTTGAATTTATTCGAACCCATGTTTTGCATCACTACAAACTAACTTACTTTTTATACTTACATTTTTATTTATTTATCTATCATTATCTCTTTACATCCTACATTAGTTCATAAGCCCTCACTTATGAAAACCCAACTCAATTATCTTAACTTCTCTTTACACCCAGCCAAATCAATTAAATTAATAGAAAAGTTGATATACACCCAAATGTATCAATGTATTTTAGGAAAAACTCACAGCGAAAGGTAATTTGAACTTCCCTCTTCCTCCCACCCAACATGTTGATCGTCTTCGTCTGGCAAAGCCCCCCAAAACAAAACTACTCGCCTGGTCAACCTAAATTTATGATTTTTCAAGTATAAGATTCTGGATTGTAAAGTGAGAGGCAAATATTTTTTTATTACATAATTGTTAGTAAACACTTGAGGCGTCAAAAACCGAAATGCAAATACCATTCCAACTCATTGTTTCAGGTACTGAATAATTCAGATATGCAAGGGGGTACGCTACTCTTGAGACAATTTTGTAGTAATAAGACCTCCTACTTAATCATTAGATTAGATGTACCATTAAGTTGCTTCTAAATTGTCAGTAGTTGCAATCACTGTGAGAAATGATCGTATTTAGCTTTGAGTTTGAGCATGCAACAAATTAATGGACCCTCTATTTTTGGTGTTTCATACTTAGATATGATGGTGGACTTGGGCTGCATGGTGAATCCATCTTGAACTTCTTCTTTTTTTTTATCTGAAATTTATTGAATATTGAAGAAATATATGATGAAATGCTTGGAAGTGGCAATGCTCAAATTCAAATGCAAGTGAAAGAGATATTTAATAAAGATTAATTTATATGCAGATTTTAATAATATTCCAAAATTTCAAAACATGAACAAATAGGTTGTGGATTAGTATTGAAATGGAAGGTTCTGGTGCTTTTCGACCCTCTCTCTTTCTTTTCTTTTTTGTCAAAAAAATTTAATGAATCAGTCTCATAAACGAGTGCGTACATAAGCATCGGTAGCCAGGATGTCAAAAAGTCATAGTGGCTCAAAACGATCTTAATTGAAATTGTCATTTTCTCTAAAAGTCCCCCCTTGTTACAATTTTGAGACACAAACTTAAAAACAACAGTACAAAGATGAGAAGCCAGAACCTTAATGTCATGGACAATTGCTTCCACCGACATGTTTGTAACCTCCTCTTGAACTAGCACGTCAACCACCGTTTTAGACCCTTTCTCTAGCCACAAACAAAACTTTGGGCCAATTCCACTTGGAAGAAGTGCAGCCACCCAAATATTTGTTATGTGTTCTCAGAATCTTAAAAATCTAATCCAATGAAACCAAATGTTGTTCTATGGGATATTATTATTGTCAAATTGCCAGTGGAGAAGTCGAACGCCATCTCTGCCCACTATTAATGAGGGAGGAGGGAGTACCCGTAAGAATATACTTCGACGCTCAATATAGTTTGTTCAAGATGATTGCAGTATATTAAAAAGTGATTTCATACTTTCCTCTTCGACCCCCTTATGTTGATATGATTATTGGTCTTAAGATACAAAATATTTGGGCTCCAAGTCCCACTTTCCTTCTATTTCTTCATATTCACGTTTATGTTCGATCACGTTTCTTTATTCTAGCTCCACTCCCCTAAACTTAAAGATTTATGAAAAGTGGCTCATTACTTGAGCCTTAATTTTTGCACCCACAGCTTGGCCTCAGCCTTCCATTTAGGATGCTTGTTGTTGAAAAAGTAGACAGACAATAATCTACAGCTTGGCCTCAACCTTCCATTTCAAGATACTTCTTGTTGAAAAAATAGATAGCCTTCCATTTCAGGATACATATATATATATATATATATATATATATATATATATATATTGTATTAGTTAGGGTGTGTGTTGCATGCATGCATGTTGCATTGACATGCCCCGATTCAAATATTTAAGTGGACACCGAAATCGAGGTATGATGGTCGACATCTAAATGGTGACGAAAGTCATAACATGCAAGTGAAGTGTAATTTGTAAGAAAAATTTACAAGTTTGAGAATAAGACAAGAGTATAGTGCGTAGGTGAGTGATGAACCTTTAAAAAAAAATGCATGCAGTGGGATTCAGAACATGTAATTATACAGAGCGGAAGTAAACTAATGTAATACATCCGAAGATGTTTATTGCAATTTATTAAGAATAGTCCATACTCTGATGAGGGAAGACCATGTCACCACGCCTCAACGTCAAGAGCTCTAAAGGCCTACTAAATCTTGGAGGGGCACAAAACATAAAAGTGTGAATGGGCAAAAATAAAGGTTTTCTAAAATCATTTCTCTTTCAAACATATTAGCCCTTCGCTGTAAAAACCCGTTTAATAACCAAAATCATACTATTTAGTAAGTATGAAAAACCAAGGCAAAAGCGGAAAATCAATTATTTCACAAAGACAAGTAAATAACGTAAAACCTCAATATAAAATCATTTTGAAGAAATCCAACAAGTGGAAATCACAAATCCGAAGTTCCTTGTTGTAAATCCATAATAAGTATAAATTACCATGGCATCAGTGAAAAACATATAATCCAGGATAACAAGTAAAGCTCATAAATCCACAATAAAACAAATATGGTATGCTCATCAGATATGCAAACACACAAGTCCATGCAAAGTAACTTTAACATGAACAAACTCTGTGTATAAAAGTTATGCTCATGTACTACAATCACGTGAAGCTCGCGCTAAGTGCATCACACCCGAGTCCTAGATGCCTAATGCAAAAATAGAACAGGCTCGCACTAAATGGATCCATTCTAAGCGTAAGTGCAGTGTGAATATACACGTGAAGCTCGTCTCGGTCGTAAAACAAATACTAACACAAGTATAAGCATCCTAAATGAGCAGCTAAAACAAGTGAAAACATGTCATGGCTAATCTCTCAAATCTCTTATCGCAATTCAAGTAATCGCACAAAATATTACATTTCTAAAAGTAATGCATAACAGTAAATCGTTTGATAGAAAAGTCCACACAAGGCTCATAAATCACATCATCGACACATAAAACATTTGTGCTTTCTAAAACAAGATATGATATCAAAGCATTTCATAAAACCAATTTCGAAAACATAAAGCATAATATAGTTTAGAAACTAAAAGCCCATTCACTATAAACGTAAAGTCGTAGTCCTCTTGTTTGTATGCTTTCTGTAGTCCTTGGTGTACCACTCCTAAAGTAAGACAACCTTTACTTAGTAAATGAGTCGAAAACTACGAAAGATAACAGAAAACGAAACCCAAACTATTAATTCGATGTTTGAACACCAATCTGTGCCACCATGGGCCGCTGCATGCTCCGCCAGGCGCCGCCGCAAGGTTTCATGTGTCTCCATGCGTGGCCATGAGCTTGCGCGCACATGAACTGTGCTGATCATCGGAAGTGGAATATTCCGTCACTTGACGAAATATTCCGTCGACATCAAAGAAAGATTCTAATATAATAAACCTTTGGAATATTTTTGGTTCAATAGCCTAAATTGGGTTTGGACCAAGCTTGGACAGGTTTGTCGCTGCTTCTCTTGCCAGATTCTATAGATTTTGGCCAGAAGTCTTCCAGTGGTTGCGACACTGTTGTCGTTAGTCCGCTGCCCGATCTGAGACCAGATCTGGACTCCTAGAGTTGCGATGCTCAAGATGGTGGTAGCCTCAAGGGTTGGTTTCTAACCGTTTGGCCGAAAAACCCTCACCAACCACTGTCACCTTCGTCGGCCACTGTTTTAACCATTTACACATGCAATATACAAATCTTGATTTACTCAACACGAGGAAGAGAATAATGGTGGTTGTGGAGCTTACCTTCCCTGGAAACGGCGAGAATCTCGTCAAGAAAATTCGTCCTCGTTGGAGTTCTTCGAATGGGTTTGTGGCGAGGAGAGGATTCTAATGGCGGTGGTTGGATGGTTTGGTTCACCGGAGAACGGTGATTTTGCTGCCGTGGTTCTTTTGTGGTTGTCGGGAATAAGATGGGAGATGGATGAGAAAGTGAGAGAGAAATGAGTGAGAGATAAGAGTGAGACGTAGTGGAGAAGACGGGGAGAAGATAGGGTGGGTCCCAATGGACTCAAAATCCAATAGAAATAAAATAGAAAATGAGGTGTCTAGAAAATGACAAATTTACAAAAGTGCCATTGATCTTTAAAGTCTCGTAGAATCTTCGTTTTAATTCCGAATTCTAATACTCTTGCGCTCATGCGTTCGTACCGACGAGCATACCATAAGGCACTAAGATACTATGTCATACGTATCACGAGTAAAAAGGTCAACCAAAGTCCAAGATTTTCCTTCTATGGGAATTTCACCTTTGGAAATTAAAATACACTAAAATTCGGGATGGGTTGTAACATGCATATTAATTACTGTTTAAACGATTCTCAAGTGGAAACGGAAGTGATTATTGCTTAAACAATTCTCATACAAATAGTCAATAATCAACCTTTATTTTGCATACATTACAAATTAAGGTGGGAAACTGTGCAATTAAGGTGGAAAACTGTGCAATTAAGGTGGCAATCTATTTATATTAGGGTGTGTTGCATGCGCGATGCATTATACTGCTTAAACAAATCTCAAGTAGATAGGAAAGTAACATGCAACTAATTTAGAAGTTAAATAATTGCTCCTTTGTTCAAATTATAAATTGAAACCAAAATCATATGAAACTGCTGTATACGCATATATAACATAACTGAACGTCAGAAAGCAATTTCTAAAGCTAAATTGCTCCTTCTTCGTTTCTCAATTAGCTCCAATTCATCAACCAATGGCATTAAACTTCACGCCGAAGCTCAGTGCTCTATCCATAATATTAGTCATGGTTCTAGCCATGACTACATTTCCAGTCCGAGCCACTCACAAGTCCAAAGAAACCCAACTCTCCTTCTACTTTCAAGACATCTCTACCGGTCCGAATGCCACAGACTTTCCATTTGTAGGTATTCCCGGCAAGCTTTGGACCTTCACTCAATTTGCCACAATTTACGCGGTTGATGACCCCATAACGGAAGGCTTAGACAGAAACTCAGCCTCCGTTGGCAGGGTTCAAGGGTCGTCTATGACATCGGGATTGGACGGACGGAATGCCCATGTATTGTTATCGATTGTGTTCACAAACAAGAAGTACAACGGCAGCACTCTGGAGATACAAGGAACTAGTAAGCAATTTGAGGAGGTTAGAGAATTGTCGGTGGTTTCTGGTACCGGAAAATTTCGATTTGTTAGGGGATATACTACATTTGAAACGGTTCTTGTGGACCTTCCAAATTCATATGCAGTAATACGATGCAATGTTACAGTAAAGCAGTACTAGAATATCATGCATGTTCATTGGTTATACTATCTATGTATGCAATGTACCTGCAGTCCATGTTTTTCTTTGTATCAAATGCTTTGGTTTGTAATTTATAATTTTAGGTCAACCCTTGAGGCTTGAGACATGTGCCCATCTTTGTTTAATCATGCAAAGCCTATACCAATGAAGTCCTCAATAAAAGATTGATTAGGAGTGTATTCAATTGAGATTTTGAGGGATTTTAATTCTTTTAATAAATCTAGAGGTATTCAATCAAGATTTTAAGTGATTGTCTAAAAATCTAGGTGTATTCGATCAGGATTTTAAGAGAGAGTATTAAAATTCTTAGAAATCCAGGTGTATTCAATTAGGATTTTAAAGGAGTTTATAACATTCTAGGTGTATTCAATTAAGAACTGATTTTAAAAGATTTTAAAAAGTTAAGGAATTCGAGGGAATTAGAGAGATTTCATTATGTATTTTAAGCATTCACAAATCTCATCTCTCCCCCAAAGATTTCAAGGGAACTGAATAAAAATTTTACATAAAATCTCTACAAATCAATTAAACTCCACCAAAATTCATGGATTTATAAATCTATTAAAATCTCTCAAAATTCCAATTGAATACACATCTCAACAAGTATTTTGAATTTTGATACTAAATTTGAATCTTCATTTGTATTCAATATTTACTTATTTAGAGTAGAGAAAGCTATAAATTGGGAAAGTCAGAAAATAGAAAACACAACAAATGATAATAGGATATTCAAATCCACGACAAATCATTGACACCCAAAACAAAACAATTCCCCTGATCAATCTAACTTATGATTTTTCAAGTATAAAATTACGGATAGTGAAATGAGAGGCAAATATCTTTTTTATTATATAATTGTCTTTTAATCCTCTTCAATTCATTTGATCCGACAGCCGGAAATTGAGGGAGGTGTGTAAAAAGTAAAAAGGATGTGTGAATAGTACCACCCTATATGAATCGGGAGGGTATGCTACTCTTGAGACAATTTTCTATGATAATAAGACCTCCTACTCAATCGGTAATAGTTGCAATCACTTTGAGAAATGATCATCGTATATGCCTTTGAGTTTGAGTATGCAACAAATTAATGGACCTCTATTTTTGGTGTTTCATTCTCAGATATGATGGTGGACTTTCTTTTTTTTGCCCAAATTAAACTCAACTCACTTCTATAATTGGCCCAAATAAATCCACCCCGGACCATTTTCTTTTTTTAATCTGAAATTTATTGAATATTGAAGAAATATATGATAAAATGCTTGGAAGTGGCAATGATAAAATTCAAATGAAAGAGAAAGGATGATTAATTTATATGCAGATTTTAATAATATTCCAAAATGTCAAAACATTAACAAATAGGTTGTGGATTAGTATTGAATTGGAAAGTTCTGGTGCTATTAGACCCTTTCTCCAGCCACAAACAAAACTTTAGGCAACTTCCGCTTGGAAGAAATATATCCACCCAAATGTTTGTTATGTGTTCTCAAAATCTTAAAAAGTCAATCCAATGAACCAAATGTTGTTCTATATTCTTTGAAGGAGATTAGATTATGATTGTCCATTTGCCAGTAGGATTTATTTTCAACAGAGGGAACAAAAATCTGGTGATCCAGTTGTTAATGTTGGGTTCTGGCTTACCAAACGCCAACTCAGCCCATCTTTTCTGACAGTTGCCTAAAACAGTAAATAATGACCTGAAAATTTTAATCCCTAAGTCACTTGCATTTGAGGAACTATACCAAACTTGAGCAGCAGTTGCCAGAATGGAATTGAAAACACCTAATTTGGTACCCTTCTTTTACCTACCAAATGAAGAAACTGATCAGCAGATATCTTTTATACCAAGAATTATAATGGCTCCTCCTCTATGCCATGGGAACTAAACCAAACTGGTCCATCAGCGCGATAAGTTTTTCAGTCCGATTGTCACACTGTTATGGGTGTGTTACCCTGTTAGTAGTCTCCGTGTCATAATATATGCATTAAAAAGATATGTCATAGACTTAGGGCGCTCGTTTGTGATTGCTTTGGTATGAATCACTTCTGCTCATAACCGCTTCTACTAAAAATACTTTCAGCCAAAACCTGTTGAAATTTTTATAAAAATCTAAGTACTTCCAAAAGAAGCATTTGACAGGTTTTTCTTTATAAAGCGCTTCTATGACTCATAAACACTTTTAACTTTTTGTGTCAAGCACATTCAAAAGTGCTTTTGGTTGTCAAAAATTGTTGTAGCCTTTCTTTAAGCAACTTCAACCATACCCTTAGAATATTGTTAAAACGTGAGAGAACTGATAATATGACGCGAGAGAGGGCTTAATAGCACAAAGACAGAGTCTTTTGCGCAGTTGTTGTGCTAAAAGTCATAGCAGTAAAACAAAAGAACAGACAGAGAAAAAGATGGATTTTTATGATTACCAAAAACTTGAAATTGAAGGAAGTAACAAATGGTCTCCGTCCCTCTGAAAAATGAGATTGCTCAAACCTACACTACTACTATTTCTCCTACTTTTTTTGCAGGCCCCTAAAATATCCACATTAATTCTACAACTAATATTATTGCAATCTAAGAAATTTAAATCCAAATCTTCCTCGCTACCTACAGCTTCAGCATCATCCTCTCTACTGTTGCTTTCCTCACAATCATTCCCTCTAACTGTGATCCAACTCTCATCATCCAAACTCCACCTGGGGTCCCCTGAAAACAATGACAACCGTCTGATCCTCTGACCATCGGAGGAGTTTTCGAGACTCGGGTTTTGATCAAGACTGCTCAAAGTCTCTGATTCTCCAAAAGAATTCCATATGCCTTCATCGAGAATACTTGTTGGAGAAAATGAAGTGGATTCTTGAACTTGCTTTGTACTGCTAGAAAAACTAATTAAAACTTCATCTTCTTCTTCTTGCCCAAGAAATGAATGCTTTAGAAGCTGACTGGCCGTCCAACGCTCTGTTGGGTCCCTCCGTAAGCACTTTTCCAAAAAGTGCTTTGCTTGATCTGAGAGGAAGCTTGGAATCTCAGGCAACTCATTAGAGTATGCAATTTGATAGAGAACAGTTACTGGGTCAGCTGCATTTGGCCACGGCGCTGATCCTCCGGTAGCCATTTCAATAATTGTGCACCCAAGAGCCCATACATCGCAGGGGAACCCCTGCTCCTCCCCGCGTGCCACCTCTGGCGCCATAAACATTGGGGTGCCGCCAATTGGGGCAGCGGAAGCCTCTGCCGGACTAGCCAACCTAGCACATCCAAAATCTGCAATTTTTGGACCGTCTTCACCAACCAAGATGTTCCTGCCTTTTATGTCACAATGTACTAACCCAAGTGAATGCAAGTAGTCCAGCCCCTTCACAATGCCCCTTGTGTAGTTTCTGATTATCGACTCATCAATTAGGCCTCCGCGGCTGCGAATTACATCGATGATCGTGCCACCGGGCACGTACTCCATGAGGAGATTGTACATGAGCTTGTTGTTCTCTCTAGTAATGTCATGCCCCATGTAGCTTACTGTATGTGGACTGTTCAAAACAGAGAGAATTTTCTGCTCCCTTTGCAAGAACTCGGATTGGGACATCTCGGCGGACTTGACGGCAAACTTGTCGCCGGAGCAGCAAGAGGTGGCTAAGGAGACGGTGGCTGATGAGCCTTGGCCAATGGTGCAGCCTCTTGTCCAGTCCATTTGGTGATGAGCAAAGAACAGAATGTACAAAACTTAAAACTTTAGTGTTGGTTGAGATGCCTATTGGCTTTGCCTTTATATATGGACCAACTCACTTGCAAATATGAGGTGGCATTTTTTAAAAGGTTAGTTTAATTGGTTGGTTGGGTCTCCCTCTCTCCCTCTCTCCCTCTCTCCCTCTACCGCCAGTAGGGTTGACAATTCCCTTAACTTAAGCCGGCCACGTGTCGGAATTGGGGTGGGGTTGACGGCATTGGCCTCCTATACGGGTACGACTTGGCAAAGCAGGATGTCGACACGTGTCAAGAATTGGGTTTAAAGAGTGTGCAAACCGGAAAATTGGGGTACACATTTGGTTTTGGTTTGGTGCAAGAGATGGGAGAGGTTGGATGGAGGTAGCTTGGATTGGATAATCCTAATGGGATTGGATCCTGAAATTTGGAAGGATGTGTGAAATTAAAAGTGGGGGGTTATTATGGGTAAGGTGTTAGGGGGTGCGTTGAACCACCAAAATAGGGTTGAATTTTAGTATCACTTTCAATTTTAGTTTTAGGTCTTGTCAAAAATGGAGTCTTTTTTTGGTTGAGAAAAAGTACAAATATGGAATATGCCAATTGGGTATATTTATCCAAAGTTTAGAGAAGGGGGGTTAAGATAATAATTTTTTTTGCATGTGGGCATTCACCAATTTTTACACTCAACCATGCATGATGCATCATCCTTTATTTGTAATGATTTTTGGGACCCTGGATCTCTTTGATCAGTGGAATTTTTGCAATGGCAATGCTCATAATTTTTCTGTTAAGGAATCAATAACCCCAATGTTTCTCAATTGAAGCTACATATTTTGATTGACTTAAGATCACCATATTTTGTTGAAATTTATGCTGTCATCACTGCCACATCAAAAATTCAAAGAATGTGCCTTGATCTAAAACAATGACTGCACATTCTATGTATTTGTCTAAATTGTCTTCAATAACTATCTTTATATCAATCTAACATTCCCCCTTACATATAACTGCAAAATAACTACATCATAAGCAAAGAATAAGGATTTAAATGTAACAAAATTAGGATATTTGCACTACTTAACCCTAATAGCTCGTGTTAAACATCACCGAATCTAAAAACTTAAAATGTTAAGCAACAACAATATATATGAAGCTAACATATTATTCTCGTAATCCTGAACTATGCTCATTGCACTCAAATTCATTTGAAAGTTTATTTCTTGAGTCCAAAATAAGGGGACTGGCTATAATACTTTCATGTATTTCATGTATTGAATACAGTAAGTTGCAGCTCACACATTTGAGTTTTTTGCTCAAATTTGTAGTCTCTACTTAGTGAAAATTGTAGCCTTAGGTTTTCTTTATGTTAATGGTGTTTGGTTTAATCAAGTCGGTTGGCTTTACACAACAAATTTGTATTAGCTTTTTGAGATTATAGTTGCGAAAATATCCTAATTTTCGGATGTTGACCTAACCCATGTAAAGTTTGTGTTATTTTTTTTTACCGTTGGATTATAATCCAATATCTACTTGATAAAAAGCCAAATAATCACATATTTGAGTCGATTTGCATAAGGAGAGGATTTTGTGTCCCTTAAGTAAAGCAATCATGATTGATGATATGCCGTCTTGGACGTGGCCCGTGGGCACTCAACACTAAAATAATTCACCCCAATTTCATGTCTAAGATTGCGTACAAAGGAAAGACGATGATCCACAAATGTTATCCACACACCACAAAAGAAAACTACTATGAGTGTCAATATGATTTCTGCCATGCTAAATAAAGCACTTTCATAATTCCTTTCTAGAAAGAACAAAAATAAAAATAAAAAAATTATAATCATGGACCGAAAAGTGCCATTTAAGGCACTAAAAGAAATCTTGGTAGTAATTTAGAAGGTACTTACCATTAATTATATAATTAAGGGAAATAAACCATTAAATTATATTAAACACTAAGAAACCACACGTAGCATATATAATGTTTGATTAATTCATGTGCTACGTTTTGTTGCTTCAAACCTCATGTTTCATGTACTCTTAGATAATTTTTTTAATTAATTAAAATATTAAACGTCCTTCTCTAACTTCCACCGTGCACGAAAGTACACACTACAATATTATGCCAACCAAAAAATTTGTATATATATGCATATATATAAATTATATTATATATATATATATATATATTTATATTTGTTCCACCTTTTAATTAATAAAACACAAGACGGTAGATAAACTTGATGGACCAATAAAAGCTAGAAAGTGGGATGGTGGTTTGGAACTTGCAAGAGAGTTAAAGAGAGGAATTCATTCAAAAGCAAAAAAAGAGGAAAAACAAAGCGGTAGAGGTTGAAACCGATTCCCAATTGACTAAACAATATCCACAGTAAATAAGCAGGTGAGATTAGTTGTTTTGGGGTTATAAAAGTAAAATGGCAACAACAACCCTAATTAAAAATCTACTATTTGTCGTCTCCCTCACACACATACTTAACCACCATCTAAATATCTAACTTCTGTCAAAAACTTGTTTAGTAGTTGGACCAAGAGTGAGTATGCGAACCAACAATTCTCAAATTTTATGCGTGGCTTGTAAGATAGCTTTACATAAGGCATGTTTATATATAATCTGAGTAATGTTTCCTTGCCAGTCTTATGTTGTAGAAAAAAAATACTTATGTTGTAAATTGAAATTAAATAACATAATTAAGAATGTGTTAAATTATTGTGTGTTACAAATTCACAATCATATGCCAAACAATATTATGACAAGACACTAAAACTAAACAACATAATAAAAAATGAGTTAACTAAATGTGTGGTACATATTCACAGTCGAATATCAAGCTATAATATGACAAAAAATTTGAACAATATAATCCGATTTCAAGATTAAATTAACTAATGTGCGGTACAGATTTCCAGTCGAACGAAGCTATGACACTATAACACTTTCGCATATGATTCTAGTTCATTTTCATGAGAAAAACTCATCATTCACTGCTCGTTACTCGTGAAATTGGAGGCTAAAAATGAACCATAGGGAAGGGAACACGTAGGTGTTGAGGGTCATTAAAGGGCACGTTTTATATGTGGCTGTATTTGTGGAAGCGACAATGTTTACGTGCTTTTGATGCAATTGAAATGAAAAATATAACAAAGGAAGAGTTGGTGGTGTGGACTGGTGTCCTTGTCACACTAAGGGCTTCTCCACCCATACCAACCCAAAAAACACCCTCCAGCCATGTCCAATTGCAAGGGCAAGAGGTGGGCCCAACCCTGCCCAACCTCAAGCCCGAGCAAAAATTGCAAGGGCAGCTGCCATCCGGTTGCTGACGTCAGCGTGACGTCAGCAACCGGTTATAATTTTTTTTAAGTCAGGTGCGTGGAATTCACGCGCGCGTGGGGGAGAGTGGCCGACAGAAACTGACGGTGGGCCCCACGTGCTACTGCTGACGCCAGCCTCCACCAACGGCTAGATGATGTGGCAACCTTATGGCCGTTGGATCTCCAACGGCTATTTAATCTGGACTGTTGGATTTCCAACGGTAAAAAAAAAAAAAAGTTACCGTTGGCCACGTGGCGCAACAGTAACGGTTGGATAAATTTTTTTTTTAAATCAACGGCCTGGATTAATCTGACATTAAAACAAATTTTTTTTTTTTTTTTTTTATAAATACCCCCAATTCTCTTTCTTCATTCCACACTACAACTCAATATTTTTTTTCTACATCAATTATTTTGGTTTCATCAACCGATCTCATCAACCGAGTCTGCGGATGCACCATAAGTAAGCATCTGCAAGGCCGCCGTAATTTTTTGCTCAGGAAGAAGACCCATAACATTGGCAGCGTCTATCTTTTGAACAAAATAATTATCATGGTTGCAAATAGCAACCATGATCTTGTTGAACAAATGTGGTCGCATTCTAAATCTTGTTCGAAAATAACCTTCTGGGTATAAAGAATTAGGGATAAAGTAATCTTCTAAGAAATGCTCACCTCGATCTCCCCTCTTTCGATTAAGGTTGGGTCGACGACCGGGTCGTGAACCACTTGCTTGTTGGTTGCTTGCTTCGATTGCTGCAACAGCTTGAAGCATGCTGCTGTTTAATTGATTTCTCCGCCTTCGAAAGCGGTCATGTTGCATTCTTCGTTCTTCATCTTCTCGCTCTTGTTGTTCTCGCTCCTGTTGTTCTCGCTCCTGTTGTTCTCGCTCCTGTTGTAATCGCTGCTGTTCTTCTTTATCACTGTCTTCGAACCTCCTCCAGTTAGACATTTTTGAAAGAAATATGATTTGAGCTGAGTAGGGAGTATGCAACAGATTGGTGTGAGAAATTGTGGGGGGTTTGAAGGGTATTTATTGAAAAATTTGAGGTGAAAAGTGTCGGTGGAGAGAAACTGTCAGTGGGATATTTTTGGCCAACAAAAAAAAAAAATTTAAGTGGAAAGTGTCGGTGGAGGGTGTCGGTGGAAAGTGTCGGTCAAAATTGTCGGTGGGATATTTAAGGTCAACCAAAAAAAAAAAAAACCTTGCCCTTGCCCTTGCCCTCCACCAACGGGTGGAGTTGCTCTAATGATAGGTGGCTTACTTCATTTATGTCTCATTTCCCTTGCGGCCGAGGATAAAGAAATTGCAGATTGCTTTTTCTTGTAAATTAAATTATATGGCAATGATTTTGAAAAGCAACTTGTATGAAACGGTTCACCACCGTGTATTATTTTAGTTTAATAATGCAATATTGAAGAAAATTTGTACATATCATTGCATTATTAGACTAAGACGTCAAGATAAAAATAAACTTGTTTTTTGTAAGGCATTCTCGTGACTGTGAGTGTGATCTTGCCATATTTGCTAGCTTTTCTAACAATTAAACGGTACTGAGTTGGAGGCTTTGCACTTTTGATTTGCCAAAACAGATGAAACAAAAACTTGAATCCCTATGAGCTGCATTGGTCCTACTTTGATTTGTACCAATATTGCCCTTAAAATATGCTTATAAAGTTCCCAGCCCCACTTGTCTTAGCTCGTTTTAAACGCAAAGTGTGGAGTGAGCTGAAGTAACAACAACGCAGCTAATCATGCAAACGGCATGGGGCTAATCAGTATTTTGGGTGTAATGCCATACCCAAATTAAGTTCCAAAATTTTGGAATTTCAAATCACGATGATGTGTTGCGATGATGCCTTATTTATTCAGGGCGTCAGCAGTCCTCAAGCCAGATCATGAAGGCCGGTGTCCTATAATCGCGTCCACGTTGCCAATCTGGATTTTGTGTTTACCTAGACGTAATTTGTGGTTCATCTAAAATTATTTGAGTTTTACAATGTTGTGAGTTTTTAGGGTTCTTGGAAAAAATAAATAAGGGTTTGCTTTGCTTTAGCATGATAGGGTGGGTTTGTTGTAGCCAGCATTTCAATGAGTAGAGATGGATCATGGATTTGCTTGCTTGGACGTGCCGTTATAGAAAGTGCTTGGTTCTCTCTGTCTGTGTGGGTGATGGGACATATGAAAATCATAAAAGACTCAGCGCACGTAACAAGTTTGTTTATGTGTCACTTTGTAGTTTGTTGGTTAGAGACTTTGAGACCTAAAAGTGCTTTCAATATTGTGACTCTTTCTGCTTCAACGACGTACTTAGGCGAATCCAAATTGAAAATGAAATCACATAATTAACACTTCTAGAACGTATAGGTGCGATTTGTGGAGAAATACCGGATGCCACGCTGATAGTATTTCAAGTTAATTATACACTGCAATGTGATATTTATATTTTGATTTTTCTATATGATAGTACATGAATGATTTGAAAAACTATCAGCATGGCATCCCAACTTTTTCTATCGTTGAAATCGCATGTGAATATTATTTACTTATATTATTAACACTTATACCACATAAAGGCGTGACTTTTAAATAAAAACTCTCATGCATTTAAGCTGACACACTGACAGTATCTCAAATATTATTAATCGTGTAGAGTTACGCGCTACGGATATTCCAAGTGAAACACCCAATTTGGGTTGGAATACCACCAGCAAAAGCATCCTAGGTGGAAGGAAAGTTTTTTGCTTGATTTGTGAGCTCACAATTCAAACCAATGAAATCAGCTTTTCATGAAATGATTTTGTAATTAGCCATCTGTACAAATATTGGTAGAAACCTGAAGGTGTCTCATGTCACATTGAAGTCATTGTGACACTTAAGAAAAGTTAGATATTGCAAAAAAATAAATAAATAAAGGAAATGTCAATTTCAACCCCATATATAGAATAGCGGAGCCACAGTGGGGGCATTGAGTGCCCTTGACCCCCAACAACCCAATGTAATCCCCTTTGTAGGTGATTTTTAGCCTTTTTTCGGCCAGCCTACTTCACTCCAAGCTCATTTTATTTTAGTTGTTCTCCCCTTTGTAGCACAACAATTCTCATTTATCTCTCTTCTTCTCAAACTTAAATTAAATCTTAATTAAACACAATATTCGAGCTAAATTCTTATGATTTATCTTAACCTGAACTCAACCTTCCTTTGACCCTTGTAAGAACTAAGAAAGAATATACAACTTGCTACACTTTTAACAAGGCATATGTTAAAGTCACTCTCCACCTTTGACAAAAGATTTCTTCCGTCCTTCCTTAGTGTGTTTAACTCATATTCTTCTTTTTGGCTCTATATTAGTACTTTTTTTTCATTTGTGTCTTGGTGTAATATGACATTTCTAAAATATGAGAACGCATCATTGAGAATATAAATGAAAATATGATCAATTTTTGAGAACTAATATTATGACCCCCATTATTATATAATCCTGACTCCGCCACTGTATATATATTGCAATACCAGGTTTTCTTAGTACAGAAATTAGCAAATCTTGTCTTTGATTTATTCACAGATGCAAGATTATACAAGTCCCGTGTCCATAATCCATCGCATAAACAACTTCCATTGTATCAAAGTTTTTGTGATGTCAGCAAAGATTATTTACATAAGTAGGCAAGCAGAAAATAAATATAGAACTAAGCTGCTTCTGCAAATCCAACTGACAAGTTTCCGTAGTCGAACACGGTGTGATACCGACCCATGAAAACGTCTCCCAGAATCCTGCATCACATGATTGTTAGTAATTTTGTCAAGAGGGGTGAAAAAACTATGATTTGTTTTAGTTACCGCTGTAAACTATTTCTGTGTGACACTAGTAGGAAAGAAGGTAAAAGTTGAAAGAGATAAATACCACAGTGGTCCGCGAGGAGGAGCGACATCTAAAGCTATGAATCCACTGATGCATTGAGCTGCGACTCCCTCCCCAACTTTGAGAACGTACTGATCCACGGTACCAACACACATTAACATTTTAGATTTTAGTTGGGTGATAAATAATACACGAAATGAGTAATTGAATATCGGCCAAAAAGGACGAAGACTGGTTTTATCAACAATGGCGATAATGGCTATCAGAAATATTATATCAACTTGCATAATATACGACATAAACGGATAGAAACGAAGCATGGAACAGCTACTCTGGCTCTAATTAAATGTAACTCATAGCATGCGACGGGGACTTTCTTGCATACTCTGGAGTATTTCATACTTCGGGTATTTTACCCGTTAGATTTTTGTTTTAAAATATAAAAATCAAGATCCAACGGTTAAAAAATCTGGAGTACGGGATACTCCAGAGCACCCAAGAACTTTTGGTATGCGACCATGTACTACAGTACAGTTTCGTGCAGAAAACTCACTGACAGCTCAGAGTTGTTGAGTCTTTCATAAGTGTACCAATGTAGTTCCATGAAAACAACATATTGCATGGCATAAATTCAATTCTAAGACTATTCGGAAACCTAACCAGTAACGGAGTAAATGTGAAGTCTGACAACCAAGCTAAATTGCCCCATAGTTACTGAAGAAGTTCTTAATGCTCATTCCGAAAACTTGAATGGTAAGTGAATCCTATAAAACTTTTAGGGCTCGTTTGGTATAAAGGATTGTATTGGAAGGGATTACTCTCTAAATTCAAGGCATATTGAAGGTAGACGAGAATGATTTTTCATTGTGTAAGGATTAGAAGATGATTAGACATGAAGAAAACTTCTCCCATCTAATCCTCCCATTTTGGAGAGGATTGGAACGGATAACTTTTCTTCTTGAGTAATCCTTCTCCTACCTCTAAGTTGGTCGCAATTTTTTCATTTCTTCTTTCAACATACCTTTATAATAGTGTCTTATCCATTCCAATCCAATCATGTGTACCAAACGAGGCCTTAAGTCTCAGGAGCAGTCACCTTTTGGCAACACACAGGTTGCCGTGGCCTACAACTATTACTGATACTGATTTTGTTGCCAGCCATCATAACTTCAATTTATTGAATCATTTGTATCTTCAGAACCATACATTAACTTCACAGCATATAAAGATGATGACCCTACATTGGACTCCACAGATTCGTTTTGGCAAATTTAAAGTAAATGCTTTTCGACATTCATGAAGACCGAAAGTTAGATTGGATAAATGCTTGTAAAAACTGCAAAGGTCATCCTTGGGGCCTATATGGATGGTAGAGATAGAAAAAAATATGATCAAGTAATACTAAATTTCCAGAAAACCAGATTAAGGACGCTTCAACAATAAGTACAAAAAAAGGTGGAAAATTGGAAATCGTTTCGCAATGGGCATGTAAATAAAATTGATAAGCAGTCTACTCATGTACTCAATTGAAAGATGAAAAGATTTAGGGTTAATGTCATGACACCATACCTGCTCTGGAGCAAGGTCAAATACCTTACCACCAATGGTAAATGACACACTGGGCAATGAGGATAAAGCGTCACACTGTACTACTGATTCTCCACTGGGACTGGGAAGCCGTTCACAGAGCTGCAAGTGCAAATGCCAACATAAGCTTGCTGCAAGGAACACTTTACAGAGAGATGAAAAGGGAAGGTTAATTACCTGATTGACATAATCCAAGATCTGCTCCTCTGTCTGATTTTTCCTTATCCGATTCTGCATCCATACCACTGCCATCTCACAAGCAGCACATGTAGCATCATGCACGCCATCAGATTTCTTCTCTGGATTCTGATCCACCATACTTTCAATGCTCGTGCTGTAAAGATGTTGACACATTTAAACCAGGATGACCTAACTAGCCTCATTACTACTACCATCCTTTCTACCACAACTTTAAAAAAATAGGTTGAACATCTAACCTCACACCACGAGTTCCGTCAAAAGTACAGAAACCAATTTGAGAGCAGATCTTTTGGGGTTGTGCCTATAAAACATGTCAGTAAAAGCAAAAATCAATTCACTGCAAGGAGATTTTAAGGCAAGCAGAACCAAAGAGAAACCGACCAATAGCAATATTACTAAAATGATGAAAAAACAGGAAAGTTTCATTAAAATGCACCGATAAAAATATTAAGTAAAACTCAAATTTATATACCTTAGCTAACAACATTTCTATTATGGTTTTCCCATATTGTTCAACCACTGTCTTACATTCCTGGCTTACAACACCAGAGGCTCCAATGGCATGATTGATTTGAGTTATAACAGTCTGAAAAAGCGAGATACAATAAGTTAATAACATTAACCAGAAATTGCTAAATGTGAATAAAGCATGAAAAGATCACTGTGAACTGGGATTTCTATAAGCAACGGATATGCCTTAGATAGCATTATATCTGTATGTCTTGTGCTGTGCTTCTCGATATATTGACAACTCAGTACTAAGAAATAAGAGTATCAACATGGTTGGCTAGAAAAAACATACCGTTGGCCCAGCCAAAAGGGAGGTTCCTGAATCAGCAATTGCTGAACAACCACTAGCACAATATCCTGGAAAGTGACATGACAATCTTTCAAATACCGTAACAAGCAAGCTGGCCGAGGCCATAGAAAGCATCTACTGTCTAAACATAGTAAGGTTTCAAAAACAAGTTCCGGATCAGTACCAGAGGATTCACCACCAATTAAGACATCACCCATATCAAACTGCAAATAACAGAAACAAAAAGTAAGTATGAAACAAAAAGAAAGAAAGAATATGAATAATATATCAAGTCGAAAATTCTGCAAAAGATGGAAAGATTTTGGATAGCGAACCTGCCAGTAGCCTTTTTGAGACACGGGAACATATGTATGCTCACCCTTGAAATGACTAGAATCAACCCCACCAAAGACAATCTCACCCCCTTCTTCCCCTTCAGTATTGCGATTTAACCAAAATGAGAAAACCGGTTCTTTAACAAGACCTTGATTGACCAAATTATACCTGTTATAATAGCAAATGTACAGTCAAACAGATTAGCGAACGAGGACTTACAAGTGGGGAGAGGCAAGTAAAATACACAATTTGGAGTGTTAGTTTTTATTTTATAAATTGAATCAACTGATTCGATATATTTAAGAACTAAGTGGCATTGAATTACCACACAGGAACTGCATCTCCAACTGAGATCTCTTGAAAACCAAGTCCAAGAATACCATCAAACTTAGCAGCCACGAATGTGACGCCAGGCTCTTTGGTTGCCTCAATAAAGTCCTATAACCAATAAAAATAGTAAAGGTAAAGTCCACAACACCGAAAATCACCAAATCTACTTTCTGTTAAGAAAACAAAACCTGATCCTTGACAACAAGATCGCCAACTTGGACATGGTCCTGGCTGAAGAAACCTGAAATTGCACCAGTTCCATACTGGATTGCTGCAGATTTGCCTACATTGGAATATGGAAACACGGCTTATGAACTTAAGTTTTTTACAATTAGTATCTACATCATTCTTAAAAGAGTGTCAATTTTTCCCCCCATCCCATTAAGTTTAAAACTGTATGAGCTAAGGCTATGGTTGATCACTCCCATTGGACAGTCATAATCTTATAAGAACGTGAATGCATTGAAACAGGGAATGGAAGCGTACCATTCTTCGTGTATGTACTTGATTGGCTAGACTTATACTTGGGATGTAAATAGCAAGCAACCTGCAATCAAATTCGAAAGCCAACCAACTTGTAAGAAAACTTCATTTGACTAAACAGTTCTAATACAAAAAGAATTACAAAAAAAGAAAAATGACTTAATAAGCTTTACCGAGAAATAACACTTTGCTGAGGGCACCCAAAGATTAGAACTTCCAGTGTCAAATATCACAGTGAACTTCTGAGCAGGAGTTCCAATACCAATCTCACCAAAATACTGAGCATCCATATAGTTCTTCAGTGCAACGATATCAGTGTCCTCGGACTCCCCAAGATTACCGCGCAAATGATACTTCCTAATCGAACCTCCTGGTGTTCCATTACTTCTTCTATTCAAATGACAAGTTTGATCTATCTTCATCTTTTTCAGTCCAATTCGGACCAACCCATCATTGGGTGTGGAAATCACCACATGGGACAGCAGGAGAAACAGAAAGGAAGTGACCAAACCGGCTCTAAATTCGGTACCCATTTTCGACAACTGCAACAAAAAGTGTGCAAATTTGTTGCTCAAAAATCACTTTTAACTCAAATAACTACTGAAAATCAAATGCTTTCACAAAAAATTAACATTGGTCTACGTTTGATTACTAAAAAATCATAAAATTTCATTCCAATTTCATTGCTTTTGACCTTTTCTGATATTTTCTCAGGAACCAAACAGATATTAAGTAACCCTAGAACTCAATCAGCAACAAAGGTGCAAACATTAGAAGAAAACAATCTCAAATATGTACAAAAATAACGATTCAAAAGCATTAAGCTATGAACAAATCATCAGGAACTTAATTTTGATGCATTAAATTTTAATTTAAATAAAATTAAATTACTTACATTTTTTAGTATGACAACGAACTGCGGAGGATCAGATGGAAACTGAAACAACAAGAAAACTCAAGTCAGAGGACATAAAAGAACTAGAGAAGAGGGAGGCGGGTTCCTCTACTTCGCGAAGTAGGTAGGGATTAACGTTGCGACCAATGGTGGAGTCAAAGGAGCTTTATCGAACGGGCCAAAATTGGTTCTAAAATTTGTGGGTTCCGGTATGGTGATGTGTCGTATTTTGATTGGATGTTGTCAGTCAACCGAAATTTGCAGTTAACCTTCGGCCGCAACGACCAGTCTAGTTTTGAAACTTAGATAGTGGCGCCTTTTGTGTGAAGTCACAATCCACAAACTGGGGCCCACAAACAGGCCCAAAAGAGTAAGTCAGCATCCTGCTGGACTTTGATGAAGTATTTGGGCAGCCCATATGGTATCAAAGCTTGGAGTGATGCTCTCCAGCGCATCAGAACAAAAAAAGCATAGGTTGAGATCAAAAATTTTAATATCAATATCGGAAGTCCCAACTACGGATATATTGGTGAAAATATCGTTTTTGGTGGATATATCAGTAAAAAATATATCAATGAATATTCTCGCCGCTTACTCGTAAAAAACAATGTGTGAAAGAGAATTTATGCCAAAGCTTGTTAGTTATTGGGTTCAACTACATACATATTTACTATCTACATATCGATTATGCACATACAAGCAATGCACAATTAGAGAATAGTGTTTAAGAGATGCATAAGAATTCAAAGTGGCACCTTCTAAGGCCTCAATAGAGAATTTTCTATTTTTTTTATACAACGATATATTTATACTAAAGGGTAGGAGAAGAAATTGGTATCGAACTCGATATTTACGAGTTCGAACCGAATACCTCTCACTTACAAGTAAAAAGAAATACCACTAAACACCGTAATACTAAGCAGCAAAGAATTCACTCTATAATTGAGAAATTTTATTATTTCTTAAACACAATGGTAGGATAAATCATTGCAATAGCACAATTCGAACCTAAGTGGAAGGTAGTTTCTTGAATCTTAATACATGGAACTATCACTGCATATCAAGCTGTTTAATACTCCCATACGCCCAATTAATAGACAATGGACTTGCAACAAATAAGATTGTCAATATGAGGCCCATGTTTTGAGGCAGAATTTATACTTCTCTATCGATTGCATCTAGGGTTATAAATAGTGAGAAATTTCATGGGTTGAGAAGAATGGTTCTTGATGGAGCTACTCGTTGAACATTTTCCAGAGTCATTTTTCCTTCTTCAACTGATTGTCCTATATTCCGGAGCAATTTTCTTTATGCATTAACCCTAATATTCTATATTTTGGAGCACCATAATTTTTTGTTTGTTTGTTAAAATCATTGATTACCTGCTTGAAGATTGATGAAACGATTTGAGGTTAATTTAGTTAACATGACAAGGCCTAATGTCTTGGCAAAAGGTCCAAATTGCACAACATCCGACCACAATACATAGTTATAGTCTCTCACAATACATCAAGTTCATATCGAATCAAACGAACAAACAATCCTTCCTAGCTAGTAAAGGATTAGGTTTTAGGGTTCCTAGTGTGGATTATTTGTACGAGTCAAGAAAATTGTCGCTCATTACTTTGTATATTCCTTCTTTTTCACCCATTAAAAAAAATAAAAATAAAAATAAAAATAAAACTTCCTAGTAAGTTTAATCCTCTCATACAAACATTTGCACAGGTTATCATTGTTCGGACACAAAACAAAAAAGAAAGCTCTCATATAAATACATACAGTTCGACAGTCTCTTGAAGTAGCACCACATGAAACAGGCGATCGTATCCCTCTAGCATCATGCACCAAACTGCTAAGAACAAGCTTTGCCAAATAGGTAAATTACAAGAGTTGGTATCATCCTAATGTCGTCAAACGTGACAAGACAAATAAATAAAAACCAAAAAAGTCTCCCTCTCATTCCCTTTCTTCCCTTTGCCACTTTCCTTGCGTATCAAACTAAACTAACCCCACAACTCCGAGACGGTTTTGTTGACTCCTTCCCTTGACTTCCACTTTTAATGCACATAACTCCAAAAAAAGAATAAAATCCCTTCTTCTTCCTTCCATTGTCATCTTCTTTTACCTTCTCCCTTTAGTTTTTAATTTTTGTTTTGTCTTTTTTACAAACGATAAGATATTTTGTACATGGAATTTGAAATTATATAAGAACAAAGCTTGGCTGCTGATAATTCAGCAGCCACTCTTGTTGATATCTACTTCTGTGTGAATACGTGTCCACATTTTAATTTTTTTAATCAAAATTTAAACACGTGTCCACACGAAATTGTGCATTCAGCAAAAGTTGCTGCTGAATTGTCAGCCGCCAAGGTATTTTCATTATATAACACAGTTGTGTTGGTACAATGAATTTAGACAAAACTAAATATTGAACTTGTTATAAATATAATTCGTTTATACGTTTGCACGTGAATTGAATCTAAAAAGTCTTTTGACAACTGACATCGTACAGAGACTAATTGTGATTCTTTTTAAATTTTTATTGGTCCATTGGAAATTATAGAGCATTGACATAAATAAATATAACACGAGAGAGTGACAAAACATCAATCTCTCAATTTCCCTATGCAAACAAAAATGGAAGAACCAAATTTGAATTCTTTCCTCTTTCTTTGTTTTTTTCTTCGTTTTTTATGGGACTTTGTACTAACGTACAATTTGAACATATTATTCCAAATGACAGAAAATAATATCTATGTTTAATTTACCCCCTCCACCAAAAAAAAAAAAACAGAAAAAAAACATGTATATTTTCACTTTCTTTTTCTCCCAGCCCAAAACAAAAGTAATTAATCCTAAAAGAAAAACTAATAATAATAATAATAATAAAGCTTGCTTTAATTCCCTGAAAAACTAGAGTTGCTGAGTTTGTTGTTGCAATTGCTATTGCTGTTGCTGGTGGCATTGCCATTGGCATTGTTGCTGTTTGAGTTGGTTGCTGGGTTGGCAACATTGTTGTTTGGATGAGCATTGCCAATGATAGAGGTGATGGCAGCTGCTAGGGCTGCAGTGAAGTTTGGATCAGCTGTAATGGCAGCGGTGGCGGCAGTAAGATCCGCCAATGAGCCCTGCTGCTGCCCTGGTTGCGATTGGTGGCCTAATTGGCCGGCGGCACGGTCCGTGTCCTGTGACATTTGGAGGCCAGAGAATTTGGACTGGTTGTATAGCGCCTGGCTAAAAATTTGAGGCAGCAATGAGACAGGGCCATTGGTGAAATTCTGATTAGGGTTTGGGAACGGAATGTTGAACTGGCCTGGTGGCCTTTGGAACTGCTGTAAAGGGTTTGGTGATTGTGTTAAGTCCAATGTAACAGTCGGGAATGGGGCCGAGGCGGAGATGGTGGCCATGCTGGAGGAGCATGGGAGGATTGCCCTGGTGAGGAAGTTTGAGTCCATTAGGCCGTCCGCACTAGGCATAGATCCCGAGAGCAGCATCCGTGCTGCAGATGATGTAGTCGAAGCCATTGCCATTGCTGCCGGAGGCAACGGGTGGTTGTGATTGCCTTCATATGTAGTGATTAGGATTGTCCTATCTTCTGCACATCTTTGTACCTGTTTGATCACAATAGTAACTCAAATTAGTACAAAGACTAAAAATGTATTATCCTAATTCACAGTTTGACAAGATAACATGTCCGATATCTACTAAGAGTGTTACCCTAAGTGAGCTTAGCTTACTTGTTTTCGAACGGGGCAACCAGCAGCCATGGTGCATCGATAATAAGCACGAGGACAAGGGTTTCCTTTCGCCATCTTTTGCCCATACTTTCGCCATTGACATCCATCAGTGATCTAAATCAAAACCCAACAAATTTAGCGAATCAACAAACATGTTGGAACAGAAATTCAATGTCATTCATAACACTGCTCCAATTCAGTCCAAAAGCACATACCATAGGCGCCTCCGATCGAGCTCTAACTGAAACCCGAGCCTTCCTCATTGTAGCCTCAGTTTGATCAACCTCTTTCGGAGAATTGAGTCTTGGAACTTTGTTAGGCCCCCAACTCTGTGACGGCTGATCCGGGCTCTCCTCTCTCCCAATCCTTCTCCCGAAATCCTTCTTTTCGTGATCAAAAGCGATCCCCTGATCATCACTGTGCCCTGCAGCCTTCACATTATCTCCAAGCGATCCAGACCGTTCACCACGACTTCGTTCATCAGACGAAGACTGCGAATGCTCGTCCGCGTCACCATTATTAGCAGCCAACCCAAGATCCATGAACTGCCTCGGCACCACTAGTGATGATCCATTGCCATTCATAAGCTTCTTTTCTTCTACCGCCACTCCGTGGCCTTCGGCAGCGCTACCGTTCTGATCAGCCTTCTGGCTTTGCATCAAATTCAGCAAATGCACCTGAAGAGCATTGTAATTGGTGGTCACCTGATTAAGCATCCCCCTCAACCGTTGATTCTCCGCGTTCATCCGCTCGAGCTCAGCTTGAAGAACAGCCAGCTGAGAAAAACCCAAGAACCAAAAATCAATCACAGGTCAAAACATGTAAAGCTAAATTGAGCTAGGTGTAACTTTTTTTTTTTTCAATTCAATAAAATATCCCAAGTACCGTCGAAGTTTCTTAAAAAGAAAAAAAATTAACAGTCGGATTTTCATCTTTACCTCACTCTTAGCTCTTTTATCCTCTACGTTGGATGAAAAGCCATCGTCCACCACTGATTGGTCACTACTAGTGTTTGTAAGGAGAAGATTCAAACCAGTCTACAAACACACAAACAAAAAATTAACACCCACGAAAAGTCCGTCTTCGCTATGTTGGAAGAGGTTCTGAGATCAAATTTCATGAACGACAGCACGGTGAACGGAAAAAAACATCGATAAATCAATAACACAATGAACAAAAGCACAGACACGGATCCAGAATGTTAAAATGGGGTGGGCTAAGGGAAGGTAGTGGGTGCTATAGACTATAGTACTCCTCTTTTATGATACAAGTTTTTATCTATTACGAATATATATTTATTTTTCTTTCTTATAATTGGCATGGACCAAAACTACAGTGGCCAAGAAAGGCAGACGCGCTGTGCAACGCACTCTCCGGTAGCTCAGCTCTTCATGCTTCACGCCTGAGGCAATTCCTCGAACAGTTGGTAGGCACGTCTTCATACGACAACCAAGCTTTCGAGGGGTCAACCTTTAAGGTTTAATCGGAGATTTTGGACCAAGAAACGAGCACGGTGAAGCACTTTGAGGTTGGGCGATGAGGGAGGAGAAAAGGGCTGGAGAGTTACAGAGATGGAGGCTGTCTGAAGGAGGAAGAAAAAGACTATACCTAGGGTAGGCTGGATCCGTGCCTCAAGAACAAAAATGGCGAAAAGGGTCGCTTACATTTACGTTGAATTCCATGTCTGTGGGGCCACGTAAGTCCATTTTATCAGCAGGGTCGGCGGAGACGACGGACTTTTCGTGATCGAGGTGGTTCTTGCTATCGGCGAAGAAGTCCCGCTCGTCGATGACTTTGCGTTGCTCGTTGGAGGGAGGTGGCGAGTCAGGAGAGTGGTGAACATCGTCGTCGTGGGAGCAGTTGAGGTTGACTGCGAACTGGATAGTCGTGGGAGGAGGAGGGGGCGGAGGAGAGCGGCGGTGAATAGCGGTGGAGTTGTCCATGAGCATGAGTGATGAGTGGTGGTGGCGAAGTTGTTGTTTTTTGGTGGTGGAGGGTGGTGGGAGGTGGTGGTGGTTATATTGGTCTTCTTGGAAGGAGTTGAGGACTATAGGGTTGTGGAGAGAGAAGGAAAATGGATCTGAATCAATGGAGAGTCCACTTCCTTTGGCCATAAATCCCAAGAAAATTGTGGAGAGAGAGAGTGTATGTGTAGGTGGAAGTGAATGTGTGAGTGAAGGGAGAGAGAGTCCAATGGACTCGGCAATAAAAGGGGGGGTTGGACTTTAGAAGAAGACCTCCCCAATGGAGAGAGAGAGAGAGAGAGAGAGAGAGAGAGAGAGAGAGAGAGAGAGAGAGAGACTATAGCAGTACTAGAAGTGAATGTGTGGTGTGATGAGTGAGTTGTGATTTCTGTGAGTTTGAATATTTTTTGGGTTGGACTTTGGATTTGGATTTGGACTTGGAGAGAAATGAGGAGGGGGAGAAGGGAAGGGAAGGGTTTAATTTTAATTAATTTTGCTTGTGTTTGGGAAAAATGATAAGATAGGGATCTAGAGGATGCTACAATTGGAAGGTAAAAGAAGAAAAAAAGGGATTCAAATTTAAGGCATTTACTAGCTACTTGGATATTGCTTTAAATATCACATGAGTGATGACTAAATACACTTTATATATATTGTCACATGAGTAAAGGCTTGTTCATTAATAATATCTGACTTTGGGATTATCTTCATACTAAAAAAAATTAAATGAGATATGGAAAGTTTTTGTTTTTCTATAAAAAAAAATGCTTACACAGATACTTTTTACAATCTATCAATACATTCAAAAATAAAATTACGCTATTGACATTAGGTTCATCATAACTAAATATCTTACTCAATATTATAGTTACGCACATCCATGTGACGAAGACTTTTTACAACTAATTGAAGATAATTACCACCTAGACTAAAGACTAGTTGGTTGGAAAGTTTTGCTTGATTATGTTAAAATGAAGTCATTATTAGTATATAATATTTGAAATTTGTAGATATCTTTCTTGATCTATAACTTTCGATTGTAGATATTTGATTTATCGCTTTCAGATTGAATAGGAAAAACAACAATTAATGAACAAAAAATAAATAGTGGTGTAAATGATGAGAAAAAAGAATGTGTACAATTCTTTTTCCCTTGATGATTTTTTTTTTTTGTGAAATAACTCATTTTCTAACTATATATCATAACGTTTCACTAAAGTTTGCAACTCAAGTGGTCGAAAATATTTACCCACGCCTTAAATTCCTTAAATTCGATTTCAAACTTCCACATCCATTTTGATCTACTTTGTACAAATCATATTTACACAAAAAATGTGAGATTTCAATTAAACAAAAAATAAATCATATCCACCTATAAATTCTTTGTCTTCATTGGAGTATATATTTAGGAATGGAAATATGTCGACTGAAAAATAAAAATGAATCATTGATTGAGATGTGTCAATCGTCTTCATACCTAAAGCTTTTCTTAATCTCGATGATAATATTACCTATTCATGTCATAGCCTGCTAGTGCACGTAGCCATTTATAGACTGATGAGGTAGGGAGGGTGGCAGTTGGACCCTCATGCATGCGGGTCCCGCGCTGGGACAGCCGTTGGATTTAGCTCTGATGTCAAACAACGGAGGAGAGAGATTGACGCGTTCCAAAACTTCAGAGTCCCCCGATTGGCCCGGCGCCTCTTGCTCGTGGAAAGCGTAGTCTGAGTCAACGGTTCTGGGATGAGATTGGTCCGGAACCAAGTGTGGGATAACAAATTTAATGGAACGAGTTTATTGTAATCGTGCGTTTTAATTTACTAATATAATATAAAAATATATATTACGCTAATTGACGTCATATGATGGTGAATTTGTTTTATGCAAATTGCGTTCTAAATGCGGAGATACAGACCGGCTGCTGGGCCCGCCGAACTCAGGACACCAAACCATTAACCACGGCTTCATTCGGAGCGAAGTTGACGGGTTGACTCCGTCCGCTCAAATAGACCTAATCCTTTGGTTTTATTTTGTAGAAGATACCGGATCCAAGAATAAAATGATAAAAATAAAAACAGGAATAATAATTGAAAAACTGGAAATAATGGTCCATGAGTCTTGAGTCTTCGGCTTTGTTTTGGTCTTTAATTGTTTTTTGTTATTGAAAAAGACAATGTGATATTTGCTTTAAGTGGTAAAAATCATGGACATGATTTTAGAAAATCAAGTGAGTGAAGATTATTGCATAAGATCTTTTGCATGTAGAATACGCAAGTGTGTATTTGGCTTGTTATATTAATTAGACTCTCTATACACGCATGCAATTGTATGTATGTGTGATAAAGAAGTAAATTCTAAATTATTTGACTAGAAAAAAGGCTCCAACAACAAAAAATTAGAAAAAAAAAGCTAATTGTTAGGGGTTCAATTTGCTTACGTCACGCTTTTTAAATCATATCAGTATATATTTTTCCATCTATATGATTGTAGTATTCTCTGTTAAATTGATGAATATCATATGGGATACTTGTTTTTAGGCTGTGTAGAAAATACACTTACACTATTGAAAATCAAATTGTGTGATTGGTTGTTGTTTTGCAATACAATGGATATATTGATTTGGGAGGAACCGTAGCTCCATGATGACTAGTTTTGATTCATCAGCATGGTGCAAGTAAGGTTCCACATCAACTAAGAATGAGTTCTATGTTTGTCACATTATTAGATTAATAAGGGACCAAACAATCAAATAACCATAGGACATAAATTGATATGATTTCAAACTCTAATGATGTAATATGTGACAATTAAATTATCGTAACCAATTTTCAAAATCATTATAAATCTAAAGGATGTAAAATGCAACTAGCCATAAAAAAAAATTAGAGACAATAATTACAAGAAAGGGAAGCCCAAACTTTGGGATAAGAGATAAAGAACCAATAAAAACCAAGTTAGCAAGGGAGGGTAAATGGAGCTTCTAGTTCAGTTGGTTAAGAATTTAAAAATATTTTTTCTTGCATTCAAATTTTTAAATTCAAATCTCCCTCGTAATATTGCTTATAACTTGGAGGGTAGAAGGGGTTTGAGATCATCATGATCCTTAAGTGGCTCTGCCCATGGTTAAAGATGTGGTAGTAGTAGGTAGAAAGAAAAACAATTTTTATATTTTCATTCATTATAATAATTAAACAAAAAGTGTGACATATTTATTTTGCCAACTAGTCATTATTTTCTCTAGTTTGCTGATATAGTACTACAATACCATTTTCCACGAATTTCAAATTACCCTATTTGAACAAACAAAATCTAGTTTGCCATTTTTTGAAATTTTCATGATTAAGAGGTGGTTAACACTAATGCATGATTAATTCTTTTTGTGGTTATATTTTACAATATAACACGTTAGACATGGTGCAACAATGTTCTATCATGTGTTTCAATGAACTTAAAAAGGTAACATCATACATGTTTATAATTACTAAATCAAATTGATAATGTTTGCCCACATGTATCCACTCTCTTGCATGATACATGTTACAAATTTACAATTGCCTTTCCAATTCTAGTCAATGAAAGGGGCCGCATTATTTGAAAGGGCACGTAAAGTCGTCAAAAAAGAGCAAAATGGGTCGTCCATCATCTTTTCCTCTACCAGCTGCAATATGCATGCCCCATCCTATATATACACTCTTCATTAATTCAACTCCAAGTTATCTCTACTTACTACTTGGACGTGACTCATGTGACTTTGTAATAATTTTCCTATAACTAAAAAGTAGAAGTTTACATATATAGCCTAAGAGACTTTCTTAAATTTAATATATTGTTCCAGTAGCACAACCGATGACATAGACAATTGTGATATATTCGAATAATACACAATATATATATGTCTGTTAGATAGTTGTCACGTAGTGTCACCGATTACAAGAGAGAATCTCTCCAATATAAGACCAAGTTAGAAAAACCAAGACTCTTCTTTGAAATTAAAGTTGCACTTTTAGCAATTTACACATGAATTTATGATAATTTTGGATAGTACTTTTTGAGCAATCTAGCTAGGTAAAGGATGTGGGAATGGGTGGTACTACATATTTAGTTTGAAAACCAAATAGGGTCCAAGTAAAAAAGGTGGCGGCAGCTGTCCAAAGAGAACTAATGAAGATTTTGTAGACCATAGATCTGGTTCAGTTTGATAAAAAGTTGTATTTTGTGCACATATTACAGGACTAAAACGTGATTCAATTAATCGAGTTCTTTCTAGTCACTCTAAAGTAGTAGTACAATGTTGTCCCTGCTTGTGTTATGTTTTAGTATTTGCAAAGTCGGCAGAGAAACAGCTCATGAGTCACGCTAGTGAATGTTGTTTCCAAATGAGCTTAGGGTTCCTTTTTTACAGGTTTAATTAAGAATGGTTATGAATCGTTTTTATATAACCAAAAGTGTTTGTGGCAACGTTTGACAGAAAAATTTAGAAATGCTTATGGATCATATAAGTGCATTATACATGTGATTCTTTAGAAAACACTTCTAAGTACTATTCTAAGATGCACTTTCAAGTGTTTTTTTTTTTCCAGAAGCTACTTGACTATTCTTAATATAAATTCTTACGAGTACACAAAACACACTTTTAATAAAAGTTATTATATATAGAAGTGCTTCATACATAAGTAGTCTCAAATGAACACTTAAATTCTTACTTAATATGGATTACAAAAACACTTGAGATTTTTTTTAATAAAAAAGTGCTTCTAATTACAAAAACGCATTGCTTATAAACAAATGAGCTTTTCACAAAAGCATTCCAATCTTTTTTTGAAATTCTATGATGGCAAGTCTGAAAAGAGAGTTGAGCTCATTCGTTTTCTTTTCTTTTCTTTTCTTTTATGGTCAAATGAGCTCATTGCTTAGAGCAAGTCCAGCGGGGGTTTTTGCTCGGGGGATGTGGCTGCAATTGCTTTTGGGGAGGGGGTTTGTATGGGCTGGAGAAGGAAATCCATCTGGGTGGGTGTGGAGCTCGGGGGAGAGGCCCGTGGAAAATTGACAGCCCAAGCCACCGAGGTGGCTGACGTCAACCACGCGTTTTTAATTTTTTTTGCGTCAGGCGCGTGCAACGCACGCGCGCGTGTGGCGCGTCCCGACAAGGTCGGCAGGGGGTGGGGCCCGCCTGTCGGCCACTTAATTGTTACCGTTGGGGGAAGCCACGTGGCTTCCCCTGGACCGTGCGATCTCAACGGCTCTTTAATTTGGGGCGTTGGATCTGCAACGGTAATAAAAAAATAAAAAAAGGATTTAATATCAACCGTTGGATCTCAGATCAACGGTTGATATTAATTCCTTTATAAATTTAAAAAAAAATGTTTTAAAATTCTGAAAAGTCCACGTTGTGACACGTGGCACAATCTGGAGCGTTGAAATTCAAATTTTTTTAAATCCAACGGCAGAGATTAATTAGGTGAATAAAAAATTTTAAAAAATTGTAAAAAATCGGGAAAATTTTTTTAAAAAATTTGTAAATTTTTTTTTTTAACTTTTGTATAAAAACCTTGGCAATATCATCTACCTTACACCACAATTCCAAAATTGACAACACATTTTCATTCAAAACACGAAATAAATTTTACATCAACACACCAAATAAAAATTACATCAACACACGTTGTGTAATCGGGTTGGGACACGTGGCACAACGTGATTTGTTAAAAATCTTATCGGAAATCCATCACCAATAATTGTCTTTTCAGATTATGACACGTGGCGCAACGAGAACGATTAAAAATTTTATCCGATATAACAAATAAAATTATTTTGAATTATTTTATAAATAAATAAAAAAATTACAAATATTTTATGTTATTGGTTTTTCGGATAATGACACGTGGCGCAACGAGAACGATTAAAAATCGGATCCGAAATTACAAATAAAATTATTATGTATTATTTTATAAATATAAAAAATACTAATATTTTATTGCCAATTGCCAGGGCAATTTAATTGTAGGGGTGGAGATGTAAAAAGCAATTGACAGGAGAATACACTGTTCATTAGGGCAATTACTGTTCATTGGGGTGGATTGAATAGTGATTGCCTGAGGGGAGGTGGGCAACACTGAAACTGCTCTTATGGAAACCATTATTTTTTTCCTTGTATTCAATAAATGATTGACTACTACTACTACTACAATTGTAGCTGGCGATAGACGAAAACGTGCATGCTTATGCGTGGGGACATAAATATGGAATTGAAAAACAAAGCCGAAGTGTGGACTGTGGATTGCAATGTTGCCCTACTATAGGCTGCTGCGATTCTCAAAAGTAGTTCATGCAATGCAGCTGCTTTTTTAATGTTCTGTGTGCATTTTTGTCTCCGTGTTCAAAAGCCAAAAGGCAACTTCAGAAGCGCTTTTAGAATAATTACTTGGTCTGTTGGTCACCAGTTTAAAGCTACTTTTGCTGTTACACATGGTCGGTTAATATAGTACATAATTTGAAATCCCATGCATGCATATTTAATTGGATTAAAGATCATATATATATATATATATATTGCTGGTGTCACAGCATATCTCCTACAACCACTCCACAATACCATTTAAATTACACAGGACAAACCCTAACCATAATTTGATTACTTCAACTTTAACTTTGCACTTCATTAAAAAGCAACTGAACTCCAGATCTGGGGTTAATTAACTGGTCGATTTAATTAAGGTAAGGCAAATTAGTACTAGTAAAGGAGTGACGATCGAATTGCATAAGCCAAACCTACTTCATTTGAATATAATTGAAGTAATGACATAAATAAGAGAGAGACCTTAATTCAGTGATTGCGGCTCGTAGGATTTAGGAAGAGATTGGATAAGTTAATTCTAGGATAGTTTAAAACCCAACTTACATAATTAGCCATGAAATAAAAGCTGCATGCTGATGAGAAATGGTATGACTAATTTCTTTTCTTTTTTATATTATGAGAATCGATATTATATTAGTTGATGAATAATCAAAGCAATACAATAAAAGGAAACAATTAAAATGAAAGAATTAGGCGAAACAAACTACACATAAAAGCTTTGATCGTTGAACTACTATTTTAGTATTATCATTTTGTAAAGCAGAAAGAAAGAATTAAGATCCATGGGGTTAGGTCGTCAGCTACTAAGTTCTTTCTTAATGCTAGGTTTGGATCCAGCGTTGCGCAGTGCAGTTCTACTTGAGGTTAAGAAACAGTCAAACCAGAAACAAATTATGTTGAGGAAACAAGAACTGCAATAAACAATAATTTGATGAACGTTCCTTCTATGATATCTTCATATCCGACTTCCGACAGAGGATTTGTTCAACATTAGCAGACCATATATGGCACGCAGAAAATAAAACATAAACAAATATTAAGCAACATTATATTACAAATTAGGTCATAAACTATTGGGTTAGCTGGGCTGCTGGAGAGAAGACTTAGACTGATGATGAGTTTATGCCTGCACCTACCACCTTTACAAAGATTAAACAAACCTTATAAAACTGCAGCGTGGGATATGCCAAAATCAAAGATCATATATTAAATAAATTAAAAAATATAAAATTATTTCATTTTCTTAGAATATATATATATATATATATATATATATATATATATATATAATTCATGCATCTCCAATAGTGTATCAAATAAAATAGACAAAACTATGATTAATAGCCGTGACAAGTTATCTACTAAATTATCTCATAAAAAAAGTGTGTCACTCCAAATGGAATGGGCAAACCAATTAGGCAAAAGTTTATTTTATTATTTTCTTTCAATATTTACTTTTATCTTTTTATCTTGTTATATTTCTCCACACTTTTCACCTATTTGATGTGGAAGGAAGAGAAAATGGAGAAATAGAAATGCTATTTATTGTTTTAAATCAAAGTTAGTAAATTTGTGTATAATACGGAAAAATCTTGGGTGGTATGTACCATTCAACGGTCCCAGATTAATTTGCAGTGGGCTCCAAATGAATTTTAAATCATTCAATAATACATACCATTGAAGTTTGACCCGTATAATACATATATTATACATGTATGTATGTATGTATTTTCTAAATATACTTTTGTTTTAGGTACACGTCTTAATGATTTGTTAAATTGTACGTTTTTTAAAACTTCAACATATGATACTATATTATACACATATTTATGTACTTTCACGTTTAATACACATTATTTAGACATATTTTTTAATAATACACATAAAATTCACGTATTCTATACGTTTTTAACATATTATTGAAAAAAATAATAATAAATTAAAAAATTAAAAAAAAATGACCGAAGTTTTCAAAATATCTTGTTAACAAATTGCCGAATAATATACGTACATATTTTTCATGTGCGATTCGCATTCCGTATTTTACTAACCATATTTTAAATAAAGAAAATGGTAAAATTTTATTGTTGGGACCACATAGAGTATCTAATTATAAAGAATATATATGTGGGGTCCAATTTTGCTTACACATATAGAAGTAGCAATGTTGTATACTTTGAGGGAGCAGGCAAAGTTTGGCTGCTCATTTGCCTATTCCATTGAAACTTAATTTTGCCTACATGCCTATTCCATTGAAACTTAATTTTGCCTACATGGCTCATCAAAACTCCTTTATCTACTATTTTGCCTACTTCATTGGAGATGCACTAAGTATATATATAAACTACTGCCTAAAGAGAAGAGATATTTTTGACACAGCTAGCATATTTTAATTTGATATTGTAAACGAGGTACCAACGTGTATGCTTTTATGCCCGCCAAGTTATTAAGGCATCAATTGCTTTCATTTTCCAAAACTTCTAAAGTTAATTAAATTATCAGCACAATGCCTTAAATTACCACACTATATATTCTAAACCACCATGGGGTGCCCTAGTGGTTAGGGAGAATTTCAAGCCTGTATTCCACACAGCTTATTCTAGGTTTGATTACTGGCGCTGGTGAATCACACGATGGTGGCCAGGAGGAGGCTGAAATGCCTCTGTGAGTCTTCTCGTCTCCCAAAAAGGAAAATTGCGGTGATTTAGCCACCAACTGATCCTCTTATAAAAGAAAAAAAAAACACTATATTATTCCTTTAATTTCTTTCTTATAATTTAATTAATGTAGTTAGTCAACAATAGTAATATATATCCAAAGTTTTCAAATAAATTTCTCTCAAGATTCAAAAGCCAATTTGATGACCAATGAAACAAGCAAAAAAAAAAAACTATATATATATATATGTATATATATGGATAGAAATATGAAGAGGAGAAACAGAAAGTCAGTTCCCAAAGCATACTTTTTATTTTATTTTGTATGTATGTATATATGGATCTCTGCTGATCTCTGACAGTGCATTTCTTAGTATAAGATCGTCAATAGTTTCTATGAAACCCATCATTTATTGTCAACCTAACAGCAAACTTGTCCCCCCATTTTTTTCCACCAATCTTGCCCTTTAAATTGAAGCTTGTGTCCTTTTTATACAAACAAGCAACCCTATATATTGATGACTAAGTTTTGGAAGAGATTCTTAGGTTTAACTAGCGATATAGTCTTGTATATCTACATCTCTTATCATGTGATTAAAAATTTTAAGAATTTTAGATTTTGAAGTAAGGTAATGAATTTTAATCCGTCGTTGATGAAGCATACAGAAAACTTATTAATTTTAGGTTTAATTTTGATGTTGAAAGGATGAGAAGACCAAGAGATTGAAGTCATAGCCACTAGTTATGACTAGCTCGGTAGGCATAAATCCAACTAATTTTGTTAATAATTTTGAGAAACCTAAATAAAATTAAATAATTGTTCTTGATACGAACCATGGCATAAAAAAGTCTTCATCTTCTCAATAATTTTGCTTGGCTTAGACAACTGGATGGTCATCATCACAAGTTCACATTTAGAACTTGTTAACACGCTAGATCCATGGAGGAAATGTAAGGAGTCATTACAGTTTAACATGTGAAACGCTTTTTCATGTATCAAATTATAATCCGTTTGGGGACTGTCAAAATGGTAATTATATCAAATACATATAAGTATTGTAGCCAAATTTTATAATTTGAAGACAAGAATGAATTTCTCATTACACGTAGGAAACCAAGTTGGATAAATAATACAAATGTCCAAGTATAGTTGACATTAAACACATGAAAACTAATTGAAAATAAAGAGTTTATCACTCTCATTTAGCTTCTAAGCTACTTGCCAAATGAGCTCTTAGTGTTGAAAGTGCCAAAAGGAGGGTTGGAATGCCTAAATTAGGGTTTAGGAAATGCCAATACCGTTATCCAAAAAAAAAAGACGAGACCTAGAGAACGTTTAGGTTCTTATGTGCATGTAGCTAGGAATCAAGTGGGTTCAAGTAGCATCATTTTCTATCCAGATCCAAATATTAAAAAGGCTTATTGGCCATATGAAAATATTTGTGAATACATTCATATGTAAGTGACTCGTGAAACATGTGAAGATCCATCACTTTCTCTCTTTCTCTGCAAATGATTTCCAATTAGTCATCTTAAATTCCTAGTTGCAAGGAAACTAAATTGATTCGTGACAAAAGGATGGATGTGGTCCATTCAACATTTTGCTTAACTTGCTCTCACAACTCACATGCATTTTTCTAAGCTTTGCCCTACTTTTCGTTTAATGTTTGCAACTTCTCACGCATTACCCCTTCACATATATGTTGAGCCACACACCACAAAGAAGTCACAATTTACCCATTAAATTTTCGGTTGGATGAGAAATTTTAAGAGCACTAAGGATGAAAATTAAAATCACGGAATTCGATTTTTTAAAATTTGTGTATGGTTTTTAATGTGCATATATAGTCATCAACATGCACATGAGTGTTGTTGACAGATGTGTCAGTGAGTGGTGGTGGTGTCGGTGATGATGATGGGGTGGTAGCGGTGGTGAAGATGGAGGGGATGGTGGTGGCATCGACGGTGTTGAAGTGGTGGGGGTGACATCTATGGTGTTGGAGTGGTGGTGGCGGCAATGCTTGTGATGGTCATGAAAATGTGGTAGTAGCAGAGGTGGTGATGTGTTGGTGGCGGGGTGGTTGGTTATGGCAATGAGAAGGTGGTGGTGGTGAGGGGAAGGTAGTAGTGATGATGGTGATAGGTGCCTGCGGTTGGATGGTAATAGCAATGATGGTGGTGGTGAAGGCAGCAATGACGGTGGTGGGGTTGGTGGCAACACCAATGGTGATGACAAGGTGGCGGCATAGGTGATGGTGGTATTCGTGATTGGGTGGGTTTATTTATTTATTTATGTTTTTTGCTTCAACTCACATCATATTGAAGAGATGACAACTATTTAAATGTAATTTGAAGTTTAATTTTATGACCTCCAAATTCCAAGTTTTCAATATGTTTGTGAATTCAAACAAAGGAATTAATATATATTAATCTAAATTTTGAATTTGGTCTAAATTCCAAGTTCATTTACCCCATCCAAACGGAATAATCAATCCCATTCGTCCACCATCTCATAACGCCTGATGATGCGTAGCACTCAGGATTTTTTGTAGTTACAAGTGTATCAGTACCTTATTTATAGGCCAAAAGTCTGGATAGGACACCCTGCTGCATGCATATCGTAGCAACCGGAAAGTAGCATCATATGTCGACATGTCGGATACATAAAACTAGACTGCTAAAAACTTAAGCGGACAAATAACGAGACATCCATGACTGGAAGCGAGACCAAGCCAGCTGACATGCTGCTTCATCCTCATCAGCCAATCCCATGTCCTTCCTCCTCTGCACACCTTCTTGAGACCTATTCATGAACGCATGGGCATTGCCGGGATAAACGTACACCTCGTAAGGGATTCCTGATGCTTTCAGCTTCTCCTCCAAAGACTTGGCAGCCTGAAAATCAAGATCCAAATGTCGACATAAGTAATTCTTTGTTAGAATTTTTAAGGATATAGTCCTCAAAGTAATTCAGAAATTTAATCATCGTAGCGGTAAAATCATCTTATGTGCCAAAGACTGCACGCGCCTTTGCATTGCCAACGGCACACGCAATTGTATAAGTGATTCAAACGGTTCATGTTATGCATACTCCTATGCGCATATTGCTTTGCGTATAGCAGCGCTACTCAATATGTTACCAGTATATAACTTTTGTGAGGTTCTTCCCTTTCTAAAGGGCTAAACAGCTGATACTACAAGGATTTGAATGCATGAAGCTTGACAATAATTTCACGGGAAGGTACTTAAAGAGGAAAAAGATCACCCTTCATCATTTCGAAACCAAGGCCATTTGACTATGTCACGATACAATTTCAGTACGTGGAATTAAGTAACCGATGAAGCACAAGGCCTACTTGCACATGCAGAAATGCAAAATCAAAGGAAAGCCAGATTCCCTTATGACAACCTCATATCTATATCAAGAGCTTCTTTTGAAGGGAAACGTCTAAACCACAAAGGAAAAGAAAAACAACTTCGGAAACAAAAAAATACAGGACGTAACTAAAATAATTAAGAGTGAAAGATGCAAAAGAAAAATTCAATACCGTCACGTCTGAAAAGCCAACCAAGCTATCAAGCTCTCCAAAATGAGCCTGAACAGGAGCCTTAGCTTTGGCAGTGTCTGCAAGCTCTGATGACGGCACTCCATAAAATGCAACAACAGCATCAACGTCAGGGAGCAAAACAGAACTTGCAATTGAGAGAGCACCGCCCATGCAGAATCCAGTAACACCCACCTATTTTAATTAAACAATACGTTAATTTAGCACATGAGTTTACATTCTAAAATTCATATCATAACTGATTGATTGATATCACTATAAATTTTACGGATGCGAAGGAGGACTGATTTAATAAACATGGCAGAATCTTACCATATTTTGTGGATCATGGCATGTTAGTAAGAACCGCAATGAGTCAAAACAGTTTCTATATACGTAGAAAGAGAAAGGTCAAGTTCAAATTTTAGTACCGACTAATTTTACGTAACTGTTCAATAAAACATACAGTGGCCTCACTGTTCTGTGGTGATTTCTCTTATAGTACAAAGTTAGGCATAAAACTTACCGCAGAGTAAGGTTATGTCTTAAAAGAAATCATACAAAAATGGCAATGCATCATTGACATAGCTGAGAGATGATGTAATGTATTTTTGTTGTTTGCTAACTGATGGACAGTGTTTGCTTAAAAACTTTGTATACATGTAGTTTCCATCTTCGTAGTTTCATATTTCCGTAACATATATACACCGTCAGACCAGACCAGCCCCAAATCATAGCTATTAAGACAACTGTGATAAAATTAAACTAGAAGAAAACCGTGCCACACCTTCTTCGAACCATTTGCTTTCAGCCAATTAACAGAAGCTTGGATATCCTTTACAGCGCCTTGCCAATCAAGACCTTCAAACAAATGTTGTGCTTCTGCAACATCTAAACCAACCTTCCCCCGATACAAGCTAGAAAAAAGAGGCAAGAAGATACTTAGCATTCAAATGCAGCAAATAATTCAACGAACACACATAAGATTAGCAAAGGGTAACGCAAGCTCAACGAATTTACTCTGGGATAAGTGCTTTGAACCCAGGAGCAAGTTCAGAAATCTTGACAGCATGGTTCTTAATTTCAAAATCCACACCCCACCACTCTTGCAGCACAACAATCCCGGGAGCGCCGTCTTTCCCAACAACATATGCATCAAATGTCTGGTCATTATGATCAAAGAAGAAGAACAAATTAGAAATAAGGTTCAGTAGGAGTTACTACCAACCATTTGCATAAAGTTTGTTTCTTTTTTTTGTATTCCATATATTATCGACACTAAATTAATCTAATCTAAAGAGGGGATTCGAACTTGGATGTCACACTCACTCTTCTAATCAGAGCATAAAGTTTGTTTCTTTCAATTACTCCACCACATAGAAATCCGAAAATTTGACACAAAGCGATCTCGATTCCTCCCTAATACATACATATATATATGGAATTTTGACATACAAACCCTTGATAACATTGCATTAGATTCTAGATAAAAACACTTTCGAACCCAATACTTTAAGAAAAAAAAAACCCGGCTTTGTAACAGAAGAAGGGCACAAAATAAATTTCACAACTACAAATCAATTAGAGCATAACATGTAGATAAATGATGAGTTTTTCTTTTACCAATCGTGCACTTGAAGTGTTTTTGTACTTATTAATATATTTTTCCTATTTTACTATTAAAATTTAAAAACAGCAAATTCCCATTAATCCAAATTGTCAAATAAAAAAATCGCACAAAATCCGACGAATTTTAAAAGTAAAAAAAATCATGGAAAGTAAGAAAGAACAGATAAACTCACGGTGTCGTCTCTTTGGATTTGGATTTTGTTGAATGGGGCAGGGGAGTCGGCGGCCATGGCGCAAACTGAGGAGCGAGAAGCGGCGGAGGGAGAGAGAGTCCGGACGACTGAGAAGAAACTGGCGGCTGAGTTTGGGAGAGCTTTGGAGAAGAAGGCGGCTCGGGAAGCTGCTGATCGCAGATTACTTGCAAGCGACAGTTGTTAGCATTCTTCTTCACTTCACTTTTTTTTTGGGTCGTCAACTGAAACTGCCGTGGCATATTTTAATTGGCGGAATATTCTTCGCTGTTGGATGGAAGGAGACCGCACTAAAACGCTTTGACGACGTCGTTCGACTGTTGGGCCGACATGATTATTTGTTAACCCTGGGCTATACGATCCACCTCGACAAGGCTCAAAACAGAATTTGGTGGCCCATGAAAAACAAAGAAGAAGAGGAATAAGGGAAATGAGCCGAACAAAGATGTTATTGAGGTTCTAAAATAGGGAGTAGGCTACAGTGCTCGCAAGCATTGAATGCTCACACCGATCTCACCATTAAAAGGAGGGAGGAGGGAGGAGAGAGGGGGGAAAGGAGGGTGAGATTTGTGTGAGCATTCAATGCTTGCGAGCACTGTAGCCAGTCCCCTAAAATAGTCATCATACATTAATTTTTAATATAAAAATAATAAAAGGGAAGAAAACAAAAAATTAGAGCATTTTCAAAAGAGATGTCAAATTTTAAATATAAAATTTAAATTTGACTTCCTATGTGGCACTTTGACTTTTTTTTAAAGTTTTGCTCTTCACTTGATATGTCAAATTAAACTATTATTTTATTATAATAAATATTTTTAGAACAAAAAACAATAATAAAAAGGGTAAAAAAAATTTAATAATCAATTAAAAAAATAATTTGAAATCGCTATCAATTTTGGCAGCAAATGTGATGGCTGCCAATCAGTGTCATGCCATATCAGAATTGACTTTTAGATAGAAAAACACTGTTGCTGTCTTTTTAGAACGTTAATGCTGAATTTTAAACTTTTTGATGTTAAGTGTATTTACTCATACACTTTACATCCCAAATTTGATTCTCTATGATGTAGTTTGTATAACAAACAAAATCAAAATGGAGACTATTTAATATGATAAAATAGCAAGCACAATTTTTTGATACACATGAATTGAGTGTTATGCCACAGTCATCACCCGAGTCTCTACTTCAACTCCTCCAACGCTTCCTCAAACACCCAAACCAAATCAAACAAATCCATTCCCGCCTAATCACTAACGGTCATCTCCTCCACAGCCAAAACCCTAAACCCTCCGCTTCCAAATGGATGCCAACCCTCCTCTACAACACTTTGATCCGAGCCCATCTCGGTTTCCGCCAACCCCGCAAGACCCTCCTCCTCTTCATCCACATGCTTGCCCACCAAGCCTCTCCCAACAGCCACACCTTCCCTCCGCTCATCAAAGCCGCCGCCGCCGCCTCCTCCTCCTCCTCCTCATCGCCCGATCTGGGCTCCTCGCTTCATACCCAAGTCATAAAACGCGGAATTTTGCACGACCCCTTTATACAGACCTCGTTTGTGAGCTATTATGGTGAGTTTGGTAAATTGTGCGATGCGCGGAAGGTGTTTGAGGAAATGTCTGAACCGTGTGTTGTAGCGCGCAATGCGATGATTGATGGGTTTGGGAAGAATGGGGATATGGTTTCTGCTATTTTTCTCTTTGAAAGTATGCCGGAGAGGGACGTGGTTTCGTGGACAAGCGTTATCAACGGGTTCGGGAGAAATGGTTGTTTCACTGAGGGAATTCGGTTTTTTAAGATGATGGTGAATCATGAGGATGTAATTGGTTGTTTTGTGAAGCCGAATGAAGCTACTTACGTTAGTGTGCTTTCTTCGTGTGCTAATCTAGATGGGTCGGGATCTATTTTTTGGGGAAAGCAAATACATGGGCATGTTATTAGGAATGAGATTGAATTGACTGCGTTTTTGGGGACTGCGTTGGTGGATCTTTACGGGAAGACCGGTTGTTTGAAAAGCGCTGGATACGTGTTCAAGAAAATGGTAGTTAAAGAAGTTTGTACTTGGAATGCAATGATTTCAGCACTTTCTTTGAATGGTAGGGAGAGGGAGGCTTTGGATTTGTTTGAAAAAATAAAGATGGAAAACTTGCAGCCTAATGAGGTTACATTTGTCGCAGTTCTCACGGCGTGTGCTCGTGGAAAACTGGTGAAGTTTGGTTTGGAATTGTTTAGATCAATGTCCAATGACTTCGGGGTTGAGCCGATAATGGAACACTACGGGTGTGTGGTTGACCTCTTGGGCAGAGCAGGACTGTTTTGGGAGGCAGCTGAAGTTATTAAGAGCATGCCTTTCGAGCCCAATGCCTCTGTGTTGGGGGCTCTTTTAGGTTCTTGTAAGATCCATGGGACTGCTGAGCTGGGAAATGAAGTTGGGAAGAAACTACTTGAATTGCAGCCACAGCATTGCGGACGTTATGTTGTTTTGTCAAACATTAATGCTGGGGAGGAGAGATGGGATCTTGCTGCTGCTGCGAGGAAAGCAATGGTGGATGCTGGAATTCGAAAAATTCCGGCTTACAGTATGATTGATGTAAAGTAGAATTAGGGAAACTGATCATTTCCCAAATTGCTAATTAGCTAAATATTTGGGGTCCAACTTCAGTGGCACGTACCATTGAATGGTACGTACTGTTAAATGGCTAAGATTCATTTGGGGCCCACTGCAAATTAATCTGAACCATTCAATAGTCGTATCATTGAATGGTACGTACCACTCAAGATTTTTCCAAATATTTGTCTTAGCCATTTAAAGTTGTACGCAAAAATCGGAATTTTCGGAATTTCCATTTTTTACTTTTCGATTCCGATATGATTTTAGCATTAAAATATATGGTTGGTCCTGCTTGCAAAGAACAATTCGCACGAAGTGAACCACTATCATAACCTTTTCTTTTGAACAACGACAGAAGAAATGACTTGCAATCTCAATCCCTTTCGTGTAATATGAAACAAAATCTCAATCTTTTGTCACTTGACAATCATGGTTAAGCGATACAGAGACGATAGTCTTAGTTGGGGAGTCCCCACATTCTAGAAAAGAATATTATCTATGTTGATGTAGTGTTTGGGACGTAAACTTTTCAAGTGAGCGAGTGACTGTGAGCTGTTGACGAATTCAAAGGTAAGTGAGCGAGTGACTGTGAGCTGTTGACGAACAAAGGTCGATGGCGACACACGTCGGCGGCTATTAGAAGTTTTTCTCTAAGATGAATTCTTTTGATTCCATCCACCGCACAGTATCAACACAAAAGACATCAGTCCTTACGTCATGTTCTTCAGTTGCCCAAAAGTTTGACGGTCATATTTGATTTGATCAGCTCTTCAAAGAATGAATCAGATAAGAAGTCATCTGGTTCAGAAATCAAGTATTGTGATAGAGATGAAGAAATGGAGACCGAGGACGTACAGAAATCAAGTATTTGAAATTATCCTAAAAAATTGGACTCCCATAATAACTCTCTAGACCTTGAGTGTTCAGTGATGTTATTATTCACATATTTTAATTTGAACAGCCAACATAGTTGATATGTCACGGACTCAAAGTATAATATTAACAAATAAATAAATATATATATATATATATATATTATTAGAAAATAATTGTATACCACATACTTAGAAAACAAGCAGCCTATAGAAGTCACAACCAACTGCTATACCAGTATAAACATGTAGATGCCTGCCAATTAACATTGAGCAAGGCTGCTGAATCACCCTCACTATACATTGCATAAACCTAGCCACATAAATTTTCTTCACATTTTTCCAATGGCTAACCAAAATTCTCTCCCACTACACGAAAGAATCGAGCATAGAAACACTCCGCATAAAGCCATGGAGTTCATAATCCTCTTCCTCCTCCTTTCACTCCTCGTCCAGCGTCTTCTCTCTTTCAACAACCATGGTTTCACTTGGCTCATTGCATCCCTGTATGAGCTCTCATTCACCTTAAATTGGGTCATCACCATCAGCAACAAATGGAACATTGTCGAATATAAAACCTACCCTGACCGCCTCTTACAACGGTACTACGCAACACCAATTTTATATCTATTCATTTTATGTGCCCCTTAATTATATATGGAACTTTTTGATGATATTGTAGTTTTGTTTATAATTAGGGTTTCTATGCATGAACTCCCTCCAGTGGACATGTTTGTGACAACTGCAGACTCCGAGCTCGAACCACCTATTATTACCATTAACACTGTTTTGTCTCTGTTGGCTGTGGACTACCCAAACAAACAAACTAGCTTGCTATGTATCTGACGATGGCTGTTCTCCTCTCACCTTCTACTCGCTTTCAGAAGCATCAAAGTTTGCCAAGCTTTGGGTTCCATTTTGCAAGAAATACAATGTTCAAGTTAGAGCTCCTTTTAGATACTTCTCAAATAATAATACCACATTTTCCAGTAATGACTCGAGTGAATTCAAGCAAGAATGGACATTAATGAAGGTGACTAATAATTTCAGCTTTGACTTATATATATTACCAAACAAATACATATTATGCGATATTATGAATCTAAACCACATATTCAAAAAATAATAATTAACTTGATCAGTGATTCATATTCACAATATATAGCAACATCTTCTTATACTTTCGACTGTTTGACAAGAGAATATTATTTTTGTTATTTTGTCTATTGTATTTTATATAAAATCGATGATGAGAAATGAACTTGTTTGTATTCATGTTTTGAAGGATGAGTATGAGCAGCTTAGCCGCAAAATTGAGGATGCGGTGGGAAAATCTATTCCATTTGAGGTTGGCCAAGACTTTGTAGTTTTCTCAAATGTAGAACGTAACAATCATCCAACAATTATCAAGGTATATACAGCTCATTTTTACTAAAAGTTTCTGCTCCTTTGTCCACTGCGTTGTGGGTTTTCTTGAAAGCAACTTTTCAGTTTTTGGGAAAAAGTTAATTAATTAAATAAAGCATTTGAACTATGAAATATAAATAGTAGAACATACTATATCTATCCAGAAAAGTAGACAGACACACAAATATCTATCTGATGTCAGAATTAGTCAAAGATGCTCTATTAACCTTTTGTGTAAATACGACCATTTACAATTTACAAATATATCAATTTTGTGACTCTTTGCCTGCAATACTTCTGTTTTGTCATACTGTAAGAATTTACATGAACCCAATTTCCTAGCTATTTTTCCTTTGCCCAAATTAAAATTAATCTGAAACAAGCACTTACTAGGGTGGGTGGTGAAATGAGTTAGAATTAATATGGCTTGATTCTCTTTCATTGCAACCAAAAACAAAAAAGAAAAACCGAAAAAGCTCGGGTGCATTTTAAAACACGAATTAGATAGCATTGAAAACTGATTAGATGATTTTTTTTTTGAAGGTTCTATGGGAGAACAAGGAAGATGTTTCAGATGGACTGTCACATTTGATTTATATATCAAGAGAAAAACGGCCAAAGCATCCCCATCATTCCAAAGCCGGGGCCATGAATGTTTTGGTGTCACGAGTTTAATTTCATATATATCTGATGATCCGTTTTATTTAATTTTAATTGATCACTTATATATGTCTTGTAGACTAGAGTCTCTGGGTTAATGACTAATGCACCCTTCGTGCTGAACGTAGACTGTGACATGTTCGTCAACAACCCAAACGCATTATGTTCCATGCAATGTGTACGTTGCTCGGATCCAAGAACGAAACCAAAAATGCGTTTGCTCAGTTTCCACAGATCTTCTATGACGGACTCAAGGATGATCCATTCGGGAATCAGATGGTAGTTTTGTGGAAGGTACACAGATCAATTAATTTTGTATCAAAGTTTATAACGGTCCATAAATCAAAGCTTATATGTGAAGCACAAAATGTGATTTTCATTTGCTAAATAATTAATATAATAGAATTGTTACTATCTATGCATGGTAGTATGCGGGGCAAGGAATAGCAGGAATTCAAGGCCCTTTTTATGCTGGAACAGGATGTGTTCATAGACGAAAAGTTATCTATGGTCTATCCCCTAGTGATGCCAAAACTGGAGAAAGAAACCCTAATATTGGTAGTGGTAAATCAAATTAAATGTTTAAACCCTAATGTGTAAACTCAATGAATACATGATCCTAGTTTTACTGTTTTTTGGCAGGAAAAGTAGAAATGCTTAAAACTTTTGGGAATTCAAAAGAATTCACCAAATCAGCTGGTGATTGTAAGCCTTAGATAGAGTTATTTAGAACATATATATACGTTAGAGATACAAATAACATGTTTCAACAAATGAATATACAAAAGGATTTGTGTGCTTACCAGATGAAGCCATTGTCATCGGAAAAGCAAGGGCAAGTCTTCTGCACTCAATAAACTCTTTAGCGCTCAGTCTTTAATAGGGCTAGACTAATTGAACGTATTTATGAGTGTAGGGACTTTACCTTTATATAGATGCTTAACAGATAAGTTCCTCCTATCAAGGAAACTTAAATGTTATATCTTTTAAGCATCTTTCGGAATATGCCATATCCTTATCCTTATCTAATCTTGTTAGCTCTTAAAATTAGGCTTTTATAATTCACTTGAACTGATGTGAATATCCATATAACTAAATTGATAGATTCTATTATCTTGGGCCTGAATAAACATTATGAATACAAGCCCTATAATCAATAAGCCCACCTAAGGTCTTACAGTGATGTCTTGCAAGGGAAGAAAGAATGTCGAAACATGTCTTCCAAATCTATTGTGGCTGCACACCGAGTTGGAGATTGTGAGTACGAATATGGCACCAATTGGAGTATAAAGGTACATTGATGAAGTATTGTTTTGTATCAATAAAATTTTGTCACATCAGGTTGAGATTTAAAAAGTTAAGATAGGAGTCGGTACTCCTAGGGTTAATTGCAGCGTCGCTTCCAAGTTCCGAGTTTCATTTCATTTATCTATCTCTATTTGTGTACATTTGTTTTTCTCTTTGTTATAATTCCTTTAGATAATATGACTTTAGCCCCTCAAATTCATTTTTCTCCACATAAAACCCGACATAATTTTTTTACTTGAAAATAACCCAGTGACTAGGATCCACACAAGCAAATTCATTAATTATACATTACTTTACACTTTTTACATTTTTCGGATGTCTAATATACCCTTTTGCATGTTTGTTATACACATTTAATTCTATGCAGATTGTAAGGGAGAGTTAATGATTTTGTAAAAATAAAAAATAAAAATAAAAAAGCATTAACGTTATACCAGATGCTTGATGGAATTAGGGCCAAAATCATGGAGATGAATGCACAAACGTATGCTTGATGAAACTAATCTGAATTTTTTTTTAAATTTAATTTCAATGATTACAATAAATCTTGAATATTAATGCTTATTATCTTAATTTAAACAATAAAAAAATAAAAAATCAGATATATGTAATTTGTATTCAATGCATTAATTATCATGTTTTGGTAACTCTTTTCAAATTTTGCATAAAATTAGTCATTGTTTTTTTTTTTTTCATTTTCTTACCAAATTGGAAATATGAAAAGGCACTGATTTTGGGTTTCTGGCATTTAGTGCATGAGTTTCTCCCAAAATTAGTGTATTTCTAGTTCTATATAAATTTGAAAAATTTTATTAGTATCTCACATTGGGGTTTTCTCATATTTTTATTATTCATACTTGAGTCCATTACGTTTTTCGAGTGGTTGTGTTATCAAAATCCACAACAGGCATAAAAAACAACAAGGTATTTGTACCGTGATGGATTATATACCTTTTGTTTCCAATTTAGCCATTCCTTACGTACTTTTTGTCAGTAACTAATACTTTCCTTTATGTTTTCTCTATTAGGTAGCTAATGGAGGGTGCTATCATTGGACGATGTGTTTTCAAGAACAAGTCAGCGGCAATCCCAATTTATGCTGATACCTCTTTTATGGGATTGTGCTCCGAAGTTTGTTCGAGGTTCGATGAACTTGTAGTTGGGGCGTTTCAGATGACATACGTGGTGCCCAATCATCCACCATGTTTGTTGAAATCGGATTTGGACGTGCGTGTTTTGCATTTGTCATTGGTTAATGACAAAAAAAATTTTGTGACTATTAATGTTAATGAGTGTCATTTGCTCACCGAAGGGGATGGCGGTGTCCATGGGAATGGGTCTTATGGTCGGGATTGGGATGGTGATACACATAGTAATACCAATGATTTCTTTGGAAAATATGCCGCACCACCGCCACAAACATATCTATCTCATCCATGGAAAACCTATATTAATCGGGTTGGTCAGAGGTTTAGTGGTGGGGTCTCTGATTTTAGATGCAAACTTAGGAAATATGCCATTGAAAAAGGTTTTAAGATTGTCTTTTTAAAAAATGAAAGGGAGAGGGTGACGGCCGAATGTTCCAAAAAAGTGTCTGAAGGTTGTCCTTGGCGTGTCCATGCAACCTTGTGTCCCGCTAATGGTTTTTTTTATATTCGTACTTTGAGTAATGAACATACTTGTAGTGGTCTAATCCGCGAACGGAAGGGTGGCATGATGTCATCGAAAGTAGTGTCATCAATTTTGTTGGAGCAAGCTTCTTCCAAACCAATGTTGAAGCCAACTGAAATTGTAAAGGATTTTAAGAAATACTATGGATTAGATATTTCGTATTATAATGCATGGTACGGAAAAGAATCGGCTAAAAAAATGTTGCACGGTGACGAATCATTGTCATACAAGCACTTAGCTTGGTATGTCAAAGCAATTTCAAGTTCGAATCCGGGCTCACATTGTGTGCTGGAATGCAATGCGGAATCTTCTCGTTTCGAAAGAATTTTTGTATCATTCAATGGTTGCATAGAGGGATTTGCATTTTGTAGGTAAATTTTATTTATTAATTTTTACTGTAAATCAATTCTTAATTTTTATTGTTGCATAAAAGTAGTGTCATGGTCGCTATTCTTAATCTATATGCCCATGTTATGGTCGCTATTCTTAACTTTCGTCAAACACGTTATGTGCGCACAACATACAACTTCACCAAATATACACACAACATACAACTTCACCAACATACAATGTCATCAACTCAAATTGACACAGAAAGGAATATGATATACCTATGATGGACAATCCGGTCGAAAATCCACGACTTTGAAATAGATTACTTCCGCCACTTTTTGACCATTGTTCAACCGTATATAATATACCTACGATGTACATCATAACTCATTAAATAAGGAATCAATAGAGATTTAGTAGAATAAAAATGAAAATAAACGTATCAAAATCAGTTGCTTGAATGCCCAGATTATGATCAGCTTCATTGAAGACACAATATATGCCATCTCTGTTGCAGTTGAACAAATGATGCGATTCAAAAACCAAAAACGGACGGAATTTTTTGAATTTGAATCTTTCTGCGATTCAAATAACGGTTTCAATTGAAACAAATGATGAAATAAAGATTGTGTCTGCTTTCTTGGTAACGTCTGCTTTCTGGGTTTTGTAACTTTTGTTCTTCTTTGTAACGTCTGGTAAACAGGCGAGAAAGTATGAGTGGTATGGTTGTAAATAAATTGTATTAGTAGGTCAATAGTGTTCCAATGTGGCTACACATTTTAATTTTGGGTTTTTATTGGACGTTTAAAGATAGATGGGTTTTTACTTAAGAATCATGAATTGTAAGGGCCAAAATCTAAAACTCCCTAAATATAATTAATTAAGTTACATACGTATGTATTCATGTGTAATTCTGCTCACCTAATTCTTTGACCTTTGCTTATGCCAGATTGAAAAAATATAGGTGATCATGTGGTAATTAACATGTTGATTAATGTCTTATTGTGTATGCTTAATACGATAATTAGGGTTTCGGAGCTTCCTCCGGTGGACATGTTTGTGACAACAGCAGATGCAAAGCTAGAGCCACCTATCATTACTGTGAACACAGTGCTCTCTCTTCTAGCCGTTGATCATCCAACTCACAAGCTAGCTTGCTATGTATCAGATGATGGATGTTCACCTCTCACTCTCTACTCTCTCGTTGAAGCCTCAAAATTTGCTAAGTTTTGGGTACCCTTTTGCAAAAAGTACCATGTTCAAGTTAGAGCACCATTCAGATACTTCTCTGACAATCCCATTTTGTCAAGTTATAGTCCATCAGGATTCCTTCAAGAATGGACAAAAATGAAGGTAGAATTTGTCCTTATATATATATGCTTAGTTGAATTTGTATATATATTTTTATGATGTATCTAACTTTAATTTTGTAGGATGAGTATGAAAAGCTCTACCAAAAAATTGAAGATGCTGTCCAAAATTTGGCACCTCTTGATTTTTCTAGAGACTCTGTGGATTTTGCTAACATAGACAGTCGGAACCATCCTACTATAATCAAGGTTCTTATTTTTTATTTTTGGTAATTCACACTACAAGAAAAAACCTCCTAATACATTCAGTTTCATCAGTAAAGATAAATTTATATGCATAATGACCTTTGTGGAGTGGCAATAACAGCTCCTATTCAGATTTTATGATTATATATGCTACACAGTTGGTTGACTGACTTTTCACATCCTGCAACTATCCCTTAAGATTTAACTAGTGAAACCTAAATAAACTTTCTATCATTAATTTGAATTAATTTTTGTACAGGTGATATGGGAGAACAAAGAGAGAATTTCTAATGGTCTGCCACATTTGGTTTATGTAGCCAGGGAGAAGCGTCCAAATCACTCACATCATTACAAAGCTGGCGCTATGAACGTTTTGGTGAGAATTATTTGCTTGACTAAGAAAATGTTACCAACGCTCTCTTTAAATACATTTGTAAAATTAGTAAATTACTGTTATACTTGGGCTTAATTAGCTAGTGTAAAATCCATGATTTTTCCAAGTGACCAATTTTTTGAATTAATTTTATGTACATAGACGAGAGTCTCTGGTGTTATGACAAATGCTCCATTTATGTTGAACGTGGACTGCGACATGTATGCCAACAATCCAAAGATCGTTCTTCATGCGATGTGCCTACTGCTTGGTTTCAAGCACGAAAAAGAAGGTGCATTTGTTCAGTTTCCCCAAATGTTCTACGACACTTTGAAAGATGATCCATTTGGAAGCAAAGTGGTTGAGGCTGTAAAAGTGCGTATATTAGTTTACAATTGCTCCACTTTGACGAGAAAAACTTGCATATCACGTGTTCATACCTCTTGTCAATTAAGCGATAGAAATGGAGATATAAACACAGGATAGCTAAGTTTTTTTCACACTATGGTGGATTGGCGTACATGGACCTAATTAATGTAGAAGGCTTTAACTTTTGCAGAAAATTTGGCCTGGGTTAGCTGGGATCCAAGGACCTGTCTATGCAGGGACAGGATGCTTTCACAGACGTAAAGTTATCTATGGTTTATCTCTCACAGATAATGAAGGTATCTTAGCATCCAAGATATATATTATGAGTACTATTGTACATAAATAATCACTCATTAATGATTAATCAACTTATTAATGATTTTTCAAAGGGAACTTGGCGAGTGAGAGACTAAACAAAGAATGCTTTGGAAATTCTCCAAAGCTCATCCGATCATCTACTCAAATTTTATTAGAGGAAAATATTGATCAACTGGACGACCTTTCCTCTGTGGTCGAGGCAGCATACCAAGTTGCTGGTTCTGAGTACGAGCATGATACATTATGGGGCAAAAAGGTAACGAATAACAGGTTCTTTCCAATGTTAGAAGTGGTCTCCGTTAATTAATTGAAAAATAAAGAGTTAACAAGCTTCGGAGATGTTTTGACATTGTTAATTGGGCTGACCCGTTTTCAGGTGGGTTGGGTTTATGGATCGATAACAGAAGATGTCCTAACTGGGATGACGATTCATGCAAGAGGGTGGAAGTCTATCTTATGTATGCCAGAACCACCAGGGTTTCTGGGCATAGCACCCTCAACCACTCATGTTATGTTGATCCAAAGGAAGAGATGGATCACGGGGCTGTTAGAAATTTTGTTCAGCAAAAATTGTCCCATCTTTGCCACCCTCTATGCCAAGCTGGAGTTTAGGCAATGCTTGGCTTACTTGTGGATGCTAATTTGGGGACTACACTCCATTCCTGATCTATGCTATGCTCTTCTGCCAGCGTACTGCCTCATTACCAACTCACATTTCTTGCCCAAGGTAAATAGAGTAATAGTCTAATTATAAGGCGATTTTAGTTCGGAGTCGTTATTAGCATTCGAACATAGTTACCTGGCTTGTGCTCTTGTTTTCTTTACCTTTTTCATAAGAGAGGAATGCATAATAATTTTTTTGGAGAACCAATAACAACTACTTTTAAGTTTTGTTAAAGTTCCGTTTAAACATTGTTAATGATGGAATTACAAAGTTTACACATCAAATTAATCTATTACCAAATGGTGCGACAATATTTAAAGTATACCATGATTTAAAATGTCTATTAAATAATATCACAATATTGTTTGGTGAATGAAATGTAGTGTCTTTAGCAGTACTCAAACTCGGATAATTTTGCTTTGCAGGTCCAAGAACCGGCTCTAATAATATTTGGTGCTGTGTTTCTCATTAAACACTTATACACACTAGTACTACATTCCAACCTTGATTCTGGCCTATCAATTAGGGCTTGGTGGAACCAATTGACTGTGGGGCCATGGAGCAAAATAACCACTTTAACTGCATCATTATTTGGAGTTGTAACTGTGGTATTTAAGCTTTTGGGCATATCTGAGGTGACATTTGAAGTCACACAAAAGGACCAATATTCCTCTTCTAGTGACCAAGAAGCTAATGCTGGTAGGTTCACTTTTGATGAGTCTCCAATATTTGTACCAGCCACAGCCCTCTTGTTTCTGCACTCCACCGCTCTGGTCACGGCCGTGTTGGGGTTGCAACCACCGGCTCATGGGGTGAATGGGGCGGGCCTAGGGGAGATGATGTGTAGCGTGTGGGTGGTGCTATGTTTTTGGCCATTTGTTAAAGGATTGTTTGGGAAGGGTAAATATGGAATCCCCGCATCCACTATAGTCAAATCAGCTGTGTTGGCCTTGCTCTTCATGCGCTTATGTGGAAGGATCTCACTTCCACCCTGAGGACACTGCATTCTGATCAAGTTTTTGATTAATAAAATGAGGAGATCAAATCAAACAGAATTGTAATATTCTTGTGTTTCCTAATTGTATTTGTTTAAGGGTTAATTTCGTAAGGATAAAATTCTTAAATATGTGTTTAATAAGGACAAAATTGGCTTTCATTACAAAAGCTGACAGAAAAAAGACAAGACCATTTTTTAAATGAGTAGGGTATGGGCCTTGCATTTTAGACTTTGGGCCAGCCCATGGGCCAGGTTTAGGCCTGGCCCTTAAGCTCGATTTTTAGGCTCGGCCCTTAAGCCCGATATTTTAAAACTTTCTTTAATATAATTAATTTTTTTTCAACACTTATATAATTTGATTGACTATATTAACCAAACAAATACTTTAGTTGAAATAGTAATTGACAACTAATAGACTTAAAATGTCCAAAGTTCAATTCTCAACAACATTATTATTTTTTATATTTAAATGAAAATGATTAAAAGGCCAAAAATTGGGCCGAGCTGGGCGGCTCGCTCATAGGCTCGAATTTTCTCGCCCTGTGGGCTGGGCCAGGGCCTTGCATGTTTTGTAACATCCCGTTCAAAATTTTATTTTATTTTATTCCCGGAGGTGCAAAATGACGTTTTTGCCCCTGGGTTGACTTTTCGGTTGACTTTTGTGTCGTAACTCGTACGACACATCCACTTGTATTTTCTTGACGTGCTCGTCGATACGAATTCGTAGACGCGAGCCGTACGTCGTTCGGACTCCGAACGAATATTTTACGGGCGTTAGTTTCGACGTTTTCCGTATTTTAACTTTTGGGCTGTTTTGGATTATTGGGCTGGGACCCATTAGTCAGCTGGCCATGTGGCCAATCCCAGCAAATCCCACGAATTGTGGGAAGATGACTGACTTTGTTGTTGGTTTCACACCTACATTCACCTTCCCTGGCCATTTCCTTTCTACAAACTTCAATCTTTGCCGTGGCCTTCTCCCTATCTTTTTGGAAGCATCATTCACCAAATGAAACACAACTCTGACCTCCATCATCAAGAAACCAGGTTACCCAGAAACAAAGAAATTTATTCAAGGCACCCCGTGCCTATTCTCCCTTCCCTCGAGCCATTTTCTTGGCCTTCTGAGTCTGCAACCTTCATCTCCATTTTAACCGAGCCACTGTGCTCGATTTTTCGGCCCAGAAAACCAGGAACTTGAAGACACAGATTTTGCTATGGACACCCAAACTTCTTCTCTGTCTCTTCCAGTCTCAAACCCAGTCCAATCCAACCAGCTGCACTGTTCGAGGAACCATATGATCCTTGTGCTGGTGCTCGAACCTCCTGGATTTCTGTCGAACCTGGCAAGCTTGCCGAGGGATTTGCTTGCTGCCTTGGAGTTTTGAGGGTGTTTGGGCTGCTGATTTGGGCTGCTGTTTTGGGCCTTGGGTGTGTTAATCAAAACTAGACAAATTAAGTGTTGGGCTGGTTATTTCAGTTTGGGCCTTGGTTGTGTTAGCTGTTGGGCTGCAAACTGTGGGCTGGCAAGTTATTTTGTTTTTGGGTTGCTGTTTGGGTGCATTTAACAAAAGTGGCATTTGTGACAATTGTAGTTTTGGGCTGGTGCATAGAGTTTTGGGCCTCGGATGTAGTTAGCAATTGTTGACAAGCTTTGGAAGATGGTGTTGTTTTTGTGAAGAAGACGAATGGGTTGGCCCATTAGAGATTTTTGGGCCAATTGCTTGTGGACCCAATTCAGTTGGACTTTTAGGGTGCTCTTATACGGAAATCTCCGTTGGGTTGGAATTGCTCCGGAAGCTTTAGGCTTTAGCGACCCTTGGCGTCGGAAGACGTGCACTTGGGCTTTCCGACTACCTACAGGTGAGTGAGTGGGTCTTTCTTTGATAAAGTATATATATATACGTATGGTTTTTCAACGCTTTCTTTAATTGTTAGCGTAGATGCATATTCATTACGTGTGTTGGAGGTAGAACACACGTACTATATTGCCATGCATGTTTTCATACTGTTGCTCATCAGTAGATGTATACACCCCAGGTATTAGTACTCAGTCTTGTGGCCAGGACTAGCCTTGACGTTAGGAGTAGTCACTATCAGTACCGCTACGCAGCTTTGGATCCATTGTAGGTACTAGCCTGTCCTAGGTTGCACTAGGCAACTCGGACTTGTGTGACTGCACTTTGTGCACCAGCGCTTAGCGCTAGACTCGCGTCATTGTAGTACTCAGCGTATTACTTGTATACCTAGCTTGTTCATCGTGGTTTAGCCACGTGGGCATGTGTGTTTACATATGGGTGAGCAAATGTCAGTAAATTATTATCGGGGAGTACCCGAACGTTTTAAATGATAGTATTTTGAGGTTCATGCCTACGGGTATGACGTATTTTATCAAATTATACTTGTTTTCAAACGAGGGGTTACTAAACTTTTGAAAACAACGGTTTTATCAAACTTTGCTTTTTGACCCACTCACCGTTTTATGTTTTGCGCCCCTCCAGGTTCGTTGGCAGGGAGCTTGTGACGTCGATGGTGCGGTGGTATGACAATGTAGGGTTGTTTCTACGTTTGTTTAAATTTGTACCCCTTACTCTACTCACGTTGTGTATTCTTTTATTTCTTCCGCACTCTGACCTTTGATTCAATACAATTTCCTTTATTCATTCTTAAATTTCTTTTTGGCTTTCGTCACGCTAACGCGTGTCGGCCATCACCTCTCGACACCTGGCTCTCGTCCGGGATCGGGATGTGACATGTTTGGCATAGGGCTGGCCCAACTCAATTTTTTCCTAGGGCCCTAAATTTTAGAGCCAAGTAGGGTTTAGGCCTTGACTTCTTAGGGCCGGCTCGGCCCATTTTACAGGTCTAATTTGATTCGTTTCCATCTAACAGGCTTTCACGCGCTAGGTTTCAATCCTCCAACGCACTAATAATGAGTTAGATGAAAACGACCAAAACTATTAACTGATTAAAACACACTGACAACGTATTAAATAAGAATATTAATCGTGCATGATTAAACATAAATTTTAATGATCCAATGTGCGTTGTGCATGATTAGTTAAGCATAAGTTTGAATGCTCCAATATTGTTTACAGTTGTGTTTCTTCTTAGAAACATAGCCACACTATTTCTACCTTCACTCTGCCCAATCAATAATCACTGCATGGTGGATTTTCTGAGAATGGGATTCACAGACAAAATGTTCTCAGCAACTTCAATTTTAGATGGAGTCATCACTTTTCTTTCCAAGAATTTGGGAATATCCCAGGTCACATTTGAAGTCACACAGAAAGACCAATATGCCACTTCTAGTGATCATCATGATGCTAATGCTACATTTGATTAGTCTCCAATGTTTGTGCCAGCCACAACCCTCTTGTTTGTGCAATTGACAGTGATGGCTATGAGCTTGTTTTTGGCCATTTGTCAAAGGGCTATTTGGGAAGGGTAGTTACGGAATTGCCACGTTCACTATATACCAAAATAGGTAGAATTACTAAAATAACTAATGGTACCAGTTTAACTGTTGATTATCAGAGTTACTACAAACTGGGCACGAACAAGGTGCACAAAGCATATTTAAAATTAAATAGAGACATTGATAAATGGTGAATACTGAAAGCAGGAACATTGAAAATAACTGAATGAATTGATTGGGCATAAGGATTCTAAGAGAATTAATTGTTAATTTCATAATGAAATTAATGAATTAAAAATAAGGAAAACTAATAGAAAAGACATAAAAACTTTGAATCTTAACCAAAAGCACCCTAATAACTTTTATTTAATGGTTAAGGCAAGTCCAACATCACACCAGCCCAATTAGACTGGTCCAACCAAAATAATAAACCGAGTTTCCAATTTTTCCCCTGACGGCAAGCCTTGGCCGTTTAATCCCTCTTTCTCCCTTTCTCGATCTCTCTGCCTAATCTCTCTCTCCCCTTTCGTTTAATCAACGCTTTCAATTTGCTTTGTTTGAATCTATGAGTTTATGCATTTTGATCGTTTTTGCAATCTTCTGGTTCATTTTCTTGCACTTTGCAGGTTCTGTTTAGACAATGATCGCGAGTGAAGCAAGAATGATAGTTGCAGAGGAAGCTAGGTTTCTGGCGATTCCAGTAAGTCTTGTTCTTCGTTGATCACTACCAGCGATATCTCAACGAATGAGATTCGAGCTCGTAAGATCAGGATCGTGGAGCTTGCTGCTCTTTATCGTCAGATTAATCTCAAGGTGATCCACTCCATCAAGATTCTCTCTCTCTCTCTCCTCCATTTTTGAATTTTTACAAGTTGTTTGGTTGCGTTTTCTATAAAAAAAATTAATTCGATTTGTTGTCTTTGTTCAATTTTTCTCATCAGTTTACTTGAATATGCTCGCTTCTTACTGTGGTCTAGTTTTTTCTTGATGAATCTCAATTGAATATGAGATTCTCTCTCTGTTTTTCTTCTCGTTTTGTTTTGCACTTTGTTTGGCTAAGTTTCTGCATAATCTGATTGCATTTTACACAAGAAAATCAATAATTTGTTTCAGACATTATTGGTTACAGATGGTTCTTGCATGATAGATCGCCGCATGGGAATTCATGGCCATCCTTTGGAGATTCAGGTATATAATTTTTATGGATTGATGATCATCTTTTTGTGTGCATGTTGTTTTCTTGCTTATTTCTAGTGGATATTATGAGTAATCCCTATTTGTTTAGACATCTTTACTTAAGCTTTGCAAGTCAATGGATTGTCCCATTCCTGCTTTGCAAGTCAATGGACTTTCAAGTTTCCCCAAGTTGGGAGTGGGTTTTACAACCTGGGAATGTGATAATCATTTAAATTACAAATATCTAAAACAATATGCAACAGTGGATTAAAAATACATTGGATTAACAATATATTTTGGGTTTACTTAATTCTGCTTAAGATGATAATGAAGATCACTGCATTATCATTGTAATCTTCTGAATAGATTCTGAAACATTGTTTGGTGATTACATTACCTGCCCTCGTGCTGATATCTAATTCGTGGCTGTAGTCATTTACCCCTAATTAATTGGATTTCAGAACGTTCTCTTTAAGCCACGTGTGTTAGAAAATACACGCTAAGATCAATTACGTAAAATATTTGATTTTGTGCTTTTTCGTTCGAAGATGAAATTCTTATTGATAACTGGTTGTATTCACCTATTTTTTCCAATAATAGCTTGGTCCACAGCAGGACTAACTGTTGTTTATATGTTTCAAATCTATTAATTTACTTGCTTTTGAAAGACATTAAACGTTTATTTTCAAACCTACAGTGGCAAAAAAAAGAGTTCATTCTTTTCAATGTCTCTGCGACCTCACCGCCATCTCAACTCTAAAGAGGTAGGGCAATGGCCGATTACGCATATTCGACTTGCCTTTTCATTTGTTGCATTGGAAGTTCGTCTCCGTCCACTCGGTAATTCTCACTTCTCACTCATCCTTGCCTTGGATTTGTTTCTAATCCTCCATTTATGTTTGATTATACTTAAATGTATGCTTGTAATTGTAATGTAAAACTTTGATTCTTCAATTCCAGAAAATTCAAATTTTTCTCCTCCATTTGGTGCCACTTCTCAGATTTAAGTAGATAGAATGGAATAATTGATTTGAGTTTATACAACATATGTATATCATCTTATGATCTTTGTATATAATATATACACACACACAAGGAGATGGGGCAACTAAACTAAGTTAAGTTTCCTTTCCATTAGACAGAGTGAGAGAGATTGATTAAGTTATTATGCCAATGGAGGATGACGCAATGCCAAGCAACAACCAAAAGCCAGGCCGAAGAAGAAATGCCTGCAATCCTATTAAAAAAACCTGAGCTTGTGTCCATGGATCATGTGTTGTTGGCCTTGGGAGAGACCAAGGAGTAGAGGGAGCTCAGAATCCGCTCTCTTTAACTTCTTTGACACTGCAAATGTTGGTTATTTGTGTTGGAAGTATGCCCACAAAACCACTCATTTGATGTAATAGCTTTTGGAATACTTATTGTATTAAACTATTATTTGTTTAATGAAAGGGCAAAGCTTATTGTTAATCACTATTTATTATATCATGTGTTTAAGCAATGAGGGAATCCTAGGAATGTATTTAATCTAAGAGAGAAGTGATCTAAGTAAGTTAGATTAACGAGACCTCTCTCTTATGTTCATTCCTAAAACGTTCCTAGCCATAGGATTGCCAATTGGGCATTGACAATCCGCTAAGGTTAGTATGTGTTATGTTAACTCAGGCTTGAGTATGACTAGTCTCAAGTCATTTAGTGTTAGACACTGAGACAAACACATAGGTGCTTAAAAGGTAATTGAGTACACTGAACCACGATCAAAAGTGAGTTCGTACATACATGTCATGTAAGAACTTGTAAGTTGCAATATGCAAAGTAGTCCTTTGACCGGAGGCATCATAGATGTCTAATGATTGGGTCCTTGATCTTTGATCATGTCAAAGGCATTCCATTGAGAGTGTCCACGGCATTGTTGGGGTCAAGCTATCTAGTCATGTAGGCATATGAATGCACAACAAGGGATCTCTAACCTTCCATGGTGGAAAGAGAATACTCTGAGATATGATTCGAGAGTCTTTGGCCAAAGCATATGAATATGACTTAGGAAGTTTGTTTCAAATCATATTCAAATGAATCATATAGAGAAGTATCGCATTGGATAGTAGACATGAAACTAACTATCACTCAAACAATGTGATTAGGAGTATTGTATTAGAGAAGGACCGTATTGCGTTGTAATTGTAACTGGATAGGTTCTCCAACCACTTCTACTTAGCTTGGGTAGCCATGACATACTGCTAGGTGTCACTCATGGTTTGTGGAAGCCCTGAGGATTAGCAAACACTAATCTTCATCAAAGGGAGAATTGAAATGTAGTTTCAATTCACAATCGATCGTTAAAAGTAACAATCGCTCACTGCCTCGCTTATTGGAACCTAATGGATCGTACACCGAGTAAGGATGAAAGTGAAGATATAAAGGAATGGATAAGCAGTTAAATTGTTTAATTGAGAATGATCAAGATTAATTAATTAGTTAATTAATTATACGAAAGGTTCGTATTGGGCTTTTAAGTTGGTTTTGGGTTTCGGGGTCCAAAAGAGTTTTTGGTCCACAAGGCCCATTGAGTTTAGGTTGTATGACAACTAAAACTAAATGGAAATTAACCCAAAAACAAAGTAAAAAACCGGCCTAGGATGAGTGGAAGCAAGCTTGGGTTAATTGCAAGTTTGCCACTCACATGTGAGGTGGTATAAAGGCAACTTTATAGCCATTATCACTTAAGGGGTTTTTCTTGAGGAAAAGAGTTGAATTTTTCTCTCATTTTCTTCAAGGGAGGCCGGCCACTTAGACAAGAAATAGCTAGCAATCTTTTGCTTCTCTAAGTCATCCATTTCATCTTCACACCTCACCCTTGGTGTGGAGACTTAGAGACACCAAACCTTTGGTGTTTAGGAGATCCTTTCCTCATATCCTCAAGGAGCAAAGGAGCATCAAAAGGGAAGGAAATCACAAGGAAAATTCAAGGAGCTAGGAGGTGACTTGAAGGCCCTTCACTTGGGTGAATCCCTTGTGTAAACAAGGATGAGCTTCAAGGGTAATGAATCTCAAAACTTTCTTCTCTTTAATTTTGGTTAAAGAGTCTTGTGGTTCACCATTCTCTAGGCTTTGAAAGTCATGGGTTTATGAATTGTTTTGAATGCATGCCTACTTTAAAGTGTTATTAGTTTGCATATGTGTTCAAATATTCACAAATGTTCTTAGCTAGGACAAAAGTTTTTCCTTCAATTTGGAATTTAGAAAAAGTCGACAACTGCATACGTGTAAATTATTAGGAAACTGAGGATATTATTTTTGTGATGGTACAGGCAAACACAAACTAAGGCAGCATAAACTATTTCTAGAAATAGTGACACTATTTAGAGAAACGGTGACACTATTTAGAGAAATGGTGACACTATTTGTAGAAACAGTGACACTATTTAGAGAAACGGTGACACTATTTCTAGAAACAGTGACACTATCTTGAGAAAATGCACTATTTCTAAAAATAGTGAGTGACACTATTTCTAGAAATTATGACACAATTTCTAAAAACGGTGACATTATTTCTAAAAATGGTGACACTATTTAGACAAATGTAACACTATTTAGAGAAACGGTGACACTATTTTGAGAAACTACACCATTTCTAGAAATAGTGGTCACCATTTGTAGAAATAGTGTCACTATTTTTATAAATACTGACATTATTTCTAGAAACTGTGACACTATTTCGAGAAACGGTGACGCTGTTTCTAAAAACGGTGACACTATTTCTACAAACAGTGACATTATTTAGAGAAATAGTGACACTATTTCTAAAAACAGTGACACTTTTTCTAGAAAGAGTGACTATTTCGAAAAACTGCACTATTTCTAGAAATATTGATACTATTTCTAAAAACAGTGACACTATTTCTAAAAACAGTGACAATATTTCTACAAATGGTGACCACTATTTCTAAAAAAATAATTTAAGAAATTACATTATTTTTTAAAAAATTAACAAACAATTAATTGGATGAGATATTGCTACTATGTAATTTGAATGATTTTATTTGTAATTTTAATTTGATATACAATTTGTCTTTTGTTGTTGAATTGTTAGATTTTTCAAATTTTGCTTTTCATTTTGCTTCATTATTAGGATAGATTATTTGATACATGAATAATAGGGAAGAGTGATAATTATATCTTGTTTTTGTATTTTTTGAAGAGTCCAATAAAAAATGTTATAATCAGGAACATTAGGCTGATTATAAAAAATAAAATAAAAAAAATTTCGTTTTGGTTTTTGGACATTAATGAGTTAATGACATATTTGTAAATAATGAAAGTTTTAATGACATTTTCGTAATTAAAAAGTGATAAATTTGGGTTAACAAAGTTTGGATTCTGTCAGGGGTAGATTGGGAAAAAAAATTGTAGCTTGCATGTTGGGCTTTGCTTCCAGCATGTGAGCCTTTTTGTTTTTTGTCCTGTTGTGGTAAAATTTGTCCTTTTGATTAAAAATTTTGCCCTTTTCATTAAAGAAATTTATTAAGGTGCTTTTGGTTAAGAAAAAAAGTTTAAAATTGTCATTTTCATTAAAGCTCCCTAAAATTTATACTCTAACTATGCTCACTAGTAGAGAGTAATAAATATTTTAGTTATTGTTTTTTATTGAATTTTGATTCTAGTTAAATGTAAAATTCTTAAAACCTAAAGTAAAGACTATAAACAATAACAAAAAAACAAAATTAAATGTTTAAAATAACATTAAACATTAGTCATTTAGAGCCAATGTCTCTCTCCTCATATTTAGGAACTCTTAGAGGGGACTGGCTACAGTGCTCGCAAGCATTGAATGCTCACACCAATCTCATCCTCTTTTCCCCCCTCTCTCCTCTCTCCTCCCTCATTTTAATGGTGAGATCAGTGTAAGCATTCAATGCTTGCGAGCATTGTAGCCTACTCCCTCTTAGAGATTTTCTTATCTTATACAATGGCTGAAGTTGAGCATTAACTTCTTAAATTTTAACTTAGAATCTCATTTAGAGAGTACTACTCCATGACAATTCCCACTATTTTCCTTTCTCCCTTTTCTTATATCAACTTGTGTAGTAAAAGTTCTTATATTTGTCTAATAAATAAAAATCTAATCTTCAAGGAAGATCCACTCGTTTATATTTAGTGAAGCATTTTTTGGGTATACTTTATGATACATGGGAGAAGAAAAGTGGAACTTCTTGGGATAACTAATTTACTATATTATGGATCAATAAACCAAAATGGTTATCATAATATACAACACTACTACATTCACGCATATTATGTATGTGTTGAGTTACAATATAAGGTAAAATAATCTTATGTGTGAGTAAAAAGTAGAGTTTAAGTACATTACCTTTAGTGTTGAAATTCATTTTTAAAAATATTCACTGTAAAAAAAAGAAATATTTGCCACTTAGTATTATAGTATAGTGATATTTTTTTTCACTTATATATGAGAGATCTTAAATTTAAATATTGTGAAAGACGAGTTCGAAACCAATTTATTCCCCACCTCTTATTGTAAATAAATCACTATGTTTCTTTTTTGCAATGAAAAAAAAACATGTAAAATCATGATATGCATTTAATGATTATATCCAACGAAAACTAAGAATTTTGACTCACACTAATACATTAAATTCTCATTTACAATATTCTTAATTGTATTTAGAATTATGATTATATTCTAATTACGGACAAGAGACAAATGAATGATGGACGCGTAAGTTCGTTGTATTATGATTAAGCACGATCCAGGCTTTCAGATGTAGACCTGGCAAACGGGTCTTATTTGTCATGTTAGTATCGTTTTCATGTCAAACCCTTTATTTTAACAGGTCGTGTCGTGGCACCCGAATTATCTTAACAGGTTTAAGAATTAAAATCCCTTTGATCCTTTAAGAATCCTATATACTTTAATAAATAATCAAATAATAAATTTCATACGAAATTACTAAATATTAATATCTAAATTCGTAAGTTCATTTCGATTCAACAATAAGACTACAATAATTTCATTAAGCAGTACACGTTTATATCTACATGCCACATAAATATTACTTTCAACACATCCTATTACTACAAAATATCAAATGCTTTTAGTTTAACAAGTTCAAACATGTTGAAACGGGTTACCCGCCCGAATCAACCCGTTATTTAACAAGTGTTTAATGGGTTGATCCGATAAGACACCCGATCCATTAAGCCTTGACTTGAAACTAATTATTTTCGTGTCGTTTCGTGTCGGGTTAATGGGTCGTGTATGCAATTGCCAGGTCTACTCAAATGTAAGGAATTTCATTCAATCTGACGCGCTTTCTCGCACGTAGTGTACGTGACTTATGGAAAACAACGGACTGCATTTACTGTGGGTGAAAGCCGGGGCGGAACAAGCGATGCGCACTAATAAATATCGCGGAAATTCCGGGGATGAAAAAGGATAAACCAAAATCAAAAGATGGAAAAAAAAGTGAAAGAAAATACCAAAAGGACACCTTTTGCTAGGCTATAAAACTCGAGAGGTTTCTTGAGAGAGTCCAAGTCCCAACAAAACGCCTCCATACCAATCCCTTCAGTCTCTTCCCTCACTACTACACACACTAAACAAAGAAATAGAGATCTGAAGAGACCAAGGCATATAAGTGCCTTGGTTTTTTCTTCTCTTCAATTGTGCTACATTGTGAAATAATTTCTCTAACGATGGCTGCCCTTCCAGAATCTTTGTTGGCCGATCAATCATCATCAACGGGAGACCAAGCGGGTCAACCTGCGTTCCGGCCGCCCCAACCCAGTGACGGCGACCCGTCCAGAAGGGTTTCTGTGGAGCAGTTGATTCTAGAGCTTAACGATGATCGTACCCGAGAAAATGCCCTACAACGCCTCTCTAAGGTCACGATCATATCTACATTTTATCATTTTCTCTTTTTTTTTTTGCCTTTTTTCTTTTCTAATCGAAATGCATGTTATATATACATATATTTCTTGGTATCATTAGCTCAATTATTTTTGTTCTGCATCAACAGTGGCTTTGCATGTCATGTTCCGAGTCTGTATGTGTCACGTCCATTGATTTTTTTTAACTTATAATTATAAAATTATTCTTTTGAGGGAGAAGCAATTTTGATGGTGCAATTCTGTTTAATTCTTGTTTAGGGATTGACTTCTTCATTTAAATGTTTTTACCCCCTTTTTGTTGGTTCCTACTGATGGTAGAGGGTTTTTATATTAAGGGGTGCAGATTAGTTATTAAAATTAGAAGATAATTACGGGTTTTCTATACAGAACCTCAAGTTTCATCTAGCTGAGTGTTGTGAAAATATAGGTAATGACAAGGGGTTGCTTCATATAGACTATGTTACTTTTTTGTGTTTTTTGTTTTGGATACATATGGACTATGTAAAAGATGTAACGCTTAACAGATCAATTTATGATTTTTTTCACAAGGATAATACTTTTCCTCCTTTTCCCATTAAATTGACATCATTTTCCAGTATAAAGCGTCATGATGAGAACTATTAATTCTCTTTGTCATAATCTAAAGATCTATCTTTAAAAAAACTTATATGATTTGGGGATGTGTATTCACATATGTCAAACAAATAGATGGTTCATCATAAGATCTTACTTGTTATTATAATCGTCAATTTGTTTTGACACATGTGGATATATAACTACATGATTTCTAAATTGAATGATTTTTTTTAGAGATAATCTTTAGGTGATAGTCTAAATAATAATTAAACAGTTTTGATTATGACGTTTGTACAGTGAAATGATGTCACGTTAAGGGGAATGAGAATTTTCCTTCTCTATTTGGGAATGAAAAAATATTATCGTTTTAGATAATCACAATTACTAACTCACATCTTACTCAGTTAAAAAAAAAAATTTGCTTCGTGATAAATATATCTCTCTCTAAATTCAGATTAGGGAAATTCGTGAAGACTTGGCTCCATTACTGTGGCATTCATTTGGTACAACATTTACGCTGTTGAAGGTATGGCATGCATGTCACTTGGATGTTTTCAATTAATATTGAGTTAATTCCCAGATTGAAATTTACGATGATTTAGTTCATTCATATTTTTCATTATGTGCCAGGAAATAATTGCAGTGTACCGCTTACTTTCAACCCCAGATCTTACTCAGGAATCATCAAATCGGGCATGCAATACTCTCTCTCTATTTCAGGTCAGTCTCACAATAATTTTAATTCAATAGATACTTCTGATGCGTACTCCTTTTTAATTTGTCTACAGTAAAATGATTTTCACACTCTTTTTTTCTCCTTTCACATTTATGTTTATTTCTGTTAAATTGAATAAATTAATAAATAATCAATAAACAGAAATAATTAGAGGTGTGCGGAAAACGTATTTTCCTGATTAAATTATCATGTTTCCTTTGTATTAAGTTAATGATATTTAATACTACGATTTCCGTTTTGATTTTTAACAGTGCATAGCTGCTCATCCAGAGACAAGAGAGCCATTCCTCCGGGGTAATTTTCTTTTGTTAAATAAATCTGTATAATCTGCGACTTCTTATAACCCCAAAACTAATGCATACCTAATTGAGTTTTGATCCTGTTTGCAGCTATTGTGCCATTCTATATTTACCCTTTCCTCAACACTACGGAAAAGGACAAGCCTCATGAATACCTAAGGCTGTCTAGCTTAGGCGTTATTGGTGCCCTTGTCAAGGCATGTATATATGGAATTATATTTGAGAAATGAACAGACGAAACTAGTTACAAATTTTTAATCAAAATCAAATCGAGAATATACTAAATAAACAATAAGCCGTATACAAACAACGATTTAGTACCTTTTTATTGTCTGTTTAGTGTCCCGCAAGTAGTTTATACTTCTTATTATCCCATTTTCATATCTTTCTATAAGCTTGAATCTTCATTAACTTAATGACATAATTAAATTTGGATTCTCCTTTTTCCCCCGTTCAGGACAATGATGAAGAAACTGTTCTTTTCCTTCTCCAAACTCAAATATTCTGCCTCTGCATGCGCTGCATTGAAGTTGGAACTGGACTGTCAAAAACTGTAAGAAACTAACGAAGAAAGTTTATAATAATTAATTATTTCTAAACTTAATTATGCTGAAAAATCTTTTGATCTTTATATGTAGGTGGCCACATTCATAATGGAGAGGATTCTGATGAGTGCTGAGGGACAGAACTACTGCTGCGCTTTCACGGATCGATTTTTCGTGATCACTCAAGCTCTTACGAAGATGCTCGACAGGATTACTACTGAAGAGCCTTCCCTCCGGCTGCTTAAACTTATCGTTCGTTGCTATATGAGGCTCGCAGAAGGCCAAAAGTAAGTTACTGATCTTAATAGTAAATACTTCCAGGTCTAAGCTCGTCTTGTGTCTCGGACTATACAAGATTGGAGTTGAGTTTGAGCCAGTTCTAATATATGCGTGTCTAATACAATTTAACTAGTCCCAGTCTCAACAGTTTCAAGTTCATTAAATATTGGTCGTCTTTTACTCTAATTTAACTAAAATAGTCGAGTCCAGGATCGAGCCTGTAACACTCTAGATAGGACTTGTAACATACAATATGTTGGACCGATCTTCACTTTAACTATTCCAGTCTGAGCATTATAAGTTCACCAAACATCCAATGTCATTAGTCTATATTTAATTGAAATAGTCGAGTCCAGGTCGAGCTAGCAAAAGAGGAACATAATTACATTTGTTAATTGATGTTTGAAATTTTTATTTCAGGGACGCTGACTACAGAAAGTTGTGTCTTCCTAAGAGCTTGAAGGATCCTGAAGTCATTAACCTCATCGCTGTAGGTTCTTCGAATACATGTTTTTTTTTTTGGATTGGTTCCCACAACCCCTTTATTTTTTACTGAAACAATTCTACTTGATTTAATTTCCAGGACGACCCAACATCCATGGCATGCATGAGACGGCTTGTTCAGTGTCTTACAGCTGCGAGAAGGGCTCCTCCGATGGAGGCAGGCGCGGAGGTCGAAAACGGGCACCCGGTGAAGACTGAACAGGAGTAGCAGACGAACCTTGTTATCATCATCCATGCTGGTCAATCCCCACCACAGATGAAATACCGAACCATGGAGACTGAAAACTGTTGTAATATGTTGCTTCTAATGTGCACTTTGTTTTCGTTGTTGTAATTTTACTTTTAATCTGTATCATGTTTTAGTGTTTGTACTTGTTGTCGAACTGTTGTAAAATATTTTTCTCCTAGACTGAAATGTACCTGTAGACTGCTGTTGTTTGTGTTAAAGTTGCTTTGCTTTTTGTTGCTTTTTGGCATTGGCAGAGTTAGTCCCATATCGACGGGGTGAGAAGGAGATATAAGCTTTATAAGGCTCCCTCGCCCCTAACTGGTCACGACCTTACTTGAACAGGATCTGTTCTATAGGTTGTACCTCTGTATCCTTGATTTCTAAGGAGACAGGAACCCCAGTCTGGTGGATGAACCATGACCGTGTGATCAGAGCGAGATTAACAGCCCTGTGATCCCTCAATCATACGAGCTGTAGATGATCGTTCTCAGCCTGTTGAAACCACCCGGCTGGGGTGGTCACACGGTTGTCTGACAGACTCCCCTTAACAATTCTTTTTTGGTTAAATTTCGTTTTCTTCATCAATTCTTTCTGCACTTGCCTTTTTAAGAATGAGTGATATATTCCATCCGGGCCCGGGCAGTGTGCCCGCCGCCGGATGTCCGATCGCCCCGTCAAAAAAACTTCCCAACATATTTCTTTGATTCGCAATCAAAGAATTATTTCAGTAATGGATATATTTCAAATCATGAACTCAATACTCTCATTTCTTTCTAATATGGCTTTAGCATTTCTACATAAGATTATAAAGAATAAAATACAAAACTGTGAACAAATGGAACAATAAAACTAGGATTACATGATGCACAACAAACATGGCACGATAGTAACACAAAAACAAATTACGTCTCAATCTTTAGAGGGCGGATGTAATCCGTCTTGCTTGGGAGGGATTGAAAGAGTGCTTTCGAGCATAAACGAGAGATCATGCATCTGTGACATTATTCTCTCCACGTCGTTAGATTTGGAAACATCTCCGCCCTCCGCCACATCTTCAGATTTCTTTCCATCGTTTGTGCTTGCATCAGCCAACCTAAACACGCAACAGAAAAAGTGGTTAAGATATGTTCTTCAAAGAATGTACAAATACATTTTCCATGAAGCTTCGTGTATTAGATTATTGAAAACAGCAAATATAGCATTCCACGGTTGTTCGAAACAGGATTCTGAGGCTATAATAGTACCCATATAAGTTGTTCGAAACAGGATTCTGAGGCTATAATAGTACCCATATAAGTTGGCTTATACACGCACCTGTCTAATACAGAAGGCTCTGGCTGCGCTCTATCCACTACAGTTGAACCGTTGGAACTGTTAAATGCTCCAGCTGAGAAATCTGGTTGCAAAAAGCTACCAAAATCCAAGTCACCGGAGTTGCTAGCTGTGCCGAACAAATTTATTTCTGAAGTGTGATCAACAGGTGTTGTCTGATTATTACTTTGTTTTACAGAACTATCCGCAAGAATTGATGCATTATTTGAGCTAGCAAAATCATTCCAAGCATCGAATGAATCATCATCTGCATAAGTAGTCTTATTATCAGGAGCCTTGTTGCTAGTGGTCTGCAATTGGTTGTCTTGAACCCAATCGACACCACTTTGTTTTACAGAACTATCCCCAAGACTTGGTGCATTACTCGAGCTCGCAAAATCATTCCAAGCATCGAATGAATCATCATCCGCATCAGTAGTTTTATTATCAGGAGCCTTGTTGCTAGTGGTCTGCAATTGGTTGTCTTGGGCCCAATCGACACCAGCAGGAAAAGAGTTATTCACATTTTCATCTATTCCACCCTTCACCTCCACAAGTGTTTTGAACTGTTCAGGCCCTCCAGAGAACCCAGAGTTGGAAACACCCAACAGATCATCTTGAAACCAGTCGGTGGACATGGATGCAGACCCAGTCAAACTATGGTTTGATTTTCCATTCGTTGAGTCCACTACAGATCCAAATACTGTGTCCATGTGGGCAGAAAGATCCACCGTGGAACCCACAAAGGGGTCAAGGGATTTTGATTCTTGGGGAAAGCTTTCAGCATCTTGAGGGAGGTTTTCAGAAGCTTGGGGAAGGGTTTCAGAAGCTTGAGGAAGGATTTCGGAAGCTCGAGAAAGGGTTTCAGAAGCTCGAGGAAGGTTTCCAGAAGCTTGAGGAAGCGATTCAGAAGCAGCAAACTGAAAACTTGCCGCCCAACCAGAATCACCACTCTCTCCTTCAGTAGTCTGCACAACTGTCTCAAAAGGCTTTACATTCTCAAACAAACTAAGAGTTTCATGACCTTGGAAACTCTCTTTACCAACAATCTGTGTGCTAGACCCAAACAGCTCTTCAGATGTATTTGAAGCACCGTCTTTCTTTCCTTCAAAGAAAAAGTTGTCAAGATTGACTCCAGCCAAATCTGGTAATTTGGGCTGGGCCTCCTTCGAGAGATCAGTCTCGATCGTCTCTGGCTTAGAGGTCCATTTTATTTCAAGATTTAAGAGATCAGACAGACTTAACTCATCCTTCAGTGCAGTCTGTCCTCTGTTTAATTCATTTGCTCCAATAGGTAAATCCACTATCTCCTGCAAACCAAAGTTTGAAACTTTACCCAAGTATTCAAGAAGTCCCACACAATTAATATCAAAGTCTACAATCTACGATGAGGAGAGGACAATAATCCTCATTTCTAGCAAACAAAAGATAGGCAGCCGAAACTATGATTTCCCACATATATGATATGGTTTCTGAAAAAATGGACTACAAATCTGTGGCACCTACGAATTTCGAGTGTGATCTGCTTAATATTGAGTACCATGTAGATTTTGATACAAATCATATACAATGTACTATTTCTACATCTCTGCATAATCTCAAAATCGCCTTGAAGCATTTTAGTTTTCTATGTACTATAGATTAACATAAATGGCTTCGAATCAGAGAAAGAAATTTTTGACATGATTACGCTGTTGGGCGGCTAGAACAAGCTGGTGAAACAAATTAAGCAAACTAAAACAATCAAAGCTTCAATCTTTCTCATCATCCAAAAGCACCAAAACATATAATTTGTCAAAATTCGTATTTTTTTCTTAAAAAAGCGCATTGAGAATTTCAAATTACGTTTCCTTCTAGTTTTCCCATCAACCAAACACAACAAGAATCCCCCCTTTTTATTTCCCCATCTTAATCTCAATTTTCTCATCAACAAAACAAAAGATAGAAAATCAAGTAGTCGCATACCGATCCACTTAAGCTCAGGGACTGGAGCAGCCACCGGAATCCAAAAGTATCTCGGAAATTGATGGGGTCGGGAGGGAGGTCCTTGCAGTGTTCTCTGCCGCAGAAGACGCAGGTGAGCGTCTGAACGCCCCTCAGCAGCCGCCCTTTGCAATGCTTGCACCTCAGGTACGGCGGCGATGGATCCAACTCCGCTAGGGTTTCTTCGACGGAAGGTAAATTCGGCAACGGCGTGTCGTCTGAGTCGTACGACGACATGTTCGCTTCTTTCCGAAGCGAGATCTGCACCTGCTTTATCACATCCGTCGGGATTTCCATAGCCATTTTCAGGGTTGCTGGCGGTCGATGTGTGTGTGTTGGAATAGGGCGGTTGAGTGACTAGATCGCCATACTTCCCACCGGTTTCTGTTAACTCTCATCACTCAGAATACGGTGCTAATTCTAAAAGGTTAATTATTATTATTTTTTATTTTTTATTTTTATTCTTAATCTCGCCTTTTTTTTTCAAACAAGAAAAAATATACCTAAGATATTTCCCTTCTAATTATAAATAAAAAATTAAAAAAAAACACTAGTCGAACGCTGTGTAATTTTAAATTAATATAAAATTAAAAAAACACCGTCAGTGCGTCACTGCCTTCCTTCCACAAATGAGAAAGCACCCATCTTTGATCTTCGCAAGTCCCAACTAAACACCGGCAGTCGAACCGTTGAGAATCGACGTCGCCGACTTCCAATTCCGCTACTTCCGATTCGATTCGATTCGATTTCAGAAGCTGAGGAAGAACAGAGATTAAGAGAGAGGGAGAGAGAGGGAGATGGCGACGAGTCCGGCGGTGCTGAAGGCGGGGCTGGTGATAGTTGGGCTGTGCATAGCCGGGTACATAGTGGGCCCGCCTCTATACTGGCACTTCATGGAGGGCTTAGCCGCCGTCTCCCACTCTTCTTCTTCCTCCTCCTCTTCCGCTTGCCCTCCCTGCACCTGCGATTGCTCTTCTCAGCCTCTCCTCTCCATCCCCATTGGTAATTCAGTAACTAATTACTCTCCTTCTGTTCTTTCTTCACTTTCCCATGATCCATTTTTACCAGATCTGATTAGATCTCTTGCATTTTTCACTTTTTGTTTTGTTGGGTTTTACACATTTCAATTGGATTCACTGATTTGAATCCATTATTTTTGTGGGTTGGTGTTGAATGCAACATCCAGGTCTTAAAGTTTGGATTTTTAAAGCAACTGTCTTTGTACTTCACTCAAGTAATTTACTAATTTATTAGTTATTGATTGACATTACTAACAGATGTTTTGTTGCTTCTTCTGCAGGACTCAGCAACATTTCCTTTGCAGGTTAGTCTCTTCACATATATATGTATATCTGCACTGACTGCTTTATATCTGTGTGCCCATAAATATATGTTTAGCTATAATATCATGTATGTATGATCTTCCAGATTGATTGGTTTGTGATAAATGACAAATTTTCCCATGTTTATGTTCCCTGAGGTGCTACATTTTAAGAACTAGTAATGTGGCAAATATCATTCAATCCAGAGCGTTTTACAGGAAACCCGTCTGGAACCCAAAATATCATTCATCTCAGTAATATTTTCTCAAAATATTTCACTTTTAGATCTTCCCCAATAGGCAAATTTTCTTGGGAGAAATGTCAAGTAGTGTAGTATTGTAAACTTCCCTGTTTACCCTATTTTCCCCAAATTCGTTTTATACGTACATTCTGTCTCTCAACATTATGTGAGTTGATTATGTAGTGTGTGGTTTCTTCTCGTTACAATCTTTACTGCAACAAGAGCTTTGACTTGTAGTTTTCTTTCGTGGGACTGGCAATTGATCTGGTCTCCTGATTTTTCTGTTCAGTTCTCACTGTTTTGGAATGAACACCCAACCACCTGTTTTTCTCAACTTGCTTTTTATAGTTGTTGATTTCACTTTGAAGGAAGGATTTGTGTTGTTGATGCTTATTTGTTAGTTTCTTATTTTAGTTGAGCCAGCCTTCGAATGTGGAACATGGAGGTTACGTTGAAACTTAAAATCACAGAATGTGGATTTAATTTCTTAAGTTTGGTTTTAGGTTGCATTTGCGTGCAAAGTTGGTGATTCAATTGATTGGCTACATGAAGGTTTCAGATTTTGTTCGATTCTTATATGCCTTTTACCGTCTGTTTATTTCTTTGGTATATACTATGCAGACTGTGCAAAGCATGATCCAGAGGTGAATGAAGACACGGAGAAGAACTTTGTGGATCTTTTGACTGAGGAGTTGAAGCTTCGGGAAGCTGAAGCTTTGGAAAATCAGCAACGAGCTGATATGGCTCTGCTGGAGGCTAAGAAGATTGCATCCCAGTATCAAAAGGAAGCAGACAAGTGCAATTCAGGGATGGAAACATGTGAAGAAGCAAGGGAGAAAGCTGAAGCAACATTAGAGGCGCAGAGGAAACAGACAGCATTATGGGAGCTCAGGGCTCGTCAGAGAGGGTGGAAAGAAGGGCTTACAAAGTCCAACACTCAGACGCAAGGAAATGTCCAGACTGTGTAGAAAGCTCCGTAGCGTTTTTGGAACAGCCAAAGGCTAATCTTTTTCAACATGGTACTTCCTCTCATGGTTAGTGATAAACTTTTACTAGGTTATTCTTCTTCACCTCAAATCGGACATGATATGCAATCAATTTCATGTACCGGACTGAATTATTTGTATTTATAGTTAAAAGTATAGAGAACTTAGTTGTGCTATCTAGCCTTCCAAAAGCATCGCATTCTCCACCGAATTATAGTTGAATGTTCCACTTGTAAGACTGAAACCAGAAATTCTTCATTAAATGTCAGAGTATCGATGGTTGTCTAAATTCGGGCTTGAGCATGATTGGTTAATGTTGAATTCTTTTGTTTTTGATCTACGAAATTTCCACTTCCTGAGCTTCTTCTATGTAGTAGATACTTCAACTAGGCTTAAAATTATTGGGGGAAAAGAACTTACTTTACTCCATATACTTGCATTCTTTGAAATCCAAAAGCTCAATTCCATCGACCATCGGTTCATTTTGTTCGAGCATACAAAAAACTGGGGTGCCCCGGCAGCTCAGCTGACTACTCGACCAATGTCCTTGGTTAATTAGAGATGGAAAGCCCGGTTGGTAACCCTTTGCTAGTAAGGGCCTGATTGGGTGTGCTTGTGCAGGAAGAAATTTTGCTCATAAGCACTTTAAACTTTTATAAAATTGCTAATGCTTTTGGAAACTTGAAGCACTTGCAACTTTTTCTGTTAAACGCTATCAGAAACGCTTTTGATTTGCTGGAAGTATTTTAGCCATTTCTAAACACAATAGTTAATGCAACTTTTAGTTTTCTCAAAAAGCTACAAGGTCTGTGGACCAAATAATGAAAACGCAAAGTGGGACAATGAGTGTTATAAACCACTAGCATAATCCTTGATTCTTGAAGAGGGGCATGCATGATTTTGAAGGCATTCTTTTATAGTACGCATCATTCAGTGGTTCAAAAAATTGATCGTTAGATCTTGCATATGGGGATGCAATTGATATTTGCATCGTTAAATCTTTGCATATAGAGATGCAATTGATATTTGCATAGATTAGATCTTATATAAAACTCTCCATAACCGGCATTGTGAACTCATTTGTGTCAAATCATACCAAACAAAGGAAGTGGAGTGGGCATGACCCATGACCCATCCCCCACACTATCAACCATCCATCATCCACAATAAATTCCTTCAATTTCTAATTCACTTTATTTAGTTGAATCTGGCCACCCCAAGCTTTGGCGTTTTCCCTCAAATATCTGTCCCTCTTTACTTAATTACCCCACAACCGCTACACAGACACCAAATTTACACCCATCACATCCACATTTGAACGGCTGTGATCACCTCACTCTCTCACTTGGCCTTCTCAAGGGCTGTGATTGAAGTACCAGTCCCGGTGATTGAATCATATCTTCGGAATGCATATGCGACAAGCAATATAGCAGTGAGGGTCACATAGTCTTTTGCAGCACACTGCTTGTTGGCCTCAGTTGGTGAACCGGTCTGCGGTCCGTTGGACCAGTACAAGTAGTTCAGTAACTCTTTGTTTTTCATAAACCGGTCCGGTTTAAACGTGTCCGGTTCATCGAAGACTTTCTCATCCCTCATGACCTGTTGTTGAAACCCACAGAGCAACTCACCCTTCTTGATGTCAAAGACCGAGTCGTGTGAACTGAGTTGGAAGTCCTTCCTGGCCCGGGCAAATTGGAGAGGAACCGGCGGGCTGAACCGGAGGGCTTCATACACAACGGACTGAACCAGTGGCAAACTTTTAACTGAGTCGAACGTCAACGTTGAACCGGCGTTTTCTCTTACCTCTTTGACTATTTTGGCTTGTAAACCGGTGGTGTCGCTTGCTATTGTGCCTATCAAACTTGGTAGAAAGACAGAGAACCCACCAAACGCATTGAAACCAAGTACAAAGAGAAGGTTGTGAATTGTTTCTTCTTTGGTCAGTCCGAAATCGGTTACACCTCTCTTTACTACTTCTTTACCTGTAAACAAGTCCATTTGTATTCATGAACACATGAAATCAAGATACAGATAGCATTAAACTCATCGAGTAACGTCATACGTATCACATTCATCGATCACATCTCTAATAGCAGTATTATATTGGTACCCTTTATAGGCTAGAGACATGTAGGGTGACAATAAAACTTTTATGTGGAGATGCGTCTATAGTATGTTAATGAATGCAAGTACAAAAAAGTTTTGAATTCAAATATATTTCGAAGGGAATGAGATTAGTAGGTTGTTTAAAAACAAGTAACTTACCATGTTCTTCTATAAACTGGTAAAGCTGGTTGTAGTCTCCACTGACAAGAAAAGAAGGGTATGCAAAAGAATGGAGGAGAATCTCCTCCAGGGGCTGAAGCACACCGATCTTGACAGTGGGGAGGAGCTGGAGGGCGAGCCACCTGTCGAGCATGGCGTAGCCAGACTCTGCTATCTTGGGCGAGCTTGCCGGGTCAGCTCCAACTAAGCATTTAGTGAGGAACTTGAAGATGAACTTTTGGAGTGGGACCAAATAGCTGGCACTCCCTTCTTTGGAGACATCTGCTTCTACTGTGTCCCAAAAGGTTGAGAAGTTGGCAGTGAGCTCAGGCACCCATGTCTTGGAGCTTCTTTTCAAGATGTCAAGGGCAAAGTTTTTGATCTGTGAAGAAGATATTAAAATGGTATTGGTAAGTTGATAGAAATTAAAATTACCAAAAGATGATCACATATTTTGCGAGATGATAACATTTTTCACTTCCTTTCGGCCGAGATCAAATTAAGCATGCCCTAAGTACTCAGGTTAGCATAGTAAATTCCACCCCAAACAGGTGGGTATAAAATTACCTAAACCCTAAAGAGATGAAGACCTTTTTCATGAATTGTATTTTCATACTATTAAAGCCCTTTTGATCTTTTTTGCATAGCACATCATGTATCAAGTAGAAAAAGCTACTGCACAACCGTCCAACCCAAGGTTTGTGATAAGATTTTGAACCAACGGGGGTCCTACTTCTACAATTTCGGGCAACAAACGTAGTGGAGTGAATATGCATAGTCTTTACACCGTTTTTAGTTCAAATCTCATGGATGACATGTAAGAGAAAAACTGTAAAATAACATTCGTTAATCTATCTAAAATATTTGTGTGGTTTCAAGTCTAGATCCCTAGTTTCACAATCTCTCCTTCTGATAGAAAATTGAGAGTGAAAATCGCTGCGGAAGAAAAAATACTCCAAAAAAAGAGAGGGGGAGAGAAACTGTAGGAAATTAATCCCATATATCTCATTTCCCACACTCAAGTGCAACTAAAAATCACCACCAACCAATTGTTGTAATGGTCCCTGGGAGTATGAGTAGGAGTAGCTATCATATTGGCATACATTGTGGACTGATTTGCCCCTAAAGCATGACAAAGACGAACCAATATCCGTTTACGAAGCGAAATTTTACTCCTGTGATGCGCTGTATATACCATGTTTACACATTTGGACCATCTGATCTGGAACTTTTTTAAGAAAAACAAAAAACACAAACCATTCTTTTCTTCCTGCCAAGTCACTCATCGGAAAATCTACTTCTGGTTTAGCAACAACTAGAAACAAGCAGTATCTTCAAATGCTCAACACAATTTTCTCTTTGTAAAAAACTGGGTGACGTTCTTTTGCTAGACTGTGAATCTAAATTGTACATTTTAACAAGGATAAACTATATTAACCATCCGAACAGTACGTTGCGACAAATCAAACTAATGATTCAGATTCACAGTCCGACAATCCATAGTTATACACTTCAGGTAAAATACTGGATGAGTTAATTCCCAGTCCGATCAGTTTGGACAATTGAAATTTTCAAGCTTGTACTAGCTGAAACTCTGAAATCGATTCAATCAAAAAACAGTCAACTATTTGGGAAATCGGCTAAAATGATATAAAAACTAAATCTTGATTGCCAAACTGATCGGACATACTTATAGACCCATCATGTTACCCTCATAGACTCATCATTTCATCCTTTTAGACTCATAATTTTTTTTAGATTCGTTAGTTTAGCACTTCGAATCTTCGGTGTCGTAAAATCATTAGAACAACCAAATTCCCTAACTATTTTGCAGACCTAAGGTTAAGTTAGCTAGAGTATATGTAATTTCACTCTCTACCCTAGTAGTCTCACTTCCGCTCCCGTAGTTTAGATTAGATTAAAGTAAGATACGGCTTGAATATAAAAGAAATCTATACGAACCCAATATTGTAAAAAATAAAGAAATAAAAGGTTCGTACAAGTTGATTCGTACCTTAGAGTGTTGGGGTTCAGATGTATCAAGATAAGCGCAGGTCCTCAAGTCGCCGGTGAACTTGACACTGGGCATGAAGTCGCCGACAAGAACATTCTTCTTCTCCACCAACTCCATGTCGAACATGTACGAGAAGGACTTGCAGTCGAGGACGGCGACGACGTTGGGGTTGACGTTGACGAACAGCGGGAAGCTGGGAGGGACATTTGTACGGAACACCGTGCTCTTGTACTTGTCGGTGCGCTTTTTGAAGAATGTTTCGGGGCCCTGGAACCAGAAGTAGTCCAGGCGGTCCGATATGGGGCCCAGCAGCGGCCAGCCGTAGGCTCCTGGGATTGTACGGACTGGCAGAGATGCTGGTGGTGGTTGTTGAGAGAGCGGTGGCGATGTCGGTGACGGTGACGGTGATGGTGATGGTGATGATGGGATGCCGGGGGTTATGCTCATCATAAAAGCCATGCTTATTTTGTTTTTGTTGGATACTGAGATTTTGTGTTGTGAAATGAGAGAGGTGATTGTGGTTTGCTCTTTCGAGTTGTGAGCTTTAAGAGCTTTGGCTATAAAAATTTGGAAAATATTTGATTTGTTTATACAAGAAATTTTTACAGGTAACTGAAACACGAGTCTGGGTTGTATTATTACATGTCTTATCTATAGGATAAAAACTTACACGGGAATCTGTTGACCTATATTGTGGCGTACCGGTTTGATCCCGTTAAATATAAGTTGTTCTTACAAACAAACTCACGTCTTACACAGTAAAATAATAACACCACGCGACTGTGTTTCAAATACATTTTTTAAATTACTTGTTATATATGTCTCAAACTCTGCTGTTAATGATTTTTATTATATACGCAACGATATATATAAGGAATCTCGTCAATTACGATATTCGAATTTAAACCTCTTAGTTATAAGTGAAGATGAATACGACTAGACAATAGTGTTATGTGGCAATGATTCACTTTTTTACCTACAAATAACAATTTTTTACTTGCGTAAAATAAATTTCTTTAATGAATCAAATTTTATTGATTGATAAATAGAATAGAAATTATTTAATCATTAATTGTAAAGAGTGTTCCAAATGTTTAGAGTTTGATGGGTGGACAAGAAAGTCCTTGTTTCTTATTAGTTTATCAGAAACACTGTTTCTTTCGCAGCTAAGCCATTAAAATTTGTTAAGTAGATTTTTGTTTGTTTGTTTAAAGGGTAACTTTTAAAAGGTGGATAATATGCGTTTCCAAGTAAAGACAAGAAGGGAAAAGATATTTTAGTGTGTGTGGATCACGGGGAAGAAATTAAAAAGCTTCTGCTCTTCAGAATTATATAATCACATATATGTTAGTCGCTTTCAAAAACAAAATGAGGATATTTTAAAAATAGTTTAACCATGATATAATGATATTATACATGATTAGGTAATATATTAATTTCATACATATTGTTTTGTAAGTACATTTGAGTACATGTTTTCACTTTCTAATAAATCATAATGACAATTTTAATTTCAAAGTGGAATTATAATATGGAAGTGATTTTCGAACACTATTTTTCTTTTTATGCACATTTTATTTTTTATCTTTAAACTGAATAAATTAAAAGAGAATTAAAAGACATTAATACATAAAGAGAAAGAGAACTGGTTTTCACACATCATTTTTAGTTTTTCACGCACCTCTCTTTACTTTTGGTCATCAGATTAAATAAATCAAACGAAAACAATTTACAAGATTAAAAAATAGTGGATTAGAGGAGAAAAATGGTGTGTATTTGTTTGGAAAAATTATTTTCCTTCTACAAATCAAATACTACTCTAATAGAATGAAAACGTTACACTATGGTGAATTATTATTCTTGATGAAACATGTATTTAAATGATTAAGAGCATTTATTTAAACACTTGAGTTCGTGTGTTAGAAGAACGCACATGCTCTTTATTTTTAATGCAAGATAAATGAGAAGCATGGAACTCGTCAAGAAGCCATGGTGACATGTAGGGTAGTTGATTGAAGTCATTGTTTATTATCTCATTATTTAAATAGATCAAATTTGGTGGTACTTACTATTTAACAGTCCAACTATTAAATAATTTAAAATTCATTTAAAATTCATTACAAATTAATTTAAAACTATTTAATAGCTGCATCATTAAATAATACGTACCACCGAATATTTTTCTCATTTAAATAGTAAGAATTCAATGTCATCTAATAGGTTTGTGTCGGTGCACATGTCCTGGCTTCTCTCTTTTCATGAAGGGAAACGTGGCCTATTGCTTTGATCGATACCTTTGGTTGCACTTTCAATACTGTAGCTTGTACGTCGGTCCACATTTTATATTATATGACTTTGCCATTCGATTGTATAATGGAATATTATGTTAGTAGTGTAGACACTAGAGTTTGTTGATTTATGAATAATATTTCAAGTTATGTGACTATCAACATTTATTACGAGCGGTATTCTATATTAATATATAAGAAGGAGAAATTTTGAATCTGAAATGCAGTGGGTTAAAGAGGAAGTTCTAACCACCTGAACAATCAATCACTTACTAGTATCAATATTAGTTGTGCGCAAAAACTATTGATGCATTGTTGGATTCACTTGCATCGACTACTCACAAGTTGCCCTAGTATTTGTAACAAGTTGTAAGATTCACTTGCATTAACAACCCACAAGTCACTCGTGTACTCTTGAACAATTAATGCTAGCATCACTCTAGTAGTTCTTCACCATTAGAAAATCCCAATTAGTGCACTTTGATGCATTATTGCTATTTTCCTAGCAATTGACTTTTTTTTGTTACATGCGATATTGAAAGGGAAGAAATTTGAACATAGGATTTCAAGTACAAAAATAAACGCTCTTAAGTCTTAACCACTTCAGCTACAAGTTATTTCTCACTCATGTCACAATCTCTTCAAGACTAATTTAAAATATTGAAATTAACACCAATAGATTAAATATAAAATTAAGTTGTAAAGTACACTTTTAGACACATTTTCCATTTTCTTCTATTCAAATAAAAAACAGGATGACGAGCTAAGCTCCACAGTAGAGTACAAAAAAATTACAGCGGAGAAAATGCTCCAAACTTTTTCACGAAAGGTGAATGCTGAAATCATCCAGATTGGTGGTGCCAAGGATCCTCAAACCATGCTCATTGGCTAAATGCAAAAGGCAGATGAAACACAGATGAGGAGAGATGTCATTGATAGTTTCAGCTGCTCTGCAGTCACTCGGAAAGTTGCCCAATATTTGCTTGAAGGACACCAATTGCTCTTCACCCTTTTTCAAGTTCAGAAATATCAATAGTCAGAATTTACCTTCTAAAAAATAATCTAATATCGAATACGAAACAGTAGGATGGTAGATGCTGAAATTCCGTTTGGAAATCCTTCTTTATAAAGCACTCGTGCTAATAAACGCTTTTACTAAAACCAAATATAAGTGCTTCCTGAAAAGGCACTTCAATGCTTCTTATAGAAAGCAATTTCAGACGTTTTTATAACTCATAAGTACTTTTTAATTTTTTTGTCAAACATTGTCAAAAACGCATTTAGCTATGCTAGCGCTTTCAAACAGGGCCGAAATAATAAAAGTTCCTAAATATCATTCACTTGTTGATTGCTATTGTATAAAATATATCATCTAGTGGGATGAACCCAATATAAGACAAAGGTATTTATGTATTTCTGTTGATAGATCACATCGTACACCATTCCAAGTGGCACGCATTATTTTCTTCTGAAATTGCCATAACTCATGTTCCATGATTTCCACGTGTTAGTAGGAAACTAGTAAGTGTAAGTTCCAGAGACAGTTTGATTGCAGCGTGAAGAAAAAAGAGGACAGCAATCAATCGGAAATCATACATCAAATATATCTATAGGCTTGTATCAGCATATGAACAAATCCCCAATCAAGCTTTCTTATGTTTTTTTTTTTTTTTGTTGATAAAGATGGTTTCCTATATGTTATATTGCCTAAGAAAACCTGAAAAAATATATAATTAAATAACTTAGCAGACCTGGATTGACGTTTGAACAGATTCTTGTACATGGTTCCAAAGAGTTTCTTTCAAAGCCTGGACATCGACTTGTTTGGAAGTCTTGTCGTAGTGGACTTCAATTTTGTTAACCTGTATCGTTTAGATGTAGGAAACAAACCGTAAGCAAAAACTGCACAGATTTGTTTTAATGGATTTTGAATTACATACTAAAAGTGTAAAACTATTCATAATTTTGCAATCCTTATCATCTCCGGAATGAACATCTATAAACCTGTAAACTACATGAGTTGAAATCAAGTTCGTAAAACCACCACAACTCAGGTGATAGGCCATATGACACTAAGATTCTGACTCGCGGAGCTAGCTCAAATTACGTCAAGCTGAAAAGTTTGGAACCAACCTGGCGAGGCTGAGGAACAAGTGTGCTAAAGTCGTCCACATCACTATGGATATTTCCATCATCATATTGGCCCCCAAGTCCACTTTCATCATCGTAGTATGGAAATTGCCCATCATCTTCACATTGTTGCCTTGATTCATCTGATACCACACCAAGTACTCTATATAAATTACTTGCACATTTCATCAGTAATAAAATAAATAAAAGGAATGAGAAAACAAATGGACGTTCCAAAAAGTTAATTATTGGTATATCTATTTGTTATCAACGATAAAGAATTTATTACCTGTGGACTTCCTGCGTCGCCTTCCAAGGCACTACAGCAAAAAAAAGCATATCATGAAAAAGAAAAAGAGTACACCAAAAAATATATGGTAGATTGTTGACACACATTACCTTTACTTGAGGTAGAAGAAAAAGCTTTATAAGCTCTTCTGGTTGATAGTGGCAATCCTCAGGAAGTTTTGTATTACAGGGTGCTCTATTTGCCGGGAGCAGTAAGGATTTCGGATTTTTGGGAGGAGCAAAAATATCTGAGAACTCTTCTTCCAAGGATTTTGTGAAATCAAGATCCTGCTGTGCTTTGGTCTTCTTTTGTTTAACTGTTACTGGTTGTTCTGCAGGAGGATCGTTTTCGGAAACTGAAAACACAGATTGTGTGATGTGTTACCATACTATTGAACCACAAGAAATACACATACACATAATAGTTGATGACATGATCACTGAACCTCACCTTTAGTTTTTCGATACTTCCAATGATCAGGACCTGCCCAAGCATTTTGTTTTGAAGTAAATCCAAGACTTAAGAACAAATACCCATCAACTTTCTCAAGTCTCTCATCCGTATCAAGCTCATGGTAAGCACCCAGTTCATTTTCCTACAAAAGTTGAAAAATTATCAGGGAATGAAGTCATTCTTCAATTATTCATAAAACTAAAAAGAAAGACCGATGGAACAAATATATACGATTCAAACTTTATATGAATAGTATGTTCCAAAAACCTCATGATAACTAGGGAAAGTTGAACTTTCACAGTTAAGGCCCTCCTCCACAACGCTTGTTTGGTCATCATGATCATAATCCCAGTTCCCACAATTCTCGGATACATCACAATCAAAATCAGCTTCATTGTTATAGGCAGCATCAACTTGCTCTGATGTATATATATCTGGTGGCCTTCTGTTATCCTCATCAAATCGATCAACTAAACTCCTGAGAGTTGGTGAAATTTCATCTTTGATTCGCATGTTCAACACCATATGTTCTACATATTCTATAAAAGACCAAGAAAAGTTAATGTTAGTAAACCACATCATTCTCATTTGGAAAAAAATGGGAAGATGAGATTTACGAAGAACTCAATAGAATACCAAAAACGCAACTCACCACTAGCAAAAGAAAGATCAATGGTATCTGATTTATCAAGTTGATTATCAGATGCTATGCACTTCCCTGGTACTTCCGAAGAGTCAAAGAGCACTCTGCATCCACCATATACTCCAAGATTATTCATTAAAAGACCCTTGGCCCCACCTTCATCAAATTGTGCAGATGTCTGATGATAGAGGGGATCAACTGCAAATGCAACTGAAAATACAAACAAAATTGTGTTACGAACTTGGCCTCGCATCTCACACTCTAAAACTAGTAATAACAACAGCACAGGATGAGTGATCACCGTCAAACTTTTTTACATTTAGAGCCTCAAAAGATGATTCCAGCGTTGATAAGGGAGATATCTGCATGTATGGATTTATGTCAGCATTTAGTATACGGGAGTTCAATAAATCATTGTAGTGAGTCAGAGAACAGTCAACCTTTTTCTGCGTCTCATTCTTGGAATTAGCCACATCTTTTCCATTGCCAGCATTGGCATCCTCTGCACTGGTATCTAAAATTACAACAGTATCAAGATACTAACAAGATCAATGGAGCACAAATCCAATGTGAAAGAAACTACCATTACAGATGAGCTGCTTAAGGATAACTATACCACAAAGTCATCATTCCGATAAACCATAAAAAAATCACATTGCTTCTGCCAGGAAAGGTCATTGATTGTATGTTCTCTAATTCATTGTATAGGTTACAAAATGCAAAGGTTAATAAAGCAACACTATCGATTTTATGTACGTTGAAACGGTAGAATGACTGATATGGCAAGAATGCAACTTTCACAAAATTTAGTTTGTCCTCAGATTAATTGTTCAGAATCAACTACAATACTACTTTTAAAAACAATATACTTCTTTTTGGCTTGCAAGTGTAAACACTTGAGTAAAAGATGAAAGGGCAAAGTTATAGCAGATAGCAAACCCAACCTTGTTCGTCTTCTTGGCCTGCTCTATTCATCCCGCCAAGGACCTTATATGCCTCAGAGTGCACTGAATCCACCCTCATTGAGTAAATTTTAACTCCAGCTTCAAGAGTGCAGCTTGCCTGCACAGATAGAGAAGTGATACATATTTAAGCAAACATAGCGTATCCAATCGAATATGTGAACTTTCGGTCACTCACTTCAAAAGTGGTTTTACCAAAATCTTGGTCTTGATAGATTTCAAACTCCAAAACTAATCCGAAACATCGTAGTATCAAAAGGCGCAATTTACCTTTTGAAAATTAGTCTCTGCATCGTTTTCCTCTTCAACCTTAATAATATCCGTTAAATGGTCTATCAAATTCAGCTCCCATGTATTTTTCTGATTAATTTTCTGCACCCAACAAATAAAAATCGAACATTTAAAAAAAATATTACAGCAAACATCAAAATCTAATACAGTAAAAAGGTGTCAGTCATGTAATTACTAGAAAAATTTAAACATTTTGTTAAAAAAAATTAATTTCAAACTTTCAAATACTATAAAATTCTAAACTGACATTTTCACTGGCGAGTTTAATGCAATTCTGGAACAGCTCTAGGATCTGCTCCTTGCCGAGGCCGGGATCTGGGTCGCCCTGCTGTGGCGGAAGATTGAGAGCAATGGACTTTCTTCGAATCGCGGCGGCGCGTGCTGCGCGAGCCTGCGCACGCTCGCGGTGGTCGTCGTTGGAGCCAAGGAAGAAGGGGCTGGTGGGAGACTGGAGACGTGCGGCCATTGGGAGCCTCTGCTTCTGGGTTGTCGGATTAGGGCTCAGAGTGTCGGCCATTGCAATCGGGAAAATCGAATTATAAATTAGGGTTTTGAATTGGGAAAGTTTTATGAGAGTGGGGGGAGCGTTTGAGATGGATGCCGATGGGACGAACAGGTTTCCCTCCATTTGATGTGTTTGAAATTTTTGTAGGGGTTTCGAGAGGTATGATACACTGCTTCTCGTGCATACGATAGAAACATCCATTTTTTTTTGTTGACCAATCTATGACCGTCAATTTACATTTGTGTTTGGGAGCTGGCATTCCAAAAAAGTCGTCCTGCAGTTTAAACATGTAAAAATTGACAGGGTTTAGTTATAAAAAGAAAAAGTCATAAAAAAAAAAATGAGGTAGGAAAAATGAGGTAGTCTTTAAATTTACACGAGTCTCCTTATATAGGAAAATTTTACACCCGCAAAGAGTAAATGATATGAAGTGAAAGTGTTCATCCAGTTTACTATTTCATCTTCCTATTACTATCCTACCTAAAGCCTTTAATTGGTGTCACCAAAGTCAATTGTGATTGCTAGCTTCTTTTCTTTTTCATGTATTTCTATGTGGACATTCACACCAATTTCACAAAGGGAATATTATTTCACTTTTTTTTTTAATATATTCATAATTATTGTTTTATCCTCATTTTATGAATATTTTAGGTAATTCTCACTTTACTACCCTTAAGTATCGTGAAATTCACACTTTGTTACACTTATTTTTTTTGTCTCACTTTCATACCTAAAGTTTTTTTTTTTTTTTACACTTTTATACATCCATTAGTTTATCCGTCAAGTTTTTTTTTAACTGATGACATGGTAGGATTTTGGCTCACTAAAAAATATAAAATTATTAAAAAACTAATAGTAGGAAATAGATTAGGGAGAAGTTTGGATTAGGGAAAAAATATAAAATTATTAAAAAAGGGAATATTATTTCACACTTTGGTCCCTCAACTAAAAATCCGTGATTATTAGTCCTTGAACTTGTTATAATGTGGAGCAATGGTTCTTTTGGCTAACTTCGTTAGAACTTCCATCCAAAATAAAGGGTTTAAAAGGGCAAAAAATGGATGGAAGTTCTAACGAAATTAGCCAAAAGGATCATTATTCCACATTATAACAAGTTTAGGACTAATACTCACGAATTTTTAGTTGAGAGACCAAAGCTCCAATTGAGCTAAAGTTTAGGGACCATCAAACAAAACAAATCTAAGGAAACTGAAAAATTCAAAGTTAAAAAAGAGCTTGGTGAGGAGGGGGCTTAAAGTGAAACAGGTGGGGTGGATGTGCAATGGAGTCGAAGAGAGAGGGAGAAGAGAAAAGAGAGATGCTTTTCTTTTTATTTATTTATTATTATTTAATTAATTTTTAATGTTTATTGTTCACATGGCACAAATTTGGTGGGCTACAGAACTGCTACATCATTAGTTAGATAAATAGACTAACGGAAGTATAAAAGTGTCAGGAAAATCAAACTTAAGGTATGAAAGTGAGACGAAAAAAACTAAGGTCAACAAAGTGCGAATTTCACGATATTTGAGGTTAGTAAAGTGAGAATTACCCGAATATTTTTATTGCAATCAAGGGTAATATAGAAGAATTAGGGAGAAGTTTGGTATTTTGAGAAAGGGGTTGACAAGCACACTCCTTTTAATAATAGTAGGAAATAGATTATGTATCCCCCGATAATAGAACTAGATAGTTCACACACGCGAAGTATGTGCAATTACAAACAAAGCAATGACGCATCACGCAATGTAGTGACAGTTACAAGTATATTAAGCAAAATCTTTTAAAGATATAACTTTCATTTATGTACATTTGGTTTAAGAATTTTGTTAAGGTTAGTGTGTATGTATTGAATGCAGAACATTAGACACATATGGTGAAAGCTACGGGTCAGTTGAGTAAGTATGCCTATATTGAAGTTTTTCTCTTAATTATATGTCACTAATTTATGCAATCTTTAAAAAGACGAGAGTTAAATTTTCTTCCGGTGTTATAAAAAAATAGATCTCATACATAGATCATCTCTAATGGACGCCTCTAAAACAAAGGTTCCACCTCAACTTATAAAGATCATTTTAATGATCGTTAAAGGCATATTTGCTCCTACTGCATCTGTTTTGCTTTATGCAACTACAGTCAAATTGGCAACTGCTTATGCTGCAAGAGTTGCTTCCATCTCTTTTTCCTTTTCCAGAGGCCTAATGCTGTATATTTGGTTTTGAAGGAACATCATAAGGACCAACCAAACCTTCTCTCATAATCCGCACAGCAGCTCCAAGAGTGAATTTTCTTGCAAACAAGTAGCAAGGAGCCACTTTGGAATTCGCACGGCAGAACTCCCTTCGGCCTTCAGACTCGTAGAAAACATGTTCGATATCCTGTAGAGCAAGGCGAAATCAGTGTTACAGACTTGTTTTGTGTGTCGCACTGTTTCTTATTTGGCAAAATATAAGCGGTTTCCACAGTTCGGCGCTGCACTTAGTGCAAACGCACTTTCACATTGTCCGACTAGTACATTGCTCCCTCGGAGTGGTAGCTAGGGTATCGGGCCAGTACATTACCATTATTCGCACTTACAGCAGTGAAGCACCGGAGAAAAACCTCGATATAAGAACTCACCTTAATTTCTCTAATCTTTTGAGGCCCTGCATCTGCAAACTCAAACGTTATAGGGTGCCAAGATCTTCTTCTCCTTCCTACTGCTGACTGATTCCATGATGTGTAGGTCAGTGATCTTCGCTCAAGTTCGTCCTCGAGTCCACTTATCTTATTACAACACACAAATCATCAAGAGTTTGAATGAAAAATTCCCGATAGACTTTTCGAAACAAGCTCAAATTTAAAATTTAAACATAGGAAAGAATCAAAAGCATCTGCTTACTGCAAGTAGTGTCTGCACATAATGTTCGTCGGGGATACAATTGCGTTTTTGCTCAACTGTCTGCATTAGATACTTGAAATCGAAGTTGAAGGCCTGTGAAAAACAAACAACACATGCATATACATACTCTTAGAAGGCCAGCAAATGGCTAAACCTTTTTTCTTCTTTCTCAAGTAAAGTTTAAAAAGGATAGAATTTACTCACAAGAAGTTTCCTCCTCCACTTTACATCTACGGGCGGCCATCGCTGAAAACCGAGCAACATTGCAAGGTATCAAGATATAAACAATTTACAGATCATTGTAAAGTAACAGTCTTCAAAACATCTTCAAAATGTTCCGGAAAATGGAAATAGGACTTGAAAATGCCTCCCTGCATACCTTACAGAATTTCCTGAAGACGGGAAAGACGGTCTTGTCATTGACGATGATTTCTGCATGTCTTCTCACCAAAGCTATCCACTGCGATCAAATTGACATTACCTCATTGATGAAAAATTTTTAAATAGAAAACCGTCTTCGTATCCTAAACTGTGTTCTTTTTTTTGAACTTTTTATCTCAATTTAGCAAATATAGGAGGAAGCTAATAGATGTAAAACCTGGGATCCTTTTCGCCATCTCTCCTTAGGTATAGTAGGTGCCATCTTCGGATCATAATGAAATCCTTGAGCATCAACAAAGCTATAACACACAGACAACAAAAATTTCAGCTTCGCTGTTTCTTCCATATGTGCGGGAAACACAAGAGTTTAATTAAAGATATTTCCATTCGCGTTATGCAGATACCAAATATACCTGTCTACAAAGCTTTTCGGAGAAGAGATTACGTAGTTGTAAATGTAACTGAAGTTGTATAGAGGTACACAGCTGTAGAATAAGCAGATGAAAAGAATTAGGAACATGATTCGCCAGTTTCTTGACCCGAAAAATTAGAAAACTAGTTTGCAATGTGGTTGGAAGACGTCAATACGAAAGAGGTGAAGAGCTACCTATCTGAAAGAAGGACAAATCTTTGATTGGCTGGATCACGCAGAGCTTCAAGGAGTAGTATGCGCTCTGCTTCTATCATGCTCGATTCCCCCCACCCTACCTGAAAGAAAAATTTCTGTCAATGTTAAAAACAACGTAAGATACATACAAATTGAATCCGTACTTGTAAAAGTACTTGAAGAAGCTAAAAGAACACCTGAATGCTGTTGTTCAACTGTCGACCATGAAAGAAAGCAGACCTTGTGGTTGGTTCATCAAACACAAAACCAGGCTCCGAATGAATATAAATCGAGAAATTTGCTGCATCGCCATTCTGCAAAGGTCCCAACAAAACATATCAAAAGATTCAAAACCTCTCTCTCTCTCTCTCTATGTTTTGGTTATGATCTATGAACTCTCATTTTTGTTATTTGTTTTCTTATTCAGTTCTGATCCAACCATTTTAAAAGGATGGAAGATTAGCAAACAAACCTTGAAGAAGGTGTTCCAGAGAAAATCAAGAGGAAGATCCCGACGGGCAAGGAAGAGGAAAGCAACTTTTGGAGGGCCTTCAAACTGATTATCGTGAATGACAGCGGGAAACCTTGTTGGCGATGCAAAGACTGGTGGTTGGTTCTTGGATTGAGAATGGATTACTCTAAGGAAAGCCAATAGACATAGCAAGACGCTGAGAACGATGAAGAGCCTAGAAACGAAGCTCAAAAGTCGGCTCATGGACGATGAAGAAGCTCTCTTCTTGGCCATGGTTACTTTTGCTCTCATTTCCTCATGCAATCTCGGAGAGAGAGAGAGAGAGAGAGAGAGAGAGAGAGAGATTGGACTGAAGGAAACGTTTTGAACTGAGTCAATCAATTAATAAGGAAAGCTGAAACTGCACTCTTGCATTTCTGTTTCTCCATTTCTGTTATTTGTTTAGAACCCAGTGGCAATGAAACGCATCCTTTCCTCATTTAAGAACCAAATTCCAAATTTTCTCCAAGCCTTTTTCTTTTAAATTTTATAGTTCTAATTTTTATGATTTAGTTTTTGGCAAGGTATGCATTTGGCACAATGGAATAAATTTTATGATTTCATTTTCACATCATTGCATGATAGTTGCGGGATGTCAGTGGCCGATCGACCAGCTATTGTGTTGATGGACCAGCTACTCACATCCCGCATTAGAGAAAACCCTATTCATCATAGAGTGAAAAAAAAAAGCATATTATAGCTGTGTGACCCGTCAATCGTGTAAGAGCAAATTACAGAAAAAATTGACGCACAAGTAAAGAGAACAATATCAGCTGGTAACATCAAGAGTTTCACAAGGGGAGTGTCTTTTATTTAGTGAAGGTAACTTCTGTATACACAATAAGAACAATGTTCAAATCCATCAAAAAATAAAGTGCCCCAACATTTGGGTGGAGGTCTCTATTCCCTAAACAACTTTACATTACAGGCTTTCAGTAAATTAGGAGCTCATCTTACATCAGCACTTTCTCCGTCCTTGCCAAAGCTACTGCATCTAGTTAACAGTCCATTAGCGTGAAGCTCAAACAATCAATATTCGGTCATAAAGGCATCTATTTGGTGTTACTCATTAGGTAAGCTACTATGCATCCCAACACAGCACCAGCAGCAACCTGAGACCAAACCAAATAATAAAGTGTCAATGAGACTTGACGATTAAGTAACAAATGTCTCACGCGAAAGGTTAGTTCCCCTCGACAAAGCTATCATAATGGTTATTGTAGAAGATCACTTAACTACATTGTATGGATATTTAAGCCTGTATTTTTCTGAAGCAAAACCTTGTGATTGCTGCATACTGATAAAATTATTATTGGTCAGAGCAAAATACACGATGGTGGATGAATAACCCTCCAGTCTTGTCCGGTGAAACAACATCTACCAAATAACATCATTTCCAGACACGGAAAGAGGAGCATTGCATACATGTAAACGAATTATCATTAGCCAGCTATGTTGCACATCGTGTCATTGCTTACAAAACATGTTCACATGATTTACTTCTCGGGGGTAGGAAAACGAATTATGAGAAAACAATCCCTTTATCGTTTAATCAGAGCTTCTGTATTGATTTGGTGGGTAATTTGAGGACCAAAATGCAGAATGGGATTATTATTTGGTCCCGAAAGGACGGTGAGGCTTAAATTCAAAACATTAACATCATGTGCAACATCAAACCAGCTAATCTCATGATTTACTCAAATCTCAAGGGATGTGCAGCAATCAAGAGTAGTGCAACAAACCTGTAGCGGAGTATGTCCGAGTGAATCACGTAGAGGTCTAACGGTGGACAAAGGATGTTCCGGAGGAAGCTCACACACAATTTGGTTCAGCAACTGCAACAATAGCAAGCAATTATTACACACGCGAGAAAACATTCTCTTATCAAGCAGTCTGATATGTTAAGTTGCATAACTATTAATTCGAGCCACATATGACATATCCAAACAAAAATCCATCCAATCGACTTTTCAAATTGACACTCTAACAACATAACACGTCGAACAAAAAAAATCACATTTTTATGTAACGCAAAGCTCAAAAGAAGAAGTTACCTCAGCTTGCCGACCAGCATGAAGTCTCACTCCTGAGGCATCATACATCACCTGAAAAATATTCAAATATGTAAACAAACGGTGACGTTTAACAACACATCGAACAGAAACGACGACGTTTCACCTAAACACGAAATGAAGAAATAAGGGTGAAACTTTTCTACATACAATGCAAGCTAAGACAAAGGCAATGGCGAAGGCAGGTCCTCCGGTGCCGTCCTGAAGGCCAATGGCGACGGCCAGAGCCGTCACCGTGGCGGAATGCGACGACGGCATCCCGCCGGAATCGAGCATTCTCTTTGAATCCCATCTCCTTTCTTTGTACCTGAGAGAGCAGTGACTCGTGAGCACCACCAAAAAGCCACTAAATTTGCACCGTTTTGACCCAAAAATTTCCTAATTTAATTTCATATTGCAAAATTGAGCTGCAGAAATGTAAAATTGTACTGACCAGGTAGTGAAGAGCTTGAGGAACTGAGCGAGAGCGCAGGCGAGGAACGCAGCGAGGAGAGCGAGGTTCGATGGGATCGCCGCCGCCGTCGACGGTGAAGACGACGTCGTCGCATCCGCAGCCGTCATCACCTCGTCCATAATCTCTCTCAAGAGTCAAGACTGGAACTAGAAAAGAGGGAAAGAGGAGGAGTATGAGTCGACTGGGCCCCACAGGTTCAACCCGCCAATCAGAGATGAGTTGGAAGAGATTGTCTGTTTTGATTTTTTTTTTCATATTAAAATATGCACCGTCCAATCAAGACGAAGGGGAGGGTGGATTTTTGTTTTTTTCCACCTTTTTTTTTTTGGATCAATGGGGTGGATTTGGTAAGAAGCAAGAAATAAGGAATTTTGGAATTTGGGTACTCTGTGGAAGGAGCGAAATAATTTACATGGACGAAGAAATTATATTCACCCTTCACAAGGATAAGTGGAGTTAGAGATAAACTACAGTAGAGCTGTCTAACTAGTGATTTTTGCAACCATTCTCCCGTGTGAGGCACTAGATATAAGGGGTGGAGAGACTCTCTTACAACCAATGCATAGTTTTAGTGGCGTCACTGATCCAATGAATGTTTATCACGTGTTAAAAAATTAGCCTAACCATTCAGTAGATGTTTGCAATGTGCATCACTGATTATATTAGAGTATCTCTTAAAGAAATGGGGTCAATTACAATGGGTGAAACATAATATAGTGGGGCTTGATATTGGCCTGAGTATGCCACGCATGCCACCTAGTTCCGGCTGGTCATATGTAAGAATTTTCCTCACCTTAGGGCACCTCTCACATTAGGTCCGATTAGCGTGGATCAAGTGAGATCAAAATATAGAGATCTTGTGATTTTGCGAGGATTCCTTAGGAATATGGTTAGATAGTCCTATCGAAGTTTCTTTCGTAACAAGAATAGCATGGGCGGCAGAAGGCGCAAGTGAGTAAAAGCGTTTATCTTCCTTGATTGTTTTTCTCTACACAATGAAGATCCTAACAACTCTCAACAATTCCTTTACAATGCCCCTCTATACTTGAGAAATGTCAACCTCCTAAGCCAAAAATGTACAGCTAACTAAACAAAAGAGTCACAACACACTCTTAAGGGATCATCTTCTGAGTATCGCCCTCGGGTATGGATGCTGATGAAGAAGAACCGCTATATTTGCTCGGCAACGGTGTATTCCTTCGAGAACTGCGTTTCGTCAGGACAACTGCGGGCTCCTTCTCAGATTCCTGGGCATGTTCATCGTTCTCGCTGTCATCTTCACCCTTGAAAACTGGGTGGATGTACGCATTTTGAAGGAAGCCTTTCATGTTCAGATTCGGCTCTTTTGTGCGTTCTAATGTATCTTTCATCATTGCTTCCTGCAATCCACCGTAACAAAATGTTCATCACATTCAACCACTTCGACCAACTCAACGAATAACCAGGTAAATTAATAGTGAACGTGACAAACCTGTAATGGATATCTGATGAACGCAGGTTCGTAACGGCCTTTGCAAAATCTATGGAACGATATGGTCAACACTGGGAGTGTGATGAGCAGAGGAGTCGACTGAGCAGCTTCTTTTGTGCTCAACAATCCCATCAGTAGCAGTTGCGAGACAATTAGTGCCGTTATGATGCGCCCGTGGACATCAGGCCAGAATGCTGCAGCGCTTTCATACTCTTGATTGTAGACATTTATAATCTACAATCAACCGAATGAAACGCATTAGAATTTAGCGAAAGTACTCAGTCAAGACATGAATATTTCAACCCAAAAAATAACAAAACCCTTCTCTTGGAAAATGTCGCAACTTACCTGATGACGGTAAACAACATATGCCAGGGCAAAGAATACTATTATGAACGGAAGTAGGATTGGCGACACCACAGCATAAACAAGGCCAAGTAAGAAATAGAGTTGTATTTGAGGTTCACCGGTGTTGAAACCAAGGGTTCCGGGATCCATGGCCTCTTCCCTATCCTTTTCAGTCTTCACCAAGAAGAAATTTTTCAAGTGATATATAATCAAGGGTTTCAACCTTAGAATCTCACCAGCAACTCCGGCCCACCCATCAACCATTATATAAGTGATAAAGAAAGTTGCCTTCATTGGAATTGAAACACCGATTGTCTTCGGGATCCTGCACAAATAGTCAATTAATTATCAAAACTTTTTGCATCAAGCAGCACTGTCAACATCAGATACAGAGTAGAAGAAGCTTATATGCACACAAGAGATTGATGTCAAAACTTAACTGACTTGCTTTCTTCCATGATCTCACACTAGTGTATATGTATGAAATGATACTACAACTAACCGTCAGGATACACGAAACTAAAAGGAGTAGAGGTGCAAATATAAAGACTTACTCATTGGCAGATTGGTGGATGAATTTATCCAGTTGTTGAAATGCAGTTCCAGTGATTATGCTCCCAAGAAATACGTTGACAAATTGGAAAATATAGTATCTAGTAGCCGATCTCCTCTCTAGAGCAGATACGCTACTGAATCCTTCAAATTTGGACATTACCATCAATATAGAGGGAAGGAAGATAAGAAAAATCTTCAAAGCAATTCCAGGTAGGAAACCTTGGATAAATGATTTTATGAATTTCCTGCGTGAAAACGGGATTGCTGTTAGTGCATACTGATGGTAACAAAAGTAATCAAGTGCTGACCATCCAGCCCGGGAACAGTCAAATAAAGATATATAGGAAGAAAATACTTACACTTCAATAATGGGCTTTAAGAAGGGGACTGCTTTCTCAATACCCTCAATGTTTGCAAGGGACTGTACAAATGCAATGGGTATCATAAAAAAGAAGGTGAGGAAGAAGAAAGCGATGGCAACTACAAGTCTCCTGATTGTCAATGTAACATAGGGGATTGCCAGGTTATCCCAATAAACATCACGGGGTTCTGGAGCCCACTCAGTCAACCATATAGTTGGGTTTCTGGATTGCTGAGTTTGTGCACAAACAGCGGCACCCCATCGAGTTCCAAAGGAAACAAATGCTGCTGGCATGATAGATTTAGGGCTACTTGTAATCTTCTCTCTCTCCAAGGATATCTGTCAACAGTAGATTTGATTTGAAAAATAAAGAACATACGATTGATCTATTAAAAAACAAAGAAGTAGCCAATCAGGACTTGAGCTCACTACGGAGCTTTCCTCGTCCGATATTCAGATAGAAGCAACAGTTAGCAAGTCAGGTGGAACAAATTTCACAGTAGTTAAGTGATACTTACTGCTTTTGATAGCCTCTCAATCTCAGATGTATAAAAATCAATTGCATCCACCCGTTTACCCCAAAGACCAAGAAATCCAGTCTGCTCACAAGACATTGTTAATGGAAATGAGAAATAGCGTGATGAAACGAAAAGGGTAGGAAAGAAAACAAAAAGAGAAAGTAAGAAGATAGGAATCAGATAAATACTAGATCATTAGTAATGCAAATACCTTCTTAGATGGTCTTTTAGATGAATTTCTCGAAAATTTAAGTTGATAGTAGTCAAGCCAATTCTGAATTTTCTTCTTCTCATTGACTAATTCAGAAAGTTTACTTGCATTGTAAACAACCTGCATGCAAATTATTCAGCAAGAAATTAAAAACAGAACCACAATACATGTAAGAAGAGCAGGGTGCGTAAGTGACTAGTGTACTGTAATCATTCCAAAAGTTACCAGAGTATAGTAAGCAAAATTATAAGAAAATATTAAACGGAACTTCAATCTATCTAAAGGTATGACAATAATTTCAAATTTAATGTAAAATCTCATAATACCGTGTTTACATGTTTATTACTAGATAACGATCCTACTTATTTAGACCACTCTATTGTTGTGGAAAGCAGAGCAGGAGCTTTTAAATTGAATTTTTTTTTTTTTTTTTTGTAACTTGGATGCCCGTTCATGTATGAATTGGTATTAAAGATGTAAAGAAAAGCAATAGGATCAAACCTGATGAGTGAGATAGTGGTCTGGATGGTTGACCAGAAAAAAATGTTCCACAAGCTGACTAACTGTTTCATCAGGATCTGGTGGCACATTTCTAACCAGTACCTACACCAAATTTACGTATTTCACAACAGTTAGATTAATAATAGTAAAAAGACATGTTTAAAACACACCAGTTTGATAGTTTTCCCACTCGATAGTGTAACTGGATAGTACATAGGAGTAAGGATATTACAAGTCTATACACACGTAAAAATCATAGTATGTACAAACACAGAAGAAATATCCGTATAGAATCTGAAATAATAGGGAAAACAAGACTCGAGTATGAAAATTTATTGAACACTTACAACTTCTGATAATAGCAATGCATAATTAGTGTCTTGCAACAACATTAAGTAATTAACTTCAAGTTTAGATTGACATGGATATGCAAAAGTTGAATGAAGTTTTCCCCTCGACAAACACTTACATGATACGAATGACTTCAAGTTGAATTTGATGATGTAAATTTAACCCCTTGACCCCAGCCCGCTCTAGTAGGTGTTATGTCCTTACTACTATGCTTCAATGCCAGTCTATTTATCGTATGCTTAAGAATAATCAAGTTGATCTTACTGTGAACTGATCAGGGCGCCGCTGTTCTGATGCAAGAAAATGCAACCTCATTGTTGCAACCTTCTCGTACTCCCTTTTTAATACATAGCATGTCCAAATTGTAAAAGCATAAGCCATTACTAAATGAGTCCAAAATCTGCATCAAATGTTAATTAATCATCAGAAGGTGAATTTCCTTGAAATGTAAACAAGTTTCAATGCACAGTAGCATATAAATGAGTCCCAACTCTCAAGTCTGCATCAAATGTATACGCTCATTATGCTCAGTTGAGAAAACTAAGTTTGCGAGAAGTTCATAATTAGATATTGGATAGACACATACTCACCCATGCACACTTGAGGAAAAACATACCAAAACTTTAAGAAAAGCGATGCAGTAGTAGAGCACAGTGAAGAATGTATTACATACCTATGAGATCCAAGAGGAACATTTGAAATAGAGAGCTCGTCTATGTTGCTGTATACTACGTTTGAATTCTTTAGGGTGCTATTAGTCCAATTGACTGGAACCATGACTGCATATGCTAGGAATGCGATGGGAACAAAAATTTTTAGCCTGCACTTTAAGGGGCCAAAATCTCGTAATCAGTCGAAGAAGACAAACATTACAAATCACAGCCAGGAATAAGAGAAGTATTCAGTTGACATATTATATTCCGCCATTGCAGAAAAGCTTTTTATGCAAGGACAAGGGTTGCAGACAGGATATGGGTTGACAATATACATGAAACGCTTGCAATATGCCAATCAGATTATCTGTACTGATGTCATAATATAAGGGGGCATAATCGTAGCAAAATGTGAAACTATCAGTTCAAAAATTCTGTGTCTGTCACTGTACCACAATATACATTGTATTCACGTCCCTCGAATTATGAGAAGTTGTACACGCATCACATATATAGATGCTAATTAGTTACAGAATCAAAGAAACGTTAACATTTAAATTGTCAAATGCAACAACTAAAACGAAAAATTTGATCTACCAAAGCATACCCTGTCAAGTAGATCCTCAAGTAAACCGCAGAGTCCAACCCTGCATGGTCAACTAGCTCAGGTTCTGGCATTTGTAATGCAGCAGGCATCCAATTTAGGAATTTCGCATATGACCTGAAGTCCAAATTCACAAACTTGCTTACAAGTGCTCCTCCACTCAACGGACTGCACCTTAACCCTTTAAGATACCATTTTGGAAAGTAGACCCTATCGTTGACGGGTTGAATCCGAAGTATGGCAAAAGCCACAAAGAAAGCAAATGCAGTGAGAATATTGATAGCTGCTGCAACTGCTATATCATTCAGTGTCGCCATATCTTGCTTCAAAGCAATGTATGTGAATGATTCTCCTGTAAATTTGGAGAAAACAAAAGGTAAGCTTTATATATTCTCAGTTAAATAATTTACACCAGGATAAAAAAAAAAACATGGGATAGGGAACAAAGAAAATAGCCTTTTTTATGTGGATTTTTACCAAGGATTTATGGAGTTAGCAAAATCCTCTATTGCAGAGTAAAAGGAAAAGAAGAGACTTGGAGTTAGTGTTTCACTGGAAAGGAACGTCCCTATATAAGTTGTAGAAAAGTCAAAGCTGTAATTTCACAAATAATTTTGATAGTCCCCATCAATATTACTGTATAAATGTGATATCTCTGCTACTCCGATCTAATGGTATTCCTCACTATTGGTAAATAAATAAAAATAAAATAAATATGTATCCGAAAAGACAAAAAACACATGGGGTGGTTCCCTGTAAATAGGCCTAAAAATCTGAACTTTACCCAATAACAGAAGCAAAGTAAAGTGTTAGATGGTTTAGTGCATCAAAGTAAGCTTTTCGCATCATCCCAAAATATAAAGCAGAATTAATTTCTAAACAAAAGCAAATCTTATGAGGGGGAGAGGTTAACTCGTAGATTTCCATAATTCAGATGCCAATGGTAAGAATTTTTTTAACAGTATTACAGCAGTAAAAAGAATCCATCAAATCTAGCAGCGATCAACAGGTAATTTTGTTGAATAATCTGTCAATTCCTTTTAACTGAAAGATCGAGTGGAAGTTAGAACACTAAATTTCGGGGAAAGAGAAACCTATTTGTTATCAAAAACCGAAATTACACTACGAAGAGTGATTTTTCTCTTCACATTTTCTCAGCATCCAAACAAGCAGTAAACAACTAAACAAACAATTGACTGAACTTCTCACTTCTCAGCGATCCAGAACTACAAAATCCATTAGAAACTGGAGTGCATCTTCTCGGCAACCAAACAAACAACAAATTCTAAGATTTTACACTTACAGAAAACCAAATCAAGTAAAGAGTTGAGTATTTTATTCAAACAATGGATTGGATCCTTCTCCCTCCAAATTTTCTCGGCAACCAAACAAGCATTAAGTTTCAAAATCCAGAAGCAGCAGAAGTAGTCTTTACCTCTATTTTGGCCGTACGAATTGAATTCACTCCTTCTCTCCTACCTCCCTCCCTCCCTCAGGTCCTTGACAAGGCCAAAACGCAGCGTTTTCAGTTCAAGTGGAAAGCATGAGAAAACGATCGAAAGTGGCAGGCCGGGGAAGACAAGAGTGGCTCGTACTAAAATGCGCCTGCTCAGGTAACAAAGCGACGCAATTTTTTGGTTAAAAGGCGTGAGTCGAATGATGATGACAGTACAAACAGTCGCTTCCGTTATGCTTTTCTCTTTATAAATGTTTAATTTTCATTTAATGGAGGATCAAAATATACTTGCAAAGTGATTTTCACACTCGTTTTTTCGATATATTTGGCATTATTTTTAGTTTTGCTCTCGACTTTTAGATTGAATAAATTTAAAAAAATTATGAGACCAATTAAAAAATAAGCACAAAAAGAGAGAAAGGAAATGCTGAAATTATTTTTAAACTACAGAACGAAACATATGATTACAAAACGCTGAAATCACATCGGCTCTATATTTACGTAATCAGCAAATTAAATGCAAAATCTGAGTGCGAAATAGAAAGGAAAAAGAGAGTTTTTTATATTTTTTATAATGGCTGGGTCCAAGTCCAATAGGATTTGGTGTCTGCATGTGGGAAGGTGAGCTGAATGTCTTCTTTATGTTTGCCGCGGAAAAAGTTAAAAAAGGTAGGCACATCCCATCACTCTCACACTCAAACGGCTACTATTTTCTGTGCTTTAACCTTTGGATGTTGACACGTGGTCCATGAGTATGATCCGAGTTCTAAAAGCATAGCACAAAGATTGGACTTATTTGAGCATATGAAAAGGGCAAAAGAAGGAAGAAAATTGTGGGATTTGGTAGGGCCTTTTGTGTTTTAAGATTTTCTTTCTTTTCATGGTAATGCTATTAAATAGTTTAAGATTCATTTGGAACCCACCGCAAGTTAATCTGGACCATTCAATTGGCGTACCATTGAATGATACGTACCACTGAAGATTTTTTCTGGTTCTTTGGTTCTTCCTAGGATATGTTACCAATTGAGTGGAGGTTTTGCCATTGAAAGAGATATCGAAATAAATCATGCACTCCGATACGAGAAAACTTGCATGTTTTCGTTCATTATTCTTATTTTATAACACGTGAGCCAAGTGATGATGAGATTGATAAGGAAAAGAGATGAGTAAACTGTTGCATGTAAGATTTTCTTCTTATATAGCTCATAATGATAATGTAGGAGCTAGGTGGAAAGCGCGTACAACACTTTCTTATTTTCATGTACTTGTATTGACATTCATTTTGCATTGCCAACTTCCACATTTAACGAGTCCAATGTGTTTAGTACTAATGACGGAAAAGAAAATGAGCTCGTTTGTAAGTGTTTTTAAAATGACTGAAATCGTTTTTAGAGAAAATGTTTTTGGGTTTCAAAAGTACTGGTGCTTCCTGCAAGAAGCACTTCTAGTGCTTTTTAAAGATCCATTTGCATTTTTACTAAGGATTTGTTCCAAAACCATTTTTACCAAAAGCGCTTTTAACCATTTTAAAAACACTTTCAAACAAGATCTCAAGGTCTTTTACAAGATCAAAATTTGTGTAGAGGTGCTCGACCACGTCCTTTTTTAGAGCACTTTCAAACAAGCATTCTAAACGGATCTCCTTACATTCATATATTAACGTTTGGTTTATCAAAAATAATCAAGAAAGGTACTTAAAAATATCAAATTGGGGCAAAAATATCCCCGGGTCCTGAATCTATTATAGGTTTTAGAGCACATGCAACCTCAAGTTTCTAAAACCAAATGCATTTTGATTCCACCCAACTCCATGCCGCAGGCTCTCACTTAGTGTGAGAGCCGTCACAGTCAGACAACCCTACCAAGAGAACTTTCTCAAGTGTGACAGAGTGGGACGGAACCGAACAACTAACATGGGGGGTGCCAATGTTAAGTAAGATCACTATTACATTAGCTACCATCACAACAAATTATTAACACAAATGATCCGCAGCAGCGAGTGGGCAGAGATCTTACCTATATAAGTTATCAAATTTTCCCACTTGTTTGTCACTATCTATGCCCAACACAACACAGATCGATTGTCACATGCACAAAGGATACAATTTGATTTAATAACCCCAAAAAAAGGGGATATAATTTGATCAATCATTCAAATAATACAATCATCATTCCTCCTTTCTCTCAGGTCAATACATAAAGCATCATACTTCATATTTAACAAGGACACAATTCAAACACACAAGCAAGCAAGCAAGCTTTGACAATGCTGGGGAACTTGAAACTCACGTGTGACGTTTTTAGTTCTTTTGATGCACGGCAACCCGGTGGATGTCCATCTCCTTCAGCATGACAGAACGCCCGCACGAGTCGCACGGGGCAGTTCTTGACCCGCATGCACTCTCGTGCTCAGATAATCCTCTCATTCTGTCCCGAACATCTATAGCGGAGCTTCCAGCTTGAACCATGTCCCCGCAGAATCGACACGCAATAAGGCGAAGGGGGCAAACTGTGGCTTGGTGTTGCACCTGCACACACGGACACAAAATTTCACCCATTAGGCCCGTTACAAGAAATTCATGGATAATGATTTAATTTAAAGGGGCACATTTTACCAATGAAATTAAATGAAAAATGTAATGATGCAATACGGAAAAGGGGAGAAAAATAGTGCTTACCATCTCTTCCTTCTCGAGCACAATTCCGCAGGGGCAATGAAGTGGCTCATGGAACACTTTCATGTGCTTTTCCATTTCCCCCTGATGAAAAGCTTGCTCACAATTCGGACAATGGACGTGATTCTTGGCCTCCTCAACCCTGAGAACAACTCCGCAACCAGCATGCTGACAAACAACATTATGTCTGCTACAATAGGCTTCATGAAGTGATATAGTGCGACTGGGTATATAACGCTTACAATTCTTACACTCTACAGTATCCATGTCCATTGGTGAAGAGGACGAAACAGCCTGCTGACCTATCGTCCGATTACTGTCATCTTGAACATTCACAGATACTTGGTACTTGGTTGTTCCCTTAAACCCGTACACACCAACACTGTAAGTTCCTGCTTCCAAGCTCTTGTCTTTTGAGCTAAGGATCAATACCTTCGAACCAATGTCATGGGATGACCATTCATGCTGGTGCCTTGTTGGGAATATGAGAGGATGCTTGGAGATGTAAATATCAGTATCCCCAGAATTTGGCTCCGCTTCTATCCTCACCTCAACTTTGGCATCTCCCGAAGCAATTTTCTCCCAAGTATCATTATCTATGGAGAACTTGTAATACGTGTAGTGCCCTTCGTCAACTGTTCCAGATTCTGATGTTCCAAATGTAAGTGGTTTTAGGACATTCTCATGAGTCTTCTCCGAATCATTATCAGCACCAACTATGTCAACTTCAATATCCGTTTCTAGAACAGATACACTTGAAGAGGGTTTTAACTCGAGGACCTGTAACTTATATACCAGCTCCCCGTAGTTGACTGTAAATATATCATCTTCAGAAAGGGTGGCATGCTGACGAAGGCTTGTTTCGAGGATGGCCTTGTGATTGGGCAAGTCTGAAAAACCTACCCTAAGAGGTTGAAGTTTTGCATAAGTCCCTTTAGAAAGCCAGACATAGCGAACTTCTATCAAAGGAATATTTGGTGTATCTGTCGGAAATAAGTTCTGCCATACATGAGGAGGAAGCCCAACAAAACCTTCATCAGCAGTGAACTCCAAAACGCCCGAATGGGTGCTCCTACCCTTCTCCTTATCAGCATCAATCATGTCTGAAGAACCCCCTTGATGTACTGTTGACAATTTAAAATACAAGGGTCCCTGATCAAACGCACCTTGATCCTGCAATTCGTTGAAGCAGGAAGCTGGCAACTTGATCTTATCTCCACTACCCTGGCAACGTACAGCTTCTAATACGCGGTAAAACATGATTCCCCGTCCAACAAGTAAACTTTCTTGCATTTGTTGATCAACCTGAAGAAATAGTAGGAAATAGGAATTATCAAAAAAGCAATTAATCAACTGAAAGAATTTGAACCTCCCATTGGAAGGATTCACTGACACATCAAGACCCTAATAACAAAGATAAGAGACGGCTTTATTTAGGTAACGTAGATTAAAGGGAGCATGTCCATACCGAATCGTACTCATGCGATACATATTTGGTACGTTTAAGACTCGATGAGTAAACCAATAGCCACTAAGATTTACCCTGGCACATTGTAATCGTAGGCCTATGCTCCGAAAAAAATAAGGATGACATTTGGGACTAGCTATTCAATTCCATCGACATTGATTGCCATTTGCCAAGGCATTGTGTGTTCGAAATTTCCAGGGATCAACGAAAAAAACGATGATTTGCTATCAATAAAGTCATAAACCTTCAAAGAACTAGTCAATTTTCTACGAATCGAGTCATAAACACTCGAAGAACTACTCGATTTTCTACCAATAAAGTCATGAGCTTTCGAACCACTACGCGATTTTCTACAAAGAAAGTCACAAAATTTCGAAACCCTACGCTTTCAAACACTCTTCCTAAACAATTGGAGCAATCAATACAGAAAACAAGCTTAAATTCAAGAAAAAAAAAGGGACCAATTTCAACAATCAAAAGCAATCGGGAATTAATGGGATTTGAGAAACGAACCTTAAGCTGGGCTTGGGCGGCATCGAAGAGGCGTCTGGATCGCTCAGCGTCAATGGCTTCTCTCTGCTTCTTAGCTTCTTCTTTGGCCTTCCTCTCCTTTTCCAATTTCCGCCTCGCGCTCTCTTTCCTCTCCTTCTGCTCCTTGTCCAGCTTCTCTCTCGCTCTTCTCAGCTCGAAATCCATCTCTCTCTCTCTCTCTCTCTGCTCGTTGGTCGTATTTGGAAGCTTTTGATGTTCTGAGAAATCAGAGTCGGAGTTGGTGTTGGTTAAGAAATCACCAAATAGGAAGAGAAATTGAGTTCTGTTGGTTCCAGGAATTTTCTTTCACATTGGATTTGTGGATTCCAGAAGGATCTGGGCCCTTCGTTCAGGAATGCGTCTAAATTGGACTACTTTAACGGACTACAAGCCCAAATGTAATTATGTATAAAGAGGCCCAATAAAATATAGAAAAACCACTTATTCCACTTTGACAAATGAAAATTTGGAGAATGGGGATTGAAACCCCTGACTTTTTACTTACTTGGAAGTTGGAATGAGTTGAAATAGTTTTTTTTGTTTTGTTTTAGTAAATAAGTTAAAGGGTAAAATAGACATTGTAATTATCCTTCATATAGATTCAATAAGTATATACCTAGAGTGTGATTGGAAGAGTTAGTTAATCTAATTCTCAACTCTTTCTCCCCTCTAATTTATGAGATTCATATCCCTCAATTATTGAAAATAGAATTAATAAAGAATAATTTTTTTTTTCTTGAGTTCATTAGGCTAAGATTTGTCATCTAACATTTTTATCCAAACTTACATTAAATTTAGGGTGGTGTTACTGACACTCTTAAATAGTCAACCTGCATTTTACGCATGAAGAATTTTAAGATAAAATTAACACTAGGAATGAGTGTATAATGACTTTTTATGATTCATCAATAACAAGTTTTGATGTAATCAGTGTAATTTGATGGCTTATGTTGAATTTTAAATTATGTTAGGTATTTATCTTTTGACACTTTGGGATGAGAAGTGATTGATGACTGTTGAGTGAAAATATAGAAGAGTTGAATGTTAAAAGTTTTATTATTTTTCATTAACATGTCTCCCAGTTGAGCGAAAACGATAATTTTAATACATAGTTGAAGGAGATATGAAGTTTGATTTACACAAATGGCAAATGCGGCCTATGATGAGTTTGATCCTTACTTGTGGCTATTCCATAAACTTCTTGTCATTGAAAAATTTAAAACAAAATTTATAGACGTTGATGATATTGATGGGAAAGGCTCGAGACTTTCATGATCCTGCAAATGCAAGCCAAATATACTCCGCAAAATTATAAAATCCCAATTGGATATAGAAAAACAAAACAATAAAAAAATAAAATAAATAAAAAACAGTTAGAGAGGGTCTGTCAGATAACCGTGTGACCACCCCAGCTAGTTGTAACAACAGCTGAGAACGATCATCTACCGCTCAAATGATTCAAGGATCACATGGCTATTAATCAAGCTTTGATCACACGGCCATGGTTCATCTACTAGACTGGAGTTCCAGTCTCCTTAGAAATCTATAATACAGAGGTACAACCTATAGAACAAATACTGATGTTTGTTGTGTTTTGTATATATTTGCAGCTCACAACTAGCTGCCAAGATTTTGCCTTCAATTAAACCGCAATGAAGCCAACCACTATAAACAATCAAGAGTTCCAATTCAGAAAGAGTATACCTATTAATATAGGTGGCTTGTAAACATCTAATTGGCTGAAAAAGCAACCCTGCCAATAAAATCAAAGAAATTTTTGTTTTTTTCTCACCAAATCAAAGAGTTTTAAACAAAAATTGAAAGAGGCCTAAGTCTTATGGTGCCTAGGATTCCGAGTATAACATGTGTACAGTTAAAGCACATCAATCACAATGAGTGACACAAGGAGGTGCTCAGGTGCACTCACGAGGTAGACGCAAGTATTGTTTGTTACTGTTACCTTTTGAGATATATATTTACTTGGAATTAGTTGAAATGAGTATTGAAATTATTCTAATTCATGAGTCATGACTTTTGTGCGTTTGCTAACACATGAAATAAAAAATTATATATGTGAATTTCACATTACAAACTATAATTCAATTCCCAAAACCCGTGAATTAGATTGATTGTAGGGAGTACGCAGTTGATCCTGCTCTCATTCATTCTCTTTCTTATTTGTGTCTTCATGAATTCACGACTTCCCTCAAATTCCATAATAAATAAGTCGTGTGAGTTCATATGATGAGTTTTGATTATTTGATATTAAACTCGTCTTTTAAGGGGAGTTAAATCTAAAACCTCTTGCATATTTAAAATTATGAATGAATATTATTAGACCGTAGTATTAATTGCGAGAGACAAGCATAATGAGATGCACATGGGCTAAGACGTATTAACTTGGGCGAGAGTCTTAAGATATATGTGCTTTGGTGGCATGCTAGCACAAAGGCTTGCTTGTTAGCTTGAGGATTGGCGTATGGGTAAGTGCTAGCCCTTAGAGCCATGACGAGAATGAAGCCATGCAAGCTTCCCAAGTGACAAGATGAATGTGCAATGCTAGGACGGTTGTAAGTGAGCTAGTAACGGGGCTAAAAGACCACGAGGGCCAAGGACGAATGCCGAGTTTAGTGAGATCTCGGCCTCGAGAGAAACAAAGGAAGCTAAGAGGCATGAATACCCCAAAGGCTAGAGAGCTGCGACGATCACAAAGGGTACAATGGAGGGAAACAAAGGGGCCAGAGTCAAGGGTCACAACAACTACAAAGATCGAGTTTGCTATGAGCCAAGACGGCACTAATGCCAATAGACAAAGAAGCAAAGGCTAGAGAGTGAGCTAGCTTGGTCTAGGTGTCATGCCAACTCCGATGGTAGTGGGAAGAGTCATTGGGCATGGGTCTAGACGACATGAGATCCTTGCGATTGGGCAAGTGTCTTGGCTAGCTAATAACCTCAACAAAGGAAGCGAGGCGCAAACGACAAGATTCATTGGTCCTTGCTAGCAAGCCGTAAGGTTAACAGAAAATGGGTCTATCTATCAAGTAAACACGAGTGAGAAAAAGCTAGCCTTGATTCAAAGAAGTCTTGTCACCGCACGGTCCACATTCCGCTGTGATACAAAGTCGGACCGTGGCACTAGGCAAGGCATACAAAGCACAAAAGCAATTAAAGCATGACAAAGAAAGACATAGGGCACCATAGCAAGCCCAGCCTTGTTAGGCAATGCATCAGAGAAGCAAAGAACTCAGTTCTATTCGATTAGATATATTTTATTCATACGCCAACAAAGGCCACTTGACCACCAACTATCTCCGTTCCTTTCTTCTGGGGGCACTCTTCAGTCCTGTGCTCATAAACTCTGCGACAAATCGTACAATGATTCGGAACAGCTACTCCAACCCAGTCGTACTTTCGTACCAGGGTGGCCACCCACTTTTTTACAACATAAACAAATTAGAGAACTTCCAGGCCCAACTTGTTCACCCTTCGGGACATAGTACTGATACGAGCACGTTGTATTTGCCTGACCCTCCTTCAAACGTAGTCTACATCTCATGTCAGGAACTTGAGTCGAAGAGTCTGCACAAGCGTTCAGGTTAGAGTCAAGCATGGTAATCCTGCACTTTGACACCATAAACACGTGACATGTCCAAGTAAATATCAATGACAACCGTTTTTTTGGTCTTTTGGTACCAAATAGAGGACTAATTAAGCGAGTACTTAAACTAGGGAGTAACAATGGGCAGATCGGGAACTGATGTGCCATCCCCATAACCCTTACCCGCTAAACTAATATAAATATGACCCCTTCAATTATTCGAACAAGATTTACGAACTAAAATAAAAAGCATGCATTGAAACATATACTAAAAATAAAAGTGAAATACATAATAAATATATGATTTGTTACGTAATAAAAATGGGACAGAGTCAAAGACTAATAGCAAATCGTATACTCGAATTTTCATTCCCTAATCCGCCCTGAACGATGGGCTATGGATCTAATGGGCTAAATTGTCATCCCTAACTTTAACACATAAAGTCAGTCAGCTATTTCAATCTTCAGTCTTGAGAGATGTTTTGTAACAAAGACACAATCCTAGTGGCCATCCCGCCATAAAAAAAAAAATGTCAATAGAAGGATAGGTACTAAGCATAAGTGGTCCTTAATAAAGCAGCAACTAAGGGGGTGCTATAGGGTAGTGATGCCCGTTAGAATGACAAAATCGAGCCTTCATCTCCCATCAATGACCTGAAAACGTCCTAGGGGACCAATTATCGGTCGAACGCCTGCCCCTTTCCCGAATACATGAAAAAACAATAACCCTAAAGAAATACAATAGGTGGAACATGAAACCAAACCCCTATGAAAAGAAAACAAATAGCAATACACATATCAATAGATAGCTGGGCATTCCTAGCCAATCCCACATACAAACAGAGAGAATAAAAGAAGGTGGACAACGAAAGGAAAACACAAAAACATACCAATTTGCGGGCAGTGATTAGTCATGTGATCATCACTCTTCTTACAGATTATACAAAACATTGGAAGCTGGCCACGTGGGCGGAGTAAAAACCATGCTCCCGTTTTTGGTTTCTTATGTAAGTTTCAGAATTTAATTTTATGGAATTTGAGAGAGTTTGAGAGAAAAAAAATAAAATCATTTTCTATGAATTTTGAATGAATTAAGAGATTTTGAGAGAGTTTCAGAGAATTTAATTCCATAAAATTTGAGAGAGTTTAAGAGAGAAAAAAAAAAATCAACTTCCAGGGATTTTGAGTGAATTGTGAGAGAATTCTTTACATGGGCTTAGAGAGTTTTAGAGAGTTTGATCATGAATTTCAAGAGGCAACCTGAAAATGAAGAAGTATAAGAGAGACAAAGTGATAATTTGAGGAGAATAAAAGGCAAAAGAAACATAGTAATGCAATATGAAAATGAATTTCAACTCTTCATACTAGAGCAATTGGGAATACATGGTATTGTAGCATACAAAAAATTTATGGTAGTGTAGACTCTTCCTTCAACAGAAAAAAATAAAATAAAAAACAAAATAAACTAGCTATCAAAATATTTCAAACTCAAATTGCATAGTCCAATCCGTAAAAACAGTTAACCCCCTCTATTTCTCATCTTTGAATACCATCATTCACAGCAGCTGTCCACATATTTGTAGCTATACCAGTTCTCCATGCATTAGCAATCTGTCGTTGTTAATCTTGAGTTTGACTACTTGGTTCATCATCATTTTCTTCATCTGATGATTCATCGTCTTCTGGTTCAATTGAAAATTCATCAGAACGACATTCCTTGCGAAGAAAGTTGTGCAACCCCGCACAAGCTAATACTACTCTGCTTGTGTTTTAATTGAAAATGAAGGTGCTGACTGAAAAATTGTGAATCGAGATTTAAATATACCAAATATCCTTTCCACTACGTTTCTCAAGGAAGCATGTCGAAGATTGAACAACTCGTTTGCATTTACGGGGTCACGATTGTTACTAGTAAAATCTTGGAGATGATATCAAACACCTCAATTGATACGGAGCTAAAAGTTGGCAACGATTTGCAAATCCACAATCTACTAGAAAATATTTACCTGAAATTATAGTACATAAAATTATTGTTTATGGTACGTCCTAGTATAAAAAAAATATGAACCTTCGGGCACTTTAAATCCGTTCGTCCTTAATACAACATCATCTAACACTTTGGAGTCATAAGCTGAACCCTCTCATCCACTAAGAACATATATGAATTCCAAATCAAAGTTACAAGCAGCTAATACATTTTGTGTTATTTTACGATGACAATCACAATAGCTAGCTACTTCGGGTCCCGATACCATTGCTGGTATATGTGTTAGCTCTAGGAATGAACGAATAAAAAATTCTAATACGAATTAGGATTGGAGCTAATACGTATATACAATGAAATATTCTACACAATGCAATCAATGCAATCAGAACATTGTATATGTGTACTAGCTGCTTTGTGATGTTTTGATTGTATATATGTATTAGCTCCAATGCAATTGATTCAAGAGCTTTGAAAAACAATAAAAAAAAATTCTAATTTTCATGTTCTATTGAATTTTGATCATTACAACTAAAAGGACTACAACACGAAGTAGATGAGATCACATCACACAAGAACAAAACATAATCAATGACAAGTAATATGCACACATGCTGTTTACCAAAAAACAAAATTCACAAATACTACTATATTAATCCATCTTGCATAACAAATTAATAAAATGAAGCATACCAAACTATAGTAAGTATTAAACACTAACCTTAAAATAAGATTAAACCTTGTACTTTCTCTTATTTTAGTTGGCACCGTGTGTGATTGTGTTCAAGACCTTCATAACGTTGTTGAAATTTTTGCTTGTTGTAAAATGTGACCGCCCAAATGTGTCTCGAGTTTGACAATATCGAGAATTTTGACCAACAGTGAGTAGAAATGTAGCAATCATTTCTTCAATACAAATAAATGTTGTACCCTTCAAATGCGTCTTTTCCGTAATGATGTTGCATAACTTTAGGAAACATCAGGATACATCCTATATAGCACTCGAAATGCTTGAGGATCCTTATTCAATATCTTGTTAATATAATTGTATCCAATTCTACTAATAGGTCGTTGAGGCAATAGATGTTCAATACGATTTCATGTATGATAACCATTAACGCATTTAGCACTTGCTTGTACTACCATCAATAGTAATTTAATGGCTTCATGATACTCTTCCTCTTCTTCTCTTTCTTCGTCCATTTCGTTCTCTACTTCTTCTTATTCCATTTCCTCTTCATACATGTTTTCAGACATTAATTATATGTAGAAAACCACCTAGAAAAATTAAAATCCATTAGAGCGTAGAAAAGAAAGGTAAAAAGCAAATTACTTCTTCTATCATTCAAACCAAAATCAACATGTTACCAAAAAATGTAAATATTCCAAACTTTTAACAAATCAGAAATAACTAAAGTCAACAAATTATCTAACAAAATAGATACTCTAAGATGTAAACAAATATGAAATAACCACATTCACTCCAAATTGTATTTTATCCATTCCGAGCGTTCTTCTGATGTCATTTTCAAGAACTTTTTTTTCATTCCCAATTTTTGAACCAACGCAACTGCTTTGTAACGATTGGGAGCATCCAAGTTTGGAGTCTCTTTGATAGCGTCCCAAACATTGTTCTTTTTCTCTTCTTCTTTTTTCTCTATTTCTCTTTTTTCTCTATCTTTTTCTCTTTTCTCCATTATGCTATGAATTCCTTGAAATTCAGTGGCAATTGCAGCAATCGAATCCATTCCAAGGAAAACATTTTCAAGAAGAACGATTTGAGGGGTGGTTCTAATTGAATTTGGTTCAGACTCAGGCCGAGATCTTTTCCTTGGAAGTAGCTTTTGCACGGGTGGAGGAGCGGGAGTCTCCAAATTTACATCTAGAAAAGATGATGCATAGAATGGCGTTTGAAATAACGGATTAAGTTGCTCGACGTTTTCATTATGTGAAGGAAATTCGTCTACTATGATTGGCCTACTTTCTTCAACTCTTTATGCTGTGGCATCAATATCATTGCCCCGTCCAATTGAGTTATTTCCTTTAGCTGTTCCATCGCCAAATACAGTCATCAAATCCTCATAGTCTGCAAATGTCTCTTTGTGAATACCATGATTCTTTGGGTGGGACTAGCAAAAAACAAAAACATAATAAAATTGTTAACATACAAAAAGTACAAAAGTGAAAGATCATAATGTAAAAAATGTATTCTTAAAATAAAAATCACCTTAAGGAAGCCTTCCCATACTTCCTCACTAGCTGTAAACTTCTTTGTGATAGGATCCCAACCAAATTCAGGACTATATTTAAAATGATGGCAAATTGATTGATATCAACCTCTAAACGTTCTCATACGGTTCTTAACATGATATAGAGTTTTTTGACACCTAAGTGTTTCATTGAGCACGAGAACAATTTTGGCTTCTATGGCCTGCTTTTTTATTACACCACTAGCATCACGCCATCTATTTTTTACTTCCTTAACAAGTAGTTGTAACAACATATTGCTCTCTTCCACGGACCACTGATTATAGTTTCCTTTTGCCTTTTCTTGTTGTGAATCTCCCATTTATAATCTTACTAGATGGTGCAATATAATTCTTTTATTAGTAAAACATTTTCTATCCTATGAGATCAATGCGCGCAGCTGGAAATACGATATATATAAAAACATGTTTAAGAGAAAAAAAATATCACGCGTAGCAAACTAGGCATTACACGTTAGGCCCTAACCCATCTTTCTCTTTGAAAGTTGTGTTCACAATTTCTTCTCAAAAGATTTGCTTCCAATTAGCAATCCACCAATTAGTTTAGTTTATCTTTCAAAACACAAAGAATACAACTTGTAAATGCAATAAAGAGGAAAGGAAGCATCAAGCACCTGTCAATTCAAAGAGAAACAACAAAACATCATAAAAAAGAAATTTCATTTCTTTAGGATTTTTGCTACAATGATTGACAACCGATGAAGTTAAAAGGCTGATACATACTAGTAGAACCGTTACCATAGGGACAATCGAAATTCGCGGAACAACACCACTTACTGAAGCAATATGAACATCAAATTCATAAAGGAACAACACCACTTACTGAATTGGGCAAGGCTAAGAAATTGCTTCAACCTTTGGCAAAATCTAAACTAAGGGTGTTAACTCACACTGAGAAATTTGAGGAAGAAACTAATGGTACGTTCCTCTGTTCCCCTTGTTCTTTCTTTTTCCATAGGTTGCTCAAAAATTCAGAATTTACATATTTTAGTCCACACAACATTGAAATTGTTATGTTATATAAAGGTTTAGAATTGGTGAGGGTTTAGCGAAACAACATATGAATATAAGTATAAAGATTTGAATCTTGTGCTAGCTACTTCATGAACAATCAGTCAATCCCAAATCTCTTTGTAATGGTGGATATATGCATATTAAAATCTCAAATTTTAGCCGTTCTAATCTCACTCATTGTGAGCAGGAGAAATTTGTGAAACGACGTGATCGTCTCAGGGGCTCCATACATGTGCATAAAGTTATTTGATCATGTTTTTTGATTTCCCCACTCCAATAAGTGAAAGGCAAATTATATAGCTTCACATTCTTTTACTTGACCCTCGAGTTTTTTCTATCAGTTACTTTTTTGATCGTTTGCAATGTTATTTGGACGCAGAAAATTGGTAAACAGACACACACTAAGATTTTTGCTTCAATAAGTGGTGTTGTTCCTTTATGAATCTGATGTTCATATTGTGTAGTTCTTTTCCAAATTTGCGGAATCGCAAAGAGCAGTGATAAAAACCCTAACCCCAAAACAACCAAAAACATCCTGATAAACCTCAAACCAGAAAATCCTAACCATAGAACAAGAAGATTGCAATATCCAAACAAGAAAAACAATGAGAAAACATGTACAAGGAGAAATTTTTTTTACCTTTCAGCTGCTCAATAGCCTGATATTTCTGGAGAAGAGAAAACGTTGTCTCTAGAGAAGAGAAAGCAATACGTTCAAATTCGCTCAAACTCTCTGGGGGTGAGGTGAGATTTTTCATGCTCTTTGGTATTTATACGTCTCATCTTAAAATCCTCCAAATTCCACCAATCCACGAATTTCTTCAAATTCAATTCCTTTTCTAATACGTATATACAATGAAATATTCTACACAATGCAATCAATGCAATCAGAACATTGTATATGTGTACTAGCTGCTTTGTGCTGTTTTGATTGTATATATGTATTAGCTCCAATGCAATTGATTCAGGAGCTTTGAAAAACAATAAAAAAAATTCTAATTTTCATGTTCTATTGAATTTCGATCATTACAACTAAAAGGACTACAACACGAAGTAGATGAGATGACATCACACAAGAACAAAACATAATCAATGACAAGTAATATGCACAAATGTTGTTTACCAAAAAAAAAATTCACAAATATTACTATATTAATCCATCTTGCATAACCAATTAATAAAATGAAGCATACCAAACTATAGTAAGTATTAAACACTAACCTTAAAATAAGATTAAACCTTGTACTTTTTCTTATTTTAGTTGGCATCGTGGATCCAGGTTTGACCATCAAATCTAGTGTGATTGTGTTCAAGACCTTCATATCCAGGTGATTAAGGAAAACTTGAAAGCTGCCCATGATCGACAGAGAAGTATTGCCAACCGTCACTTGATCGACCGAGTCTATTCAGTTGGTGACATGGTGTTTTTGAAGCTATCACCATGGAGAGGTGTTGTGCGATTCGAGAAACGGGGAAAGCTGAGTCCTCGTTACATCGGTCCGTATGTAATCACTAAACGGATTGGTGAGGTAACTTATCGACTTGAGTTACCTTCTGAGTTGTCAAGGGTGCACAATGTCTGCCATGTGTCCATGCTCCAACATTATGTCTTCGACCCATCTCATGTCATTCATCCTCAGCCGTTGGAGATCAATCAGAACTTGACTTATGACGAGCTACCAGTGACCATCTTGGATTGGAAAGACAAAATTCTACAGAACAAGTTGATCCATTTAGTGAAGGTTCTGTGGAGAAACCACTCAGTGTAAGAGGTGATCTGGGAGACAGAAGAGCGTATGAGAGCTAGCTACCTCTACTTGTTTTTCGCTTCTACTTAATTGTAATTTGAATTTCGAGGACGAAATTTTCTTAAGGGGGTAGATTGTAATATCCCGTAAAAAGTTTGTTATAAAATAATTCCTGAGGGGATATTTTGGACACATGCGTGTTATTTTGTTCACGGGACCGTGTAATTTTACTGTTTTTTGTGGGAGCACAATACCCCCAAAAATCAAAATATCTCTCACTTCTTCCTCCTTCTTCCCCGTCACTTTCATTTCTCTCTCTCTCTCTCTCTCTCTCTCTCTCTCTCTCTCTCTCTTTCTTACCGTATGTGCATAGTGCACGTCGTCGAAAATCCATCGAACCGAGGTGATTTAAAGTCACCACCATTTTCGTCTCGAAGCCCTGGACTCAACGGTACCAACCGTTTGTCCAAACTCCCAACCGTTTGACGAAAAAAGCACACGGAAGATGAGGTTTCTAACTACTACCATTGGATTCCTCTCGTTGAGTAAATGAATTTTCATATGTCATTTGCTTGATGTGGTCGAGTTTTGATGTAGATCGACGAGCTACAGTAGCCACAATCTTTCGAGGGAAATACATGCCATTTTTTGAGCTTTTTCGGCCAAACCATAGGTATACTGTGACATCCCACATCGACCAACGGAGAGGGGGTGATGTGTCTTATATGTACATGCTCACCTCCATTTAGCACGAGGCCTTTTGGGAGCTCACTGGCTTCGGATTCCATCGGAACTCCAAAGTTAAGCGAGTTTGGGCTAGAGCAATCCCAAGATGGGTGACCCACTGGGAAGTTGCTCGTGAGTTCCCAAAAACAAAACCGTGAGAGCGTGGCCCAAAGCGAACAATATCGTGCTATGGAGCTGGTCTGTGATGTGACATATACCGTCATTCTACTCATCTCTAGCTTCATTTTGACATAAAAAACTTGAAATTTGGCCAAGAAATGAAGAAGTTTGAATGTTTGAAAATTTTCCAGAAACTAGCCATTTTTCAGGTGGCGACTGGCGGCGGACGGCGTCGCCGGCGATCGGCTCGAGTTGCAGCGGCGACCGGTTCAGATTGGCTTGAACCAAGTTCAAACCGACTAGTGACGTTAGGAACCAGTTCAAACCCCGTCCAAACCGAGAATATTCTCAGGTATATTTCTTTAACGCGGTTAGGAATATTCCGTTAGATTTAACGGAGATACCGAAATCTTCTGTTAAATCTAACAGCGTCTGTTGAAACCTTTAGTTGACTGTCAATTTGACCCAGCACATGAGTCGCGAGTGGGCTGCACGTGGGGGTGCGTGAGGTACTATTTTTTACTTCCGTCGACGCAAGGCGACTAGTGATGACGCGTACTACCTAGGGGCAGTACGTATGGTATTTTTCGGAGTGTTTCGGACCTCCGTGTTGTGCAAACAAGGGATAAGTGTTGTTAATTAGTTTAATTAGTAACCTTTATAAGTTTAATCATTATTATAGTGATATCTCATATAGGTGAGACTTATCCAGAGGACTAGTGGGGCTACCTAGGACAAGGGGCTACAACCCGGCTACTTACAGGTGAGTGAGTGAGTTTTCATTTTGATAAATATATTATTATGTTTTGTTTTTCACTGTTTTCTTTAAATTGTTATCATGGCTCATATAATATGTGATTGTTGGAGGTAGAACATCCGTATTATATTTGCCATACATTTTTCTATACTGTTGCTCATCCGTAGATGTATAACACCCAGGTATCAGTACTCAGTCCTATGGCCAGGACTAACCTTGACGTTTGGAGGTATCACACCCAGTACCGCTATGCAACTTTGGGTTCATTGTAGGTACTAGCATGTTCTAGGCTGCGCTAGGCAACTCGAACTTGAGTGTTACGCTCTTTGCGCACAATGATTAGCGTTAGACATGCGTCATTGTAGTACTCAGCGTATTTCTCATATACCTAGCCTGTCCTCGTAGCTTATCTACTTGGGCTTGTGTGTTTACATATGGGTGAGCATTCAGTTTTATTTTCGAGCAATCCAATATGGTTTTACCATTGGTTTTCGAGGAGTATCCGCCTTACTATTATAGTAGTTTGAGGATCATACATGAGAGTGTGATGTATTTTTCAAAAACTATACATGTTTTCCAGCGAGGGGATAGTATGCTCTTGAAAATAAAGGTTTTATCAAACTTTACTTTTTGACCCACTCACCCTTTTATGTTTTGCGCCCCTTTAGGAACTAGTGGCGAATTTGATTACCAGTGAGATGAGGGCTTACTTCGGTTGTGGTTGGTGGTTCTGACAGTTTTTCCAGACTATGTAGGATTTGTTCCTACTTTTAGTTAATTTCTGCTTATCCATCCTCACGAGGATGTGAATGTTTATATTGTCTGCACTATTTACTATGCTTTTACTGTTATGCACCTGTAATAATAGGTTTTACCCATCACCGCACTTTTACTTCCACTTTCAACTCTAAATCTACTCACTTTTCTCATGCACATGCATAATTGGCTTTCGTCACTTAACACGTGTCGGCCAGCACTTCCTGACACTTGGCGTGTTAGGATCAGGATGTGTTAGTAACAACACACAACCAATAGCCCGACTACTTATCTATTGTGTAGGCTAGTAGAGAACAACAAATACCTATAGGATAGGTTTTGGTAAAGAAGTAGAAAATGATGACAAGGTAGTATGAGGTTAATTAAGATGAGAAAATTTACTACTTGCATGATAGATATATTACCTTGTTAATAGGCCTAAATATATATTATCTCGTTAATAGACATAAAAATTTATATTAACTTATTAATAGAATAACATAAAGATGATAAGAACATGCATGAGTGCAAAAATTATAAGTTATATTACCTCTTTACTAGTGGAGCAGAAGAAGTTTGAAGAAGAAAAACATGAAAATTTTGAATTTTAGTTGAGGAGAACTTCATATGGTGATGTAATAAGTGGTTTTCTACCACTAATTACACCATAATTAAAGAAACCATATATATTTTTTGAATATAAACAATATTCTCTACACTAAGGGGTGGGGGAGTGGGCTAAGCCTCACAATGGGCTAGCAATAATAATTTGGTTCGAATTCGCCTTTGGCAAGAGTCGAACCTAAGACCTCTTACTTACAAGTGAAGAGGAATACCACTAGACCGTAGTACTAAGTGGCTAAAGAAACCATATTTTAAGAAAAAAGATCCACGGATTGAAGAAAAGATCCACAGGTACTCCACATTTCATAATACAATTGAAGGGACACCCAAAAATATAAATTAAGGACATTAAAATTTTTAATTTCATTATCATAAATTAAGGACATTAAATCATGTAATAATTATATGTTGACAAAAGAAAAGGTTGTAAATAAGGGTAAATTAAACAGGTAAAAAGAAAAGATTGACTACTTGAAATAATAAACATAGGCTGACTCATCATCCAACTATAGAAAGTTTGCTGATGTGGAAAAATGGTCAATGAATTTAAATTGAAAATTTCAATAAAATAGGTTAATCATAAAATATGCTTATGGTTTTGGGTTGAAATCAACTTTTCTAATTTATTTTTATTTTTATTTAGACAAACGATACAAGTTATGTGGACTTAGTATTCACCCTAAATCCTATATTCAAATTTGAGGCCTTCATCAACAAAGTGGATACCGAGTGTCGCTAAACGAACCAGTAATGTGCGAATGTATTGAATAATTGCAAATTAATTTGTTTGTTAATTAAATTTTTAGTCTCATTAAGTCGAGCCAAACTTAAGTTTGAGCTCATTGTTGAGTTATAGGCCAACTAACCATGAGCTCGAGCTCGATCCACAAACGAATCGAGCTGAACTTCAGGTTGAATATATCATTCCAGCCTAGCCTGAACACAACTATATATAGGCTTTGCAGAGATAATTAAACAAAGATGAGGCCATCATGTTTCTCAAGCTTCAAATTCATGATACATATGACATGAACATTTTTGACAATTGACTTTCAGCTTCAGTCGCCAGCTAGCTAGCTTAGGCTATATAATTTCCAAAACAACAGATCATCTAGGGTTAGCTAGATGCTAATTAAGCTGAATAATACTTGTATAAATGGAACCAAGAGGCTTTGATTTCACACAATGATATAAGACAAAAGGTTAATGTAACAAGATTTTATTCAAAACAAACTTTATAACAAATTCTCACAACCAAACGGAATTAAGCATATGATAAAAATAAGAACATGGACTAAATGTTCATATACACATAGTATAACCAATAAACACGATTTCTTGCTAGTAGTATCTCACTGTAACGTTGCATCGTGTTACTATGTATGAATTTGGAAGGTCCACAAAAACCGTTTCATACGTAGTATATCCCCTAACAAATCGAAATTTTCCGGTACCTGAAACCACTGATAATTCTCTAAATTGCTCGAATTGCTTATCAATTCCTTGTATCTCTAGAGTGCTTCCATTGTACTCCTTGTTTGTGAACACAATTGATAGCATGTTATGGGCATTACGTCCATCCAATGACGATACTATAAACATGCCTTGTAGCCGGCCAACGGAGGCTGATTTTAGGTCTATGCCCTCCGTTACAGGGTCGTCAACCGCATAAGCAGTGGCAAATTGATCGTAGTTCCAAACCTTGCCGGGAATACCTGCAAACGCAATGTCTGTCAAATTTGCACCAGCTAAGATGTCATGAAAGTAGAAAGACAGGTGGGTTTCTTTGAACTCGTGACTGGCTCGGATGGCTGGAAATGTAGTCATGGCTAGAAGAACCATGACAAAATAAAAGGATAGAGCACTGAGCTTTGGTATGAATTTTAACGCCATTGGTTGATACATGGGAGCTAATTGAGCAACCAAGAGAATAGGTTAATTAGGAAAAATAAACGAGCAATTAAGGTTTGAAATTGCTTGGTGAGGTTCAATTATGGCTATGGTTTGAATTTATAATGTGAAATTATTTCTGCCAGTCAACTGTTTATAATTAACTTCTCTAAATTACTTCCGTTATTTCCTGATCACTTGAGAATTGTTTAAGCATAATGTTTCGTGCAAGCAACACACCCATGTGTAAGAATTTTTTATGTGTACATGAGGCTTCAAATTGTTTAACTTCTTGTTCAAAAAAAGAAAGTTTTAATTTAATGGATTCTTTAGATATAAGCCACAAAAAAAGAAAGTTTTAATTTAATGGATTCTTTAGATATAAGCCTTTGTAACTCTTGTTTTCTAAACTTAAACCCCTCTATTTTTAAACATCCAAATAAAACCCAAAATTCAAAGGGTAATTTTAGTTTAAATACCATTCTTACAAAAAAATTAAGAAAAAATATCATATTTTTAGTTTAGGTACAAATTGAAAAGTCAACAAAATCATTTAATAAAATAGCATTACAATTCAATATAATTACAAAATTGCCACTTTATCTTACTACCTTTTTCGGCGACCGACCGACGAGATTTTCTGACAACATCGTCCTGCCGACAAACTTTTCTGGCGACGGTGACCGGTCGGTGAACTTTTCCAGCGCCCTTAAAAATAATTTAAAAAATGCCTTCAATTTGGATTTGAACCCAAGATCTCCATGTGCAAAACAACCAATTATACCGCTACACCAAACCACTATTTGTGACATCTATTACATTTTTTAATATTTATTTAGTTTTTTCTCATATCAACAGTGAATTTCAAGTGGTTATTTTCTCTAAAAACTAATTTCAAATATGCCTTCAATTGGATTTGAACCCAAGACCTCCATGTGCAAAATAACCACTTGCACCACTACACCAAACCACCAATTGGGATAAATATTACATTTTTTAATATGTATTTATTTCACTCTCATGTCACTGTCCAATAGTGACTTTCAAAAAAATCATGCAAGTGTAAAAAATTCTCCATTTTAATTGTATATATATATATATGAAAAACAATAATCAATGATTAGTAATGATAATTTAAACGCTCAATAAAAAAGAAAACACACTTGTGCCAAACAATTGGAACCTTTAAATTTACATGCATGAGTTGATTTTTTAAAAACATTTTCATTCTCATGTCATTGTGAAACAATGACTTTTTGAAAAATAATGTAAACTGAATTTTTTTTCTTTTCGAAAGCTCTAAAAAATCAATAACTCTCATAACAAATATAATTGAGGAGGAGAAAAATTTATGTTTTATACTATTATTTTGAGGTCATTGGTCAATAATGACATGAAGTTATTCATCATTCTTAACAAATATGATTGAAAAAAAAAATGCATTTATTTTCATGTCACTCTTAGTAGTGATTTTGTTACATCCCGTCCCTACGTTTATTGTATTTTATTCCCCGACAGTGTAAAATGACCAAAATGCCCTTAGTGGCATAATGTATCATTCGGGATTACGTCCCTTCTATCGAGGTATTTTCAGAAATCTTGGTGTACTTTTAGTGTCTACATTAAATTACGAATCCGTTGACGCGAACGACACCTGATTCGGACTTGTAACGGACAAGTTACGAACAAGGGCAAAACGGTAATTTTTCTCGAGCAGTATTTGAAAACAGGGGGCTTAGCCCATGGTTTCTGCAAGGCACGAGGCCTGCATTTGTTTCAGACTGAAAACTCAGCCCTTTTCTCTGCATGCATTTGACATGCATTGGGCAAATTTCAAAATTTAGATTTCCTTTCTTGACTGACTTGGGTTATAAAATTATGCACTCACTGTGCATTGCTGCACGCTTCAACCACCCTCACTCACCTGCCTTCTTTCTCCCGAGCCTCACTCATACATCCCATCTGTGCATGCAAATTGCTGCACAAACCCAGAACACACAAAACTCACTAAAGCCACCCAAATCACCTTCATCCCCGACCTCAACTCAGGCCAGCACACCTATGCTGTGCACCACCTTCATCACCGTCACCATCCTCGAATCTACAAACCCAGAAAGAACCTGATTTGCAGAAGAAACTCAAACCCAGAGAAATTACTCTGGACACCCACCTCGATCTCTGTCTTCAACACGAGGCCCTCCTCTCGAGTTCAAACCGACTCCCAAGTGCCACCATCATCGTCCTCATCAGCCTTGGGTCACTTCTGAACCCAGGAAAACTCGAGAAAATCAGAAACCCGACTCGGCCATTTTCCCGACGAACCTCGATCGGCCAAGCACGGTCACCCACGACCTCGATTCAACTCCAAATCGTTGCCATTTGAACCCTTGGGACTCTGGGACTCCAAATCAAGTCCTGCATGTGAAGATCGAAGCGAGAATCGTCGAGTTCGAGTTTGGGCCGAGAACTTCCAAGCCATTTCTGGCCGTCTCCGGCCATAATTTGGCCCCAACTTAGGTAAATTCGAACTCTACGTGAGTCCAGCTTCAAATTGGTATAAGATTCGTGAATTTTGGTGAAGATCTGACAAAGTTGCAGAAAATCCCAGATTCCGGCGACGATCTCCAGTTTCCGGCGGCGGCGAACGGCGGACGGCGGCGGCGTCCGGCGGCCGGAGTTGCAGCGGCGTGACGTCAGCGACCGGTCCGTGACGTCAGCAGGACCCGGTCCAGCCCGGTCCAACCCGGTCCAAACCGGGAATATACCGAAGGTATATTCCGTCGAAACCCTAACGGCGTCAGGTATATTCTCTAACGGCGACGGAATATTCCGTAACGCCGTTAGGGAATATTCCGTCAGCCAAAACGAATATACCGTTAAAGTTAACGGCACGCCGTTAACTTTAACGGCACGTGACTGTTGGGCGCGTGAGGCGCGTGTCCGCGCGTGAGCGCGCGTGCGTGCGCGTGTGAGCGCGTGCGTGCGCGTGTGAGCGCGTGGGGGCGCGTCCGAGCGCGTGTGGGCGCGTGTGGGCGCGTGACGGCGCGTGGGCGCGCGTGACGGCGCGTGCTGCCTTGTGACGGCGCGTGGCGGCGCGTGGAGCCCCGCGGCGGCGCACGGCGGCGCGTGAACCCATTTTCCGACCAATTCTAGTTCCGTTTCGAGCAAACAAAGGCGATTTCAAGTCTTTTTCATTACTTTAATTGAATTAAGACTTGTTAAATGATTAGTTTAGTAAACTCTCATATAGGTGAGACCTATCCGGAGGAGCAACGAGCTCAGGCACACTACGGGGGCTACGATCCGACTACATATCAGTGAGTGGGCCTAGTACTTACCATTTTTATATTATTATAATATGATTTATGGTGTTTTTGAAATATATATATGTGTGTGGCATGCCTATTTTATGAAATTAGATTATTTTGTGATAAACCCTTAGTTATTGATGATTGATTTATGATTTGGGTTTTATGATGAAACTTGGCATGCATACACATGATTTTAATTGTATTACTTATTTTCACATTATGCACGGTGTTAGCACTGTCCGGGCCAGGACCAGCTTCACGTGATCGTTCACACCCGCACCATTACGCTCAACATGGATCCATGATTAGGTGCCAGCCTGTTCTAGATTGCCTTAGGCATCTAGACTTGTTGTGACGCACACTTTGTGCCAGCCTTCACGTGTATGTAGTGCTAGAGCGTAGTTATATTAAACACCCAGCCTGTCATGTAGCTACTTTCTATATGACTTGTTGCATATTTCCATGTGATAAGTAATATTGATTTTCACTGTGATAAATGATTCTTACCCGTATCCTTGTGGGCGTTGGCCCGTCTACTTATGTTAGAGACTTACTTTAGTAGTAAATATTTTGGTAAATCTACGGGTTTTACAGTGAGGGGTTATAACTAAAGTTTTGGAAACGTTTTACTTAGAAAATTGATATTGGCCCACTCACCCTTGTTTTTCGCCCCTCCAGGATTTAGACTTTAGTTGGCGACGATTCGGTGGTGGCAGCTGCTGGTAGCCTGATTTTCTTTCTGCAGTGTATGTTAATTTCCTTTTGTTGTGTGCTATATCCATCCTACGGATGGGAATAATTTTCTTTACTGCTCCTAGCTCTGACACTATGTAATAATGGGTTCTACCCACATTACACTTCCGTATTTTCGTTAAACTCTGATTTAATTTTATCTATCATTTCTAATTTCTTATTTAATCTTCCTATGACTTCGTCACTCCTACGGAGTGGTCGGTCAGCACGCCTTGAGATCCGGGGTCCACGTGGCTATCCGGGTCGGGGTGTGTCAGATTTGAAGATATCAATCATTCTTAACAAATATAATTGAGGAAAAAAAAATTGCATCTATTATTTTGATGTCATTGCTCAACAGTGACATCAAGTTATCCATCATTTTTAACAAATATGATTGAAGAGGAGAAAAATCTATGATAGTTGAGTTAGTACATTGGATTCGTTTCAATTGTATGGTTGAAATAAATTACTATATACCTTACCAAAAGTTTTTTCTTTAAAAAAAAAAGGAAAAAAAAATTGATATACTTGTTAGAATGATATAAATATTTTATAACATGAAAATATATAAAGAAGGTAGTGTAGTTGAGTTGGCAAGATGTATTTACCTCATGCATAAGGTTGGGGGTTCAAGTTTCCATGGAAGCATTATTTTCACTTTTTATTCCCATTTTTCTATGTGAAGGTCCTGCCTGTGATGGTGGTGAAGTCCGGCGACGACACTTCCCGGTGAGATCTGGCCGGCTTCGTCGATTTTCCTGAGGAATTCCGGTGACCTTTTATGGCAAATGAGCTAAATGAGCTTGGGTATTGTGCAATGGGGGCAAACATGTAAATGTACAATGCTTATAAATATCTTGACCCACAAAGTGTGGCTTAATCCAAAGAAATGAGTGGGCTTTAATACTTTTTCTTAAAGTTGGTATTTTTCCTTAAAATCATTATCTCACTTGGTATTTAATCCTAATTTGCCTAAATTCAAACTTGTTGCCATGTGGAAAAAATAAGTAACCTATTATTACAAATTATTTACAACTTATGCCACAATACCCTAATTATGTTAATGAAACAATTTAACATTTTAAAACTTAAATAGTAAGTGCACTATTTGTGGGAGTGAAAAACTGTATTCTTTCAAAAGTTGACTTCACAATTATAAATTTATGGTATGCAAATAATTTACCTATACTTTTTATCTAAAATATAGTTAAAATTTTTAATCAAATTACATGTCTTTATTTTTGTACTAATTAATTTACCTATATAAATTTATTTATGATTATCACGTTATTTATTTTTGTAGGTAAATTGTTACATCCCGTTCCGGAAATAATACTATTTTATTCCCGGAGGTGCAAAATGACGATTTTGCCCTTGGTTGACCTTTCGGTTGACTTTTGCGTCGTAACTCGTACGACGCATTCACTTGTATTTTCTTGACGTGCTCGTCGATACGAACACGTAGACGCGAGCCGTACGTCGTTCGGACTCCGAACGAATATATTACGGGCGTTGGTTTCCGACGTTTCCCGTATTTCAGTTTTGGATTGTTTGGACTGGGACCCACTTACCTGCAGGCCATGTGGCCTTATCCCAGATTTCCTGGGATTTTGTCTGGGCATTTGTCCTTGCTTCTCCCGTGTTCTCCCTCTCTTGGTCTCTGCAGACCACCCAAACACAACCTCCCAAAACCTCTCAAGGCACCCCGTGCCTATATCCCTCCACGTTGAGCCATCCTTTGGCCATGGGAGGCCACTGTCATCATCCTCTTCAAACTCAGGACCTCGTGGAACCCTGGAACCCAGCCAAACCAGTGAACCCAGAACTCGAAAAATTCCGGCGAGACACTCGTCGGCCAACCACCTCGATTCAAACCCAAACCTACACCAAATGACTTCTGGAAACCCTGGGATCACAACCCAGGGCCTGCGTGTGATGGGAACATCGAGATCGACGAGTTTTAGTTTTGGCCGAAACTTTCGAGCCAAATTCCGGCCACCTCCGGCCAATGACCGGCCCCCAAAATGGTTTGGCGACCCTTGGCGCTCGGAGGACGTACGTTTGGACTTCCCGGCTTCGGTATTTGTGAGTGGGCCCTTTTTCTATATTATTTAAATGTGTTTTATGTTTGGGAAAGTATATTTGATTTATGCCTACATATTATTGTGGTTTTAAATGAATATTTATATCGTGCTATTGGTAGACCTTGTTATATTAATCTATTACTCGGTTTACTAGTTTCGGCTCAGTATTTCGGTAGGCTATGGAAATTAGTGGGCTTTGGGCCTACATTTCCATTTGGGAATTATACCATTAAATTGGTGATTTCCGTATTATTTTGTACGCGTATTGCTAGTATCGAACCGGCCCTATTTTAGGGAATTTAGGGAATTAAGTATTTTAATTCCCTACTTGTACCTATTTGCGATTATGGGTTTTATACCTATCTGACGGCCTTGAGCCGTATTTGGGTGAACCTTGGATATGGAAATTTTCTATCGTATTTTGGGTTCACCTAGCTTGCCATTAAGTTGGTATTTCTATGCCTTGGTACCCATGTGGCGTATTCTTGGTATTTCACGTATTATAGTTATACGCTTGATATTTCGGGTACGGCCCCGAGAATATCATATATATTGATTAGTTTGAGGGCATCCCTTATAGGGAAATTACCCCACCTTGTTTTATGTAGAGTTTTCAGTAGTATGTTTTCATATGCTCAACTAGGTTGCTTACACGGTGTTTAGTGTACCGTCCGGGGCCAGGACCAGCTTCACGTGATTGTTCACACGCACCTATACGCTCGCTATGGACCCATAGCAGGTGCCAGCTTGTTCTAGGTCGCCTGGGCGACTCGAACTCGTTGTGATGAGCATACGCGCCAGCTTCACGTGATTGTGCACACGAGCGTACTGTTACTTATACACCCAGCCTGTTCATGACACGAATTTATCTGTATGAACTTGTGTGTTTGCTATACCTAAACGAGCGTCTATCTTGTAGTCTTGGATTGTGGGGCCAGGACCACTTTCACGTGATTGTTCACATGCACCGACACGCTCACTATGAATCCATAGTAGGTGCCAGCCTGTTCTAGGTCGTATGGGCGACTCGAACTCGTTGTGATGCGCATATGCGCCAGCTTCACGTGATTGTGTATATGAGCGTTTATCTTATAGTCTTATATTGTGGTGTTATCACCGAATTTCACTGATGCCACGGGGGCATTTATTTGATTTACGGGTTTTCCGTAGATACGAACCTTCGGGTAAAGTATTTTCTGCCGAACGGTGGCTTTCTGCCCGTTTCGGACGGTAAGTATATTTCCGTACTTACCCCGTTTTTCTACCTACTATTATAGTACGTTTTCTGAAACGGTTTTCCAACCAACTACTTGATTTTGACGGCGAGGGGTTACTACTTTCAGAAAACAAAGGTTTTTACAAAAATGACTACTATTGGCCCACTCACCCTTTTGTTTTGCGCCCCTCCAGGTTAGTGGCTGGAGCTGTCTACGTTCGAGGCGGTGGTATGACGAAGGTTCGATTTCCTTGGTATTGTATATACTCTGTATCCCGTACTTGTACGATTGCTGTTGTATAAATTCTTCCGCCCGTACATTTGTGTACACTTGAATCTTAATTTATTCAAATATTCTTATTTCTTTCAATTTGGCTTTCGTCACCCGACGTGGTGTCGGCCAACACACTCGACTTTCGGGTGTCCACGTGTACATCCGGGTCGGGATGTGTCATAAATTATTTTGTAGGTAAATTATTTTTGTAGGTAAACTATTTTGTAGGTAAATTATTTTGCATGCATTATTATTTTATATGCAAACAATTGACCTATATTTTTATGTAAAATATAGATAAATTAATTTCGAATCAAATAACATTTCTTTATTTTGTAGGTAAATTATTTTGCATGAATATTTACATATATTAGGCATGTTTTTTTCTTAATTATATATGAGTGTGTGTAAAATAATTTACCTACATTTATATGTAAAATATAATTTTCGTGACATTAATTAAGCATGTATTATTACATATATTAGGCCATGTTTTATTATTATTATATATAAGGCAAAGAATTTATAACATTAATGTTTTTTTCTTTTTTTATTTTTGTAAAATCATTAATTATCTGATACATCTTGATCTTGACACGCCAGGTGTCGGGAAGTGCTGACCAACACGTGTTAAGTGACGAAAACTAATTATGCAAATGATTGAGAAAAGTTAATAAATTAGAGTTGGAAGCGGAAGTAAAGAGTGCGGTAATGGGTAAAACCCATTATTATAGGTGCATAATAGCTAGAGCATAGTAACTAGTGCATAGAATATAAATATTCACATCCTCGTGATGATGGATATTACAAAACAGAAAACTAAAGGTAGGAACAAATCCTACTTATTCCGGAGAAGCTGTTTGAACCACCAACTAGCTGAAGGAAGCCCTCGTCTCACTAGTACTCAAGACCGCTACTAAGTTCTGGAGGGGCTCAAAACATAAAAGGTGAGTGGGTCAAAAAGTAAAGTTTTATAAAACCTTTGTTTTCAAGGGCATACTATCCCCTCGCAAAACAAAACTGAATGCTCATCCATATGTAAACACACAAGCCCAAGTAGATAAGCTACGGGGACAGACTAGGTATATAAGAGAATATGCTAAGTACTATGATGACGCAAGTCATAACGTTAATCGTTGTGCGCGAAGCGCCTCACACACAAGTCTTAGTTGCCTAGTGCAACTTAGAACATGCTAGTACCTACAATGAATCCAAAGTTGCATAGCGGTACTGGGTGTGAACCTCCAAACGTCAAAGTTAGTCCTGGCCCTGGGACTGAGTACAATACTTGGGTGTTCTACATCTGCTGATGAGCAGCAGTACAAGAAATGTATGGAAAATACAATATGGATGTTCTACCTCCAACAATCACATATTATATAAGTCATGCTAACAATTTAAAGAAAGCAATGAAAACCATACATAAATATATTTTTACCAAAACAAAGACCTACTCACTCACTTGTAAGTAGCCGGGTCGTAACCTCCCTGTCTTGGGTAGCCCCAGTAGTCATTTGGATAAGTTTCACCTATATGATATATCACTATATTAATAATTAAACTCATAAAGGTTACTAATTAAACTAATAAACGACACTTATCCCTTGTTTGCTCAATTCGGAGGTCCAAAACACTCGGAAAAATACCACACATACTGCCCCTAGGTAGTACGCGTCGTCACGAGTCACCTCGTGTCGGCGGGCCAGCCTTGGCTCATGCGCGGTCAATCCAAGCCGGCCAAACTAACGACCTCAGTTGACGCCTTTAGACTTAACGGTAAAAGTTAGAATTTTCTTTAACTTTAACAAAATATTCCTAATGGCGTTAGAGGAATATTCCCTCGTCCCTTACCTCGGCTCACCAGAGTTCCGCCGCCGGCCGCCGTTTGCAATCGCCGGAAAAGTGGCCGGTTTATGGAAAAATTTCAAACCTTCATATCATCTTCATTTCTCAACCGAATTTCACGTTCCTTATGTCAAAATGAAGCTAGAGATGAGTAGAACAACGATTTACCTTTGGTTTGGCAAAAAAAGATCGAAAAATGACATGTATTTTTCTTGAAAAATCGCAGCTATTGTAGCTCTTCGATCTCGTCGTTTTGACGTGGAACAAGCTGGTTTCTTCCTCGGCTTCGAGTCTAGGGACATTGAGGAAGACAAAGGCAGTGGTTTCGAGGCTAAACTCGGCAAAATCGCTCTAGAAAATAGCTCGAAATCCATCGGTCGGTTTGTCTCCGTTCGGGTGGTCTTGGGCCGACTTTCACACAACCAACGACATGGTTGTGTTCATCTTGTCGAGTAGAGCAATGTGGTGACTTCGGCTTGCCTCGGTTCGTCTATTTTTCAACTATATGCACTGTGCACAATGTGGTGAGGGAGAAAGAGAAAGAAAGAAGGGAAGAAAGAGAGAGAGAGTGAGGGTGAAAGTGACAGGGATGTGAGAGAGAAAAGAGATACTTTGGTTTTGGGAGCATTGTGCACCTATCAAAACAGTAAAAATTACACGGTCTAGTGTACAAAATAACACGAACGTGTCCAAAATATCCATCGGGGATTAAATTGCAATAAAAGATGACGAGATGTCACATTCTCCTGATATTAGGAAGGATATAGGTTTCACTGTAAAATCAATTGAAATTATTGATAGTAGATCAACTCCTTATAAGCACATACAAAATCTTTTAATTTTTCGACGTAGGGTTCACATTCAATAAATTATGCAGATCTCTTGCTTTGAGAATTTCCATATAGAAGAAGTAATTTGAGACCTCTTTAACCCTAAGAAGTACTTTGTTATTTCTGAGAATGAACCATAAAAATTAGAGGTTAACTAGGACGACTGAGTAGGAGGTCTTATTACCATAAAAAATTGTCTCAAGGGTAACATAACTCCTTACATATATATCTAAATGATCCAGTGCCTGAAACCACTGAGACCTCTTTATCCCTCTCAAACTGGCGGCTGGTGCCTTGTAGCTCAAGGCTGTTGCCATCGTACTCCCAAATGCAAGTGACATTGACACATGCATATTGGAGCCAGACAAGGACGAGGCAACTAGAATGCCTTGAGTTGGACTGACTTGCCTTGATTTCTTATCGGGAGTTTCGGTGATGGGATCGTCAATGGCGAAAATGGTGCCGAATAAGGTGAAAGACTGAGGTTTGCCTTAGATATTTGTGATAGGGACAACAATGGCATTGGGTTCAGACGCCAAGTCTTGCAAGTAAAACACTATGGTGGTTTCTCTAGGACTTTGAGCTTTGATATGAGCATGGCTAGAAGCAATGTTGACGAAACTGACATGAGTTTGAATTTTGAATTTTCGAGCGTATTATTAAATAAGATTATAACCAAACTTTGTTATTTTCTTGCGCACAGTTTCTTTTTGTAGTTGATGACACTTTGTTATTGAGAAAAAAATTATTGCTTTAATTATTCAACTATTTTCCCTATTTACGGTATGTTTTCAAAACTGAGGAGGTTGCTGTGCCTTAAAAAAAACCTGCTTATAAAAGCAGCTTTTAAAAGCAATCTCCATGTTGCTTTTAAAAATTGCTGTTTTAATGCCATAACTTTTAAAATAAGCAGTATATTTCGTTTTTATTAAATACTTTTTATCTGCTTAACTTTAAAGTGAAGCAGTTTTTAATAAAAAAAATAATACCAAACGAGGCCATTGTATAGGGAGTTTACATCATTTGACTTTGCTCCTCCCACGCACGTGGCCCAAATAGACAATAGGATTTATGCATGACTGGGTGGCTTATTCTTTGATTTTTTGCACCTCTTTCCACTTTAAATAATTAGTCAAATAACTCAAAATTATTTAATTTGCACACGTTTTCCACTTATGTGGACCAACCACTAATTAATCAAATACTCAAATTATTTAATTAGTTTTTATTTATTGAATAATACTTGAGTATTTACTATTTTACTAACTTCTTATGTGGACCAACTATTTTAAAACACCTGTCCTCTTAAATTTCTCTCAGCACTCTGCTATTCTTGTAACCAAACACGCGACTCTTCCTTTAAACCCGTGGCCAAACACATATCATCTTCCTTCTTCTCCAACTCCAACAAGTTTGTCAAGATACATCCATGTCATGGCTTCTTCTCCAGCCTCAATCCTCTCTTCCCCGGGCGACCTCACCCCAAATCGCTCTCTTCTCCGTCGACCTCATCCCAATCCCTTCCTCCAACCCAGTGCTCCGTCGCCTGTACTCTGTAGACAGCTCTCCAATATGAGTGATTATGAAGATTGGAGTTTGATGATCTCAAAAATCGATCTTTGGCAATTTTGATTAATAATCTTTACAACTAATGATTTTGATTATATTAACATAAAGATTCACGGTGAATTTTAAAAAATTTCTGGTGATGCGCTTGATGATTTTAGAGTAGAGAGAGATGGAGGTGAGAAGAAAAAGTGGGTGTTTGGTTTCTAACTTGCTCGGTTTATTAGTGGTTCATGTCATTAGTCATTTTGGCTACTCCAGTGAGTATTTTCCGGCTCATTTGGGTTGTGTTTATTAGTAAAACCCTACCTCACGTTGTGATTATCCCGTTTTTGGCTTCTGATCTGTTTGCGCTTTCGTTGTTAAATAAATCAAATCTGGAATTCCTATCCTATATGTTATAAATAATATTGGTATAGTGTGATTGTGTAAATCATAAGTAGATATGAATTAGAATGTTATCATAATTTAGTGTTTTTATTATATTAGGTATGTATTTACTTGGAGATCAAGTGTATCTCTTCTTGTAATTTACTATAAATAAAGGCACTAGGCATGAGGAATGTGTACTACAATTTCTCAAACCCTTCTCTCTTTTCTCTTTGTCGCACCCCTCTACTTTCTCTCTCTAATTTTAGGTCACAACACGTTATCAGCACGTTTTTTTCACTCTGCTCAAGAGAATTATACCGGAGTTTTGGCTATCTTCAATCATAGGAGTATTATTTTCAATAATTCTTATTTTGATTTACTTTTTATTTTATTGAATTAATATACTTGCTATTCATTCAATTTTCTCCTTGTTATTTTATGTTGAACGAGCTTCAACGCATTGAAGATGAAAATCCGAAGTTGAAGGCAATTCTTCTACAAACCTATTTACAATATTCATCAGCAATCCAATTACTTCTAAAACACGATTTCAATTTCAATTTTTTTTCAGCCTTGATTGTATGAAACATTCACCATGATGTATAAACTTTACGCTTTTAAAACAATTATAATCTTCTGCTTAAATTATTGTTCACAATTATTATTATCGTTATATTATAATTGTGGTGATTTGAATATGTGTGAATAAGCAAAGAAAAAAAAAAGAAAAAAAAAAGTTTTTTTTGTAAAAAAAAACCATAAATGCGTGCGAGCCGTGGCCTGTAGCCGTCGAGTCGTGACGCATGTTCAAACCCCTCCCAGACTGAAACAACGACGTTTTACGTCGTTCCCTTCCTTCAGATCTGCCCACCTATGCCAGCTCGCTTGTAGTTGAGCTCTGAACTTCCCTCACCTTTTTCTGGTGAACCTAACACCCCCTGACGACCTGCAGTCGTCCCCTTCGGTGATTTCTCATCGTTACCGATGATTGGATTTACAAGATTTCAGATGAATCTCGTCGGTTTTGGACAACTACCGCTACCGCATGATGCCTGTTCTGCGTTACCCTTGACGAAATCCGATTATTACAACAGTCTCAAGCTAGAAGCTTGGCCCTGTGACATAGCTGCCGCCGTTTATGGTCTTTGCTGCCTCTCCGGCGACACCCGCACACCAAGCATCTATGGGTTTTGTGATCAGACACTAGCTACAGCCTTTTGGGCCTGTTTTAATTTGGCCTACATGAAATAATAAGCCCATTTAGTGGGCTTTGTTCTTTCACTTTTTATTTCTTAGCCCAATTTTGGGCTTGAGTTTTGTAACCCAATTTTTTCTCCTCTGCTGGCCTGCAGTCCAGCAGCACCCATTTGGGCCTTTTGTGCGTTTTTCCTTTTGTTGGCTCGTAGTCTAGCAGCCCCAATTTGGGGCTGAAGATCCAAATTCAGTCCACCCATATTTTTGGGCGGTGACACTCACACACCATGGGCCCTGAAGCTGCCCACTTCTTATAATTTTAATTGGGGATTATATCGTGCAATTTTATTGTTTATGTCTATCAATTGAATTGCATATATGTATTTATACTTGTATATTGTGTTTGCTTGCAGGTACCCATGAACTTGAAGTTCATGTTTTTCATTAAAACCCGTAATTTTGATAAAGTGCCATAAAAACATTTTTTTTATGTTTCCTAAAACTCACCGTTCATGTAGAGACCTGAAGCTCTCCATGATTAATCCACTAAACCAAACCATGTCTTAGAACCCGAATGTTCTAACTTTGATGCTTATGGAGAATTTATTTCCCATAAGCACCAACCACAATCTTGTTCCCTCCATCCAGTGGATTTTCGAATCGTAACAAATTCAATTTTGCTGACATGGAAGTTTTTGGCAAAAACTACTTTATGTGAGCACGAGTTGTGAAGCTCCACTTGACTATCGAGAAGCTGAGACACATTGAAGCCAACAATGGCATGGATGGAGCTAAATAAGCCTCCTCTGTGATCTTCTTTCGAAAACTCATGCTTGAAGCATTGTAAATGGAAGATGATCTTGAAAAGATGATCTTGCCCAAAGCAAGACATATCTTGCCTGACGCAAGACATGATTAAACCCCATCTATGAATAGAATCCGATTGAATTTTGACTGGAGAAGATTTTCTCGTCCTTCCATGTTTCTTAACATGCTCTTGAAGAAGCCTTGTAGAAAGCGGAGGTTCACTAAATTCTCGGATCTGATTACTATCACATTGCTTATTGAAAAGCACAACATTGAAAGAGGTACCTAAGTGATTCGGCTGGGAGGTACCTAACGAGGTGCCTAACATTGAAGGAGGTATCCTAGTGATTCAGCTACTTCAACAAAGGTGTACCGAACACAAGGATTTGCTTTGACAGACGCCTACCGAATCTGCTCATCCATTTTTGGTTGGAGAGTACCGAATAGTGGTAGAATTAGGGTCTACCAAGGGGGTGACATCACAACCAAACACATGATCCCTTGGCAACTATGACCCAAAACTTCAAGAATAAGGGACAGTATTCCCAAACCTCAACCGTGCAAAATCTACTTCTGTTTTGATGGAATAGATTATTGGTTATGCATTTATTTGTGCCCCTACCAATGTTGTTGAGGAGTACCATTCCCGTAGTCAATCTGTGAGACTAATTTTGGTCCACCTAACACATATGGAAAAGCAGAATTTTGACGTGAAAGGCCATGTTGGCCGAACCCCCATCCAAATTTGGTTTACTGTTTTAGTTATAGATATTATTATGGATATTGTCCTCGAATATGAGGTAATTGAATCATGTTTCTTATACACGTGACCGAATTCAATTAACATGTGATAAGGTATAAATGTAGGAAAGTTAGTTGTCTGGATGAATGTGCTACTATGCACTCTAACTTCATACCTAAATCACCCATCTAGCAACGAATTTAGGTCTATCTAACCTGATTAAGAGCATTGGCACCGCTCCTCGTTGTATTAATGGTATTGAATTACCATTAAGGAGCTTTATATTCTCTCCGTTCCAGAAGAATGTCATTGAGTTTTAAGGATATTCGAGAGAACAATGATCATGAAAACCATTGTAGAAAATAGAGTGAAGTATTTTTGCATCACCTCTAAAATATGAAGCCTGAAGCTATGTTTTGGAGCTAATGAGTTGCCTCTCAACTGGGAAATGCCACATATAGGCCGGCTTGGAGCCGGGTGGTTCGAGCAGTTTACTTGCTTTGACACGACCGTTTGGGACATTCAGGTCGAAACACGATGCAATGTATTACACAACGCATCACCTTACCTGGAGTAAGAATTTTTGTGCCTACAAGCACACTTTACCAAGCCTGCCCGTTGGGGAAATTGGATTTCTATATCATCCTTAGCAAAGCTACTACATAACCCTCTTTTCATAGTGGAATAAACGAAATAATGTGGACTAATCCAACCGAAATGCGGATCATGTAAATATGGTTTTTGGTTCATATATCGATACAATGGTCACATGTTTATCCGCACACATTGATGCTAAACTCCTAGCCGTTTCTTACCTAAGGGCTCACCACCCTAATTATCCCATAAAGTCATTATACTTTTGTACAACAAGTCATAAAGAGGCACAACCCTAACCCTATGAATTGAACCTAAGACCTCCACTAGCCAAGTGGAGATCGAGTGCCATTACACCAACTAGAATTGTGCAAATGTATTAATAATTGAAAATTATTTATAGAACTTGTAACTTTCACAATATTACGTGTGTCAAATTTTCAAATGCCTAACACGTGGACAACATAAATTGGTGATGTGGAGCCAATTGTGGAAGTTGAATTTCCATCATAAAATCAATTGGCAATTTGGAAAGTAGCCAAACTCCTTATAATCACACGCAAAGCCTCTTAATTCCCCGATGAGAATTCATACTCTCTATAGTTTATGCAGATCTCTATCTATATTGACTACTTTGACAATTTCTATCTAGAATAAGTAATTTGAGTTCTATTTTGGCTAAAACATAAAGGTCCAATAGTATTTCTGAGAACCATAAAAAATAGAAGTTAACTACAAAGTACTATTTAGAAGCAACCTAATAGTGCACCGGACGACTAAGTAAGAGGTCTTATTATCATAAAAAATTGTCTCAAGGGTAGCATAACCTCTTGCATATCTGAATGATCTGGTACCTGAAACTACTGAGACCTCTTTAACCTTATCAAATTGGCGGCTGGTGCCTTGTAGCTCAAGGCTGCTGCCATCACACTCTCCATTGGTGAATGCAAGTGACATTGACACATGCACATTGGAGGCAGACAAGGCCGAGGTCACTAGAATGCCTTCAGTCGATCTCTTATCGGGGGTTTCGTGATGGGATCATCAATGGCGAAAATGGTATCGAATGAGGTGAACGACTAAGGCTTGCCTTGGATGCCTGTGATGGGGACAACAATGGTATTGGGTCCAGACGCCAAGTCTTGCAAGTAAAACACTATAGTGGTTTCTCTAGAACTTCGAGCTTTGGCTAGAGATATGAGCATGGCTAAAAGCAATGTTGATGAAACCGACATGAGTTTGGAGGGCCTTGAAAATGAGCGTAATGCCATTGGTGAAAATAACAACAAAATTGAGCAGCAGAAGAAATTGAGTGAATGAAATTTTCTTTATGCAGCTGGGTTTGTTCGTGCAATGGTTTTAATTTATGGATGAGATAGAGACGGTTAAAGTTGTCAATTTTCTGCTAAAAAACAAACGTTACGTAAGATTTGAACACAAGATTCGTGTTGTTAGTTTAGGACGTTATAAAGTAATGATGGGTGTATCATGTGAGATTGTTGAACGTAGAGCATTCTAGTGGAGATTCAAACATAGGATCACAATTCAAACATATATAAAGGTAATGCAGAGAAGAACAAAATCATATATACATGTTGGTAGACGATCGAAGGCATGTGAATCTAAGAAAATGCAATGCAATGAACACATATAGGTCTCGTTTAGTGGTTAGGATTGGCTTGGATTGAATAACTCCCTTTATTAAATGCACGTTGAGTGAAAACGTGGATGTCAACTTGCATAGTTTGTCTAATTAGTATTCTTCATGAAAGTTCATCTTCTACCTTCAATTAGTATTTGAGCGGTCATATATCAAGTCGATTAAAATGGAATAGAAGGCACATATATACAAGCATTATATTATATATCATTTCAACTTTCATAACCTATATAAGCATATATAATAAGCACCTATGTGTCTTCCTCTTTCATGAATATTGAATGCCCATTTGACAAAACTTCCTGAATGATATACACAGATAAATATAGAAGCAAAGATAGCATTTTTTCAACAACGGACTAAATTTAGCAAGAACCAAATTTGATACTATGTAATCAAATTCTACTCTCACTCATCTTCACTTCTTATGTTTCTCTGCTTCTCACTTTAGCAAACATCATCGTCTTCCCTTATCATGGATTGTCAGAGAGTTGTGTCATATTTTAGTATTTTTACATCAAGTTTTGGTTAGAATGAGAATATTTTGGCTACTTTTCCAAATTTCTCGCGGAAAACCGGGTGAGACCAGAACACGAATTGATTTTTCGGAAAAAAAAACAAGGGAATTTAATTGCTAAAATGGTCATTTTTTGGGGATTTTGTCGATATTTTGCTAATATTAATTGATAAATTCATCAATATGTGATTGATATATCGTCGTTGTTTGAGCATCTCTAACGTTAATGCTTATATTTTTGTTGTTTATCCACACCTTCCAACAATACTAGTTATTTTAACTTAATTTTAAATTTTGGAGATGTTACTGACACTCCAAGATAGTTATTTTGCACTTATCATAAGTGTATTTTTTTATGTATAGAAAGTTTGGTGTGTAGAATGACTACTTTAGAGTGTCAATAGCAGCACCTTAAAATTTTATTATATTTTACACAAACAACTCAAGGTATTGGGCACAATACAATCATCATCTAACGGTCATATATAATTTATGTGAATATATATAAATTAGAAGACCAGATATGATCGTTGAGATGGTAATTGTATTAAATACGTATAAGTATTATACCCAAATCTATAACGGAATCCTTTTTTTCTCTGCACCCACAATTTTTGTCTTCCCCATCTTTTTTCTTCAACCACCTTTCCTCTTCCCTTGTGCATTTCTCTCCTCCAATCTCCCCCACCCTCTTAGTCTCCCTTGAAAAAAAGAATTCCATCTTCCTTTTCCCTTTTTCTCACTTACCATCTCTCAAAATCATTGTAGTAGCAACCCCACTTAGCATCAGATCCAACACCATCAGATCCAACACCACCATCGCAGATCAGATCCGCCACCACTATCACATATTATATCCTATATCTTGTAGATCCATCATGATCCCCTATTGAAGAGGGAGTAAATGTATAAATATAGTATTTAAGTTTAGCTAGCCAGTTAATTTTTCTCTCATTCCTCCATAAATCTAGCAAGCAACTGTCCAAAAAATTAAAATAGCAAAGCTATATAACTATTATTTTAGAGCCATTTTTTATGAGTTTTGCTAAATTTTGTGTTAAAATAGCCAAACAAGTCTTTTTTAACAATGCTGTTGGAGATGCTCTATTATGTTAACCTTAGGGTTTTTAGAATAAGCATTGAAGACTCAATCGATTTTAGAATAAGCATTGAAGACTCAATCGAGCACTTGCTCTACACGTTTGGAAGGATATTGGAGATTTTATTTGGTAAGTAAATCATTGCATTCATATCTGAGATTAAGATTAAGTATTTTCATATCTTTAGAACTATGAGATCAATTTGATTGCTATATTTATGATATAAAATCAGATTGCTTGAGGATTAAGCTAATATCAATTTATACTTAATTCTAGGTCATTTAATTAAGGGAACACTTCTTGTATAGGTTGCTGGTTTTCCAATGTTCATTCTCACTTCGCATATCCATAGTATTGAGCGTAAAAACAATTTCAAGCGAAGAGTTTATTTGAGTGTTAGATTAGATGAGATATCTTAGTGAAATTTTTAGAATTTAGCATATCATATGATTCATCATATGATAAGCTATGTTCTGAGGTGACTACATCTGTGTTTAGATGTGTACGACCAAGAGGAGACGAATAGCAAGAACGATAGTATAAGATAGTCTTCGAGTTTAGTAAATCGTGTCTAGTTTAGGTTTGTATTTGCCTCCATTTTTTCCTTAGTGGATTATTTTTCTAGAATGTGTCCTTGAGGAATTTTTTCATGTGTTGAGGTTTTACCTCGTTAAATAAATCTCTATTTACTCGTCTCTTTATTTGATCAAACTATTGATGTGTCATACAATTGAAATAATGTTTAAGTTCTACTGGGATAGATTTTAATTAATTTTGTTAATAGTTACGTCTTTCGTCCTAGTTTTTTATTGTTTTCCATCAACGTTTTCAATATATGTTTTAAAGTGTCGAGAGCGAGTTGTCGCTCATTCAAATGAAGGTGTTCAAAACTGCCATTTCGGTTTGCATCACCTCCATTTTTGGTTTTTGGATGTATTGTCTGCTTGCTTTGCCGGCATTGGAGTTTTTTCTTTGCTGATTTTCAAGTGGTGGATATGGTTTCTGCCATTGGTTGCTCTGTTCATTTATTGGGTTACTTGGTGGCAATATTATGTATTGTTGTATTTTTGTAGTTGTGACACTAGTATGGAGCTAAAAATAATCCTGAATATTATGGAGCTGACAAGTAGATTTTCATTCACTATTGACAAAATTGCCCTCATTAATTAGCAAGGCACACATTCATTCCACTAGTAGTTCAACCGAGCTAGAAGCCTTGAGCTGCTGACTACAATTACTCTAAGCTCAACTGCACATGGCAAGGAGGCAAGACAAGGGAATTAAAGATGGAATTAACCACTAAGTTCGAAGTCTCAAGTAGATCGACAAAGAAGACCTCACCAGGTGAGGATTATTCCAGTTGTTGTGTTGCATTCTTGTTTCTGCAAAGTTCAGTGAAGATTCAAGACATTATTCAGAAGCTTTGCTCATTTACACGAACAACAACGAACTCCAAGCTTTCCAGTGTGAGAAGGTAAACCAATTCCTCGACACCCATGTAGGTAAAGCTCTCAAGTGCGAGAGGGTAAACCAATTCTGAGATACCCATACGGGTAAATCTCTCCAATGCAAGAGGGTAAACTAATTCTCTGATATCTATTTAGGTAAGGCTCTCCAATGTGAGAGGGTAAACAAATTCCCCAACACCTATTTAGGTAAAGCTCTCCAATGCGAGAGGGTAAACTAATTTCCTGACACCCATTGGGTAAAGCTCTCATTTGGGAGAGGGTAAACTGCTCGGATGTCCAGATGTGGACAAGTTTGGTTGCCCTAGTGTAACTAGACGCATGACAACTCTTGACGGTGTTACCCAGAATTAGCCACCATAGTCTTTTCCTAGGGTTCCTAGATTAGACTTAGCTAACTGAAGGATTCTGGCCCTTGGCCCTATCCACGGGAACCTGAGCTTCTTTACCGAGAGAAGCCTAAGTGCAGCACATTCCCTGAATTGTTGCTTGCGAATTTCCATACAACTGCACATGTTTACTGTGACTAGTTAGCGATTTTTGTGTCCCCACAAAATCGTATCATGTTGCCCGCTACGGGCTATGCAGCTTAAGCGATATGTGACTTACGTGCAGTAAGGCTTCCATGCCAGCTGTCCATGAATCTCCGTCGCTTTCGCAAAGCATTATTTTCATGACATGGGAGACTGTGAACAACATCATAAGTGCAATACAACTTTTGAGCAACCTATGAGACTTCGTTGTGCCACACATTGTTGCCTTGTGGAGTATATATAGGTATACTACCCATGTAACCTCGCCAAAGTCGCACAAATAAGTTCTCAACATCAATACAAACTTTATTCAAGTAATGGAGTCAATGACTAGTATGGCAGTGCTAACAACACACGGTCAAGGGGCAGCAGCGCGCGATGAACTAGGTAGCTCACATCCCAGAAAGCCAAAATGTACAGACTAGACACGCCTGCTAGGAGCCCCTTATTTAGATTCCCACTCACTACTAATTTCGAGAGTTTCTCATAAGATTTATGCTACAAGACAAGACTCAGAATTCAATACAGAGAAGGAAGTTTATTCTTGGCAGTTCTACTTAACTTGGAATTTCTACAGCTCCTGCACTTCATACGAGCAGCACAGCAGATATGGGGGCATTTGTGGAGCCAAAAATAATCCTAAATATTATAAATCTGACACGTGAACTTTCATTCACTATTGACAAGAATTACCTCATTAATTGGCAAGGTCTACATTCATTACACCGGCAGTTCAATTGAGCTATAAGCTTTGAGTTGCTAATTACAATTACTCCAAGCTGAACTGCACATGGCAATGAGGCAAGACAAGAGAATTAAAGGTGAAATTAATCGACGAAGCAGAGGATATGGCACTACATGTCACCCTGCAGAGCAAACAAATTCCTTTAATCGAGGAACCACAATCGCAATCAATCAAGGATTCTCCAAGATAATTCTTAGGATATTATTAATTAACTTTAATAATATCTTCAAGGATTATCCTCAATATCTTTAAGATATTCTATCACCTTAAATATACTATCTCATACTACCATTGTGCAAGTACAATCCCATCTATCGAATGACACAACTTGGCCAATCAGACGCCGACACATGGCTTGGGCTTCCCCACCCATGTGGCTGACCATGCTCCCTATAAATACGCCTTCTACAGTCAATTCTCAAGTAAGTTGATTCTACGCAATTCAACATTAAAACATCCACTCTTTACACAGTTTTTGACTTTGGCATTGGAGGTTCATTAGCCAAACCCCCTAGGCTTGTCGTTTGGTCTTTAACCTAAGGTGTTTCTTTGGTTTGTAGGTGCAATTTTGTCAATCTGAAGGCAGCATAATTTTTCTACCACAATTGGTACATGCACATTAGAGCCAGACAAGGTTGAAGACACTAGAATTCCTTGAGCTCGATCAACTTGGGTCGATTTCTTATAGGGGTTGTTGTGATAGGATTTTCAATGGCAAAAATGGTGGCAAATGAGGTGAAAGACTAAGGATTGCCTTGGATGTTTGTGACATGGACAACAATTGTGGAACCATAAATAATCACAAGCAATCAGAGTGTGCCATGGAATATAACAGTAGAATGATGAAGCTCATCTTGACGGGAAAAACATAGTGTTATTTAAACCCTAATGAGCTAAAACAAAGCAGCTGAAGGACGAGTGATAGAAGCCCACAGCTATTAGACCCAATGCTCAATTTCTAGTAGAGTGCTTAAGCAGAATGGTTGACCCTTCAACATATCACCCCACTCCCCTCCTAAAGGGTGTGGTAGACTACCCCTGAACACTAGAGCCTATAGGGCATGTGAGTAAGAGGGGAGGCTTCCCAAGAATCTCAGTTAAGGTCTAACACTTTTTGCATGACTCCATGATAATTGACGAATACCTTTTTCATGAAGAGTCTAAGATAAAGTATGAGACTTTCAGATGTCTCATGCTAGGCATCTACCAAAAGTATATTCCTCTATCAGTAGTGGATATGGCACCACATGTCACCTTGTAGAGCAAATGGTTGTTGGCCATCACCTCTATATATAGCTATAAACATGAAAATTCCTGTAACAAATGAGACAAGGACACGTGTACAAAATAAAGAATTTGTATTAATGAGAAAATTAAGGTTATAATCTTCGAGTACAAGACTTGATCCTTTGATTCAATCTCTGAAGATGATTAAATGAAGAACAAAGCGTGTGTGTGTGGTTAATCCAAGGGTCGTAGAGACTTGATCTTGGTTAACGAATGTACAAGAATTTGGCTTGTGACATGTAGGATATTGATTTGTGGTGATACTTGGTGGTTCTTCACAAGGGTGATGAAGGATGCAAACATTTTTCAGAGTTTGTTTTTCGAGTTTGTAGTGTGTCTAAGAGTCCCCTTCTTTGTTTTGGAGCCTTGTATTTATAGGTCTCTCCATGATTCCTTGTACCAAATCATTTCCTTCTCCGACCCTTGATATATGGAATTTGTATCCATGAATTGTCTTGATTTAAGCTTGATTTGGTATTAACTTGAATCAAATAAATTAATTTGGTAATTTAGCCAAATTAATTAATTAAATTGACTTGATTTATATTTGTTCTAAATCAAAGTCAATTATGAGATAATTCCTCAATTTATTTTCATGTGTACAAATTGAGATAATTTTGCAGTTCACCAGATGTTGACACATGTCAGTTTTTTGTTATTTTAAAACTCATCTAGTTTTGATGAGTCACATGTCATGTGCACAATTTGTGAGATCGATGGTGTATGCCATGTAAGGCCAACATGAGAAGGGCAGGAGGCCCAAAGCCCAATTGAGCTGGTTTCGATTTGTAGTGGGCCAAACCCACTGAGGGATGAAAGAAAAATAGAGAAAGGCTAGGCTTAATTGGGGGCCGAATTTTGGTGTGGGCCTAGCTCGGGGAAGCCCCAACGAGGGCTCAAGTGTGTAGATCAACCTAGTCGGAGCTGGGTGAGGTTTTGCTGAGGAAAACCAGCAACATTGCTACTGGCGGCTGTGATTGCAGTCCAGAGGTCAAGGTGAACCTTGGTTTGCGACGGGAAACCAAAAAAATCGACTGAGAATAGGAGTTCTCGTCGTCGGGGGTGTCTAAAAACCGTGGAGTTTCGACGTGGGATCTCGTATATCCTCAAATTTCGATTGAAATCTTCTCAACGTTGTCGGAGACGACTGGATCTCATGGGAGAAGACGACTTTAGGTCGTCGGAGGAGTGGCGAGGTGGGCAGCAAGCCACTTGGTTCGCAGTGTGGTATGTGTGGAAGAAGAAGCCGGGAACGGCGTCCTTTTGGACCTGGTTCTTGGGCGGGGGCGGCTCGACTTTAAGCAATGGCTCACACTAGAGTTTTTGAAAAAAAACCAATTTTTCCTTGTTTTTTTTTTTCACACACAATCATCAATTCAAAAGAATAATATATAACTCTTGTAGATAATTTATAAACATGTGTTAAATGTGATTGTGTAAATCCTAGGTAGATATGGATTGGGATATTATGTTATCTTAAAGATTACAGTCCTATTGTAATTGTACTTCTTTCACTATAAATAAAGGCACTTGGCATGAGGAATAATGTATTACAATACAACATAATTCCTCAAGCCTTTCTCTATTTCCTCTATATTCTTCTCTTGCCGCACCCTTCACTAAAACTGTCCACAACACGTTATCAGTACGCTCTTTCCGCTGTGCTCAAGAGAATGATACCGGAGTTTTGGCTATCTTCAATCATAGGGAGTATTAATTTCAATAGTTTTTACTTTGATTTATTTTTTTTATTGAATTAATATACTTGCTATTGATTCAATTTTTCCCCCTGTTATTTTGAACGAGATTCAACGTATTGACGATGAAAATTCGGAGTTGAAGGCAATCCTGCAAACAAATTGTTCAACCATCATCATCAGCAATCCAGGTTCTTCTAAAACACGGTCTCGATTGTCGATATTTTGTCAGACCTGATTGCATGAACCTTCACCATGATGCATAACCCAATTTTCCGCGTTTAACGAATTATTGATCTTCTACAAATATTGTGTTAACATCGACATTTAATATATCTGTCATATATTAAGTGAATTGATGATTGTGTGAACGAAGGAAAAATCAAGGGTTTTTTTCTTATTTTTTTTCGCTTTTCTACAAAAAACATCAAATTTGTTTTTTTCTGAAAAAAACTGGAAATTCTTTACCGAAAAATAAAGAAAAAAAAACTCTAGCCGAGCCAGACTCCCGAGCCGAGCCGTGGGCCTCTTCTCTCTCTCGGCCGGCACTAATTTGGCCAGCAGCCCAGCGGGCTTTAATTTTTTCTCGGCCTGCCCCCATCTGGCGCCTGCAGCCCAGAGGGTCCAGCCCGCCTCTTCTCTCCCTGGCCCTGCAGCCCAGCCCGTGTTCTTTTGGCCCCTGATGGGCTTCTTTCTTTCCTTCCTTCATCCAGCCCATATGGGCTTTGGACCACCAGCCCCTGTTTGGGTTGCCTTTTTTGTCCAAAAATTATGTTTATTTTCTTGCTGGCCAACATCCCAGAAAATAAAAGCTGGGCCTGCAGCTCCAACTACGACCCACCAAAAATTATTTGGGTCCTATTTGCAAACCCCGAAGGTCCCGTAGACCTATATATTTCAATACCCACTCCAATATATGTTCAAATTGATTATTTGTATTATTTTTGTTCTATATATTGCGTTTGATTGCAGGTATATATGAACTTGAAGTTCATGAATTCGAACCCGAAGATTCGAATAAGTGCCATGAAACCTGAAGTTTCCTTAAAAACTAAATACCCATGAAACCCGTAGTTTTCATGACAATTTAAACCAAACCATGTCTTAGAACCCGAATGTTCTAACCTTTATGATTATGGAGAATTTATTTCCCATAAGCACCAACCACAATCTTGTTCCCTCCATCCAGTGGATTTCCGAGCCGTAACAAGTTCAATTTCACTAACATGGAAGTTTCTAGCAGAAACTACTTTATGTGGGCACAAGTTGTGAAGCTCCACTTGACTACTGAGAAGCTGAGCAACATTGAAGCCAACAATGACGTGGATAGAGCTAAATAAGCCTCCATCATGATCTTCATCCGAAGACTTATTCCTGAAGCATTGTAAATGGAAGTACCTCAATGACGAGGATTCCAAGGCTCTTTGACTCACTCTACGGATCGTTCTAATCATGCAAAGATGATCTTGCCCCAAGCAAGACATACCTTGCCCGAAGCAAGACACATTTTGTTGAAAGCAAGACATACCTTGCCCGAAGCAAGACATATCTTGCCCTGACACAAGGCATGATTGAACCCCATCCGTGAATAGGTACAATTCTGAAGTTTAGAGAATCCGATTGAATTTTTGACTGGAGAAGATTTTCTCGTCCTTCCATACCTCTAAAATGCTCCTGAAGAAGCACTATAGAGAGTAGAGGTTCACTAAATTCTCGGATCTGATACTACCACTTTGCTCACTGAAAAGCACAACAGTGAAAGCGGCACCCCAGTGATTCGGCTGGAAGGTACCGAACAGTGTGATCCAACTTCGGCTGGAGCTTACTGAATGGTATAGACCCTGCTTCAGCAGAGTCTACCGAACGGTATTGACAGTTTTCGGCTGATGTCTACCGAATGGCATGCCCTACTTCGGCAGGGATGTACCGAAGGTCTTGCTATGTTTCGGCAGAGGTGTACCGAACTTAAGGCTCTGCTTCAGCAGAGGCTTACCGAATCTACTCTTCCTTCTTCGGCTGGAGAGTACTGAATAGTGGTAGAATCAGGGTCAACCAAGGGGGTGGCATCACGACTAAACACGTGATCCCTTGGCAACTAAGACCCAAAACTTCAAGAATAAGGGACAGTATTCCCGAACCTCAACCGTGCAAAATCTACCTCCATTTTGATGGAATAGATCATTGGTTATGCACTTATTTGTGCCCCTACCAATGTTGTTGAGGCGTACCATTCCCGTAGCCAATCTGTGAGACTAATTTTGCTTCACCTAACACATATGGAAAAGCAAAATTTTGACATGGAAGGCCCTATTGGCCGAAACCCCCTATCTTTTGGTTTAAGTTTTGAACAATTTTTCCTTTTTGTTTGGATGATTGTTTGGTATTTGTTCTAAATTTTTTGGATATTATTATGGATATTGTCCTCGAATATGAGTTAATTGAATCATGTTTCTTATACATGTGACCAAATTCAATTAACATGTGATAAGGTATAAATGTGGGGAAGTTAGTTGTTTGGATGAATGTGCGACTATACACACTAACTTCATACCTAAATCACCCCTCTAGCAACGAATTCAGGTCTACCTACCCTGATTAAGGGCATTGGCACTGCTCCTCGTTGTATTAATGGTACTGAATTACTATTAAGGGGCCTTATATTCTTCGTTCCAGAAGAACGTCATTGAGTTATAAGGATATTCGAGCGAACAATGATCATAAAAACCACTATAGAAAATAGAGTGACGTATCTTTGCATCACCTTCCAAAATATGAAGCCTGAAGCTATGTTTTGGGGCCAATGGGCTACCTTCCAACTGGGACATGCCACATATAGGCCGGCTTGAAGCCGGGTGATTCGAGCAGTTTACTTGCTTTGGCACGACCGTTTGGAACATTCATGTCAAAACACGATGCAATATGTTACACAATGCATCACCTTACCTGAAGTAAGGATTTTGTGCCTACAAGCACACTTTGCCAAGCCTGCTCGTTGGGGAAATTGGATTTTTACATCATCCCTAGCAAAGCTACTACGTAACCCTCTTTTCACAGTGGATCAAAGGGAATAATGTGAACTCTTCCAACCAAAAAATGCGGACCATGTAAATATGGTTTTTGGTTGATATATCGACACAATGGTCACATGTTTATCCACATACACATTGCTGCTAAACTCCTAGCCAATTCTTACTTAAGGGCTCACCACCCTAATTATCCCATAAAGTCTAGAAGACTGGATAATGCCGGAGAGTTTATATCGAAGGGTTTTTCGATAAGTATTGCATGTTTTGACACACCCCACCCTCGATACCCACGTGGATACCGAGTGCGGGCGTGCTGGCCGACACTCGTAAGTGACGAAGCCATTAAATGCATGACAACACTTAGTGGAAACAAAATTAAAATACTATTAAATTTGCGGACATCAATGTCAATATGCATATGGTTCAGAGCGTACTAATTTTGAAACAGCGGAAACCAAATAATAAAATAAGTTCCTAAAATCTCTATCCATAACAGGGATAGATATTATTATAGAAACTGAAACGAAAAGATAAATCCTTACATGGTCGGGATAGATGATCAGAGCTGCCACGCAGATGCCTCGACTTCGCCGGATGCACTATCACTATGTCCTAAAGGGGGCGCAAAAACAAAAGTGTGAGTGGACAAAAATCAAAGTTTTCGCAAAACCTTTCTCTTTTCAAAATATTAACCCCCTATTTGAAATCCAGTATAATCGTCGAAAACATACTATCATAGTATAGTTCAAAAGATACTTTATGAGTATAATTGAAACGCATAAAAGTATAATATTCGTAAATCACAATTAATAATTCCAATAATATATATAAGGGAAAACCAACACAGGGTATATGCGCGATCACCCATGTACGGGTTGAAGAACAGCCTCTCAATCACCGTACAAGCACTTTACGTTATCCATTAATTTGTACTCCTAGTACCACACACATGTAAGCACTTGAACCGCAGCGCGTCACACCCGAGTCCTTACGTAGTGGGGCCTTTTCCCCATAAACAAAAATAAACGTAAGACAAGCTTGCACTAAGGTATTTACCGGACAATACCCCTGGAGTACAGTGCGTGTGACCCAAACATGTGAGACTAGTCCTACGGCCGTGAGACGGTACTACAACGTAGTGAAAGCATACCAAGTGTGTTTGAAAACATACATACATACTCATGTGTTTAGATATAGGATACAAGATTCCTTTCATAATTCCCAAATATTTAATATTGCATAAATAAAACCTTCCTTCAAAACTATATATCAAATATCATTTAATATTTATGCAAAAGTAATGTCATAGTGTAAACCATTTCATAACATATATTCATACTTTGGTATATAACCACAACCACCATTTAAATCCATTTCCCAATATTTAACCATAAATAAAACAAATATGGTTGCATAATCAATTATCAACATGTATATATATTTATAAATAAATATATATAAATAGACATGCTTTGAAAACCATTTAAAACCATATAGAAATCAAATTCATAATCATTTTCAATCATAAAAACCATTTAATAAAGCAAAAGTCCACTCACAAGTGATCGAGAGTGAAATCTCCCTCGGTGTTGCCCTCCTCGGTGTGCGGAGTCGAAGAATTACCTATTTAATATTAGGGAACAAATTAGAACTTCCCTAAAATAAATTAAAAATAGGCCTTAAAGAAAAATCCCCCAAAAATATTATTATTTTAGCGAAAACGGGCTCGAAAAATGATTTCCGGGCCCCGAAAACCCTACCACCGCCGTCCACCGCCGCCGTGCGCCGCCACACGCGCCGGATGCGCCGGCACGCGCCGGGAGGAGCCTTCACGCGCTGGCACGCGCCGGCACGCGCTGGCACGTGTCGCCATGCGCTGGCGCGCGTCCCCCACGCACGGCACGTGTCCCCCACGCGCGGCACGCACCTGCTGACGTCAGCACCGTTAAAGTTAACGGAATATACCTTTTTGGACGGAATATGCTGACGCCGTCAGAAATATTCCGTTACCGTTAATGGAATATTCCTCTGTCTTCTTCCTTGCGCCGGTCGCCGGAGCCGCCGTCCTCCGCCATCTGGTTCGCCAGAATTCTGGAAAATTTTTCGAAAATGTCCAAAACTTTAAAAATTCATATCTTCTTCGTTCTTTGGCCAAATTTAACGTGCCATATATCAAAATGAAGGTATTGACGAGTAGAACATTTTCATACCAATTTGAGGCCGGAAAAATGGCCGGAGATAGCCTGAAATTGGCCGGGAAGCTTCGGGAAACCCTAATTCCGTTCTCCTTCAAAAATGCACCAAATTGGACGTTCTTTATATCGATTTGAACCTACTCAATCCAATAAAACCAATGGTAATGGTATCGAGGCTTACCTATGTCGGGATTGTACAGAAACTTGAATGGCAGTTCGTCATTTTCGTTCCGGCGTCGGTTTGGACGATTGGGCTCGAGTTTGGAAATTCTAAAATCACAGCCTCGTCTAGAATGACGAGATGATCGTGATGGTATGGATTTTGGGCAACGGTTCGACAGTTTTGTGATTCGTCCAAAGGTTAGGGTTTCGGTGAGGTTTTTGGCTTAGAGAGAAAATGGGAGAGAAAGAGAGATAGAGGGAAAGAACGTGCAGAAAATAATGGGGAGGGTTGGCTGCTGTGCAGTCAGCCAAAACCCTAATTCCCACACACGGAGTGAAAAATTACTAAAATGCCCCTACACTTTAAAACTTCGTAAAATGTTCGTTTTAACTTTGAATTGAGTTCCGCTTGCGCCCACGCGTTCGTGTCGACGAGTACATCAAGAATATGTAAAGAAATAAATTTTTACAAGTCGTCCCGAAAATTCAACAAAAGTCAACATTGACACTAGGGGTATTTTGGTAATTTCACATAAAATTTTGGGACGGGTTGTAACATGTTTTTTGGGCTTGAAATTGAACATTGAATTACCCATGTTCAACCCCCAAACAGCCTCGTAGAAGCGATCATAAAGCGCATTATCAATTGATCGCTCGAACCTTGGTAACACGTACCCAGTTTTCGGTTTCTGCCTAGGGCTATGCAATCTTGTATGCAGCCATGTTGGTCCGCCTGAGGCCCATTGCTACCCGATACTTTATAGCGTTACAATTGGTTACTGGGTACGAACTTGATGTTTCGTATTTACGCATTTTTGGGTATGCACCTTTTAACATATTGCGCCGCCGCAATGTACCAATATGGGTCCTCAAAGAAGGATGTGAATCTTTGTCGATTGTGATTCTCCTTCGAATTAGCTCTTTAGAGCCCTTGCAAGCAATCTCTTTACCGCCAATTTGCGGATTGTCACTTTGATGAGATAGTCTTCCCGCCGTTAGGGGGAGATAAGAACGTCAACGTTCTTGAAGAACGACGTGAATTATCGTGGACGTCCCCACTAAGTCTCATCTCGATCCCCATATTCTAGATTCCAGAGTATTGCTCCAGACGCTTTCTCTGATCTAGAGATCACACATACCAGCTGCAAACATGCCTGCAAGGATAGACGTACCTAACGGACGTCGAGTCAACATCCTCGAAGGGTGTACCGCCCCTGAAGGACGGTTTGGCCGCCCCTGTTGGACGGCCTGGTACGCCGACGGCTAGCCAATCAATCTGTTCTCGGCCTGAAGCGCGATAGATCATTCAGTTCGAAAGATTCACCTCCCTAGAAGTGGAGAAGTATGGCACAAAATGAATCCCTTCCTCGTTCGCTATCTCAACCATTCCACCTCATGAAATTAATCCGGATTATCCCGAGACCTGTAGTCTTGGTCCATTATGCATGCATGGATGAGTTAATGGAATTGGAATGAGATTATCATCGATGATATTCACGTATATGGTAGCTACCCAAAATAGTGAAAAGCGACGATATCGAACTGCGTTCCGTTGATGAATGTCGACATAGAACTTATTGGTCAAACTGGAAACAAGCAATCCAGGTCAAACTTGATTCACTTGCGAAACGTAAAGTGTTTGGGCCTGTAGTTCCTACACTTCCACATGTGAAGCCCTTTGGCTACAAGTGGGTTTTCGTAAGGAATCGAAATGAGAAGAATGAAATATTGCAATACGAAGCACGCCTTGTGGCGTAAGGTTTCTCTCAACGCCCTGTGATTGATTACGAGGAGACTTATTCCCCCGTAATGGACGTCATAACGTTCCGCTACCTTATCAGTTTGGTAGTTTTTCCGAAAAACTAAATATGCAGCTTATGTACGTGGTTGTAACGTATCTATAGGGATCTTGATACAGAAATATACATGGAAGTTCCCGAAAGACTTATAGACTGATCCAAATAGTTCTAGACCACATAACACCCTCTCTATTGAATTGAGGCTTTCACTTTACGGATTGGAACAATCCAAGCAGATGTGGTATACCCGTTTAAGTGAATATTTGATCAGTTAGGGATATGTGAATAAACTATGCCCCTGCGTGTACAAAACCTAATTTGCTAGAGTTGCAGTCTATGTCGATGACATAAATCTCACTTAGACTCTGGAAAAGCTTGAGAAAACTGCCTCGCACCTAAAGTCGAAATTTGAGATGAAAGATCTTGGGAAAACTCGTTTCCGTCTTGACCTGAAGTTTCGAGCAAAGTTCATATGGTATTCTGGTCCACCAGTCGAACTACACCTAGAAGGTGTTGCTTTTGAGTACACCCATGACCATTCATACGCTAAATGCAGATGAGATCCTTGAAAAGGTTGTGGAACTTGAAGTTCTATATCTAAGTTCAATTAGCGCTTTATTGTACTTAGCTCATTGCATTATGTATGACATCTCATTCGTTGTTGATCTTTTGGTAAGAAACAACATTGCGCCTACACGCTACCACCAAATAGGTGTTAAAGACGTTTTTCCATTACTACAGATTTGGGCTTATTCTATCCCTACGCATCTCAAAATTAACCACAACCCCTTGGTTATCAGAATGATGCCTACCTTGTGGGATACGCTGACACAGATTATCCGTCTGTTCCGGACAAGGCACGTTTCCAAACGGATTATGTCTTTACCTTTAGGAACACAGCAATATATTGGAGGTCAACCAAATAGAACTTAGTTGCGACGTCTTCGAGCTCATCGCCATACACGAAGCCACCCGTATACATGGGAGCATATTCGAAGCACTTGTAATTCTTCATCCTTCGTTGAGTTCCAACAACGATCTATGAAGACAACGCCGCATGTATCGACCAGACCATAACATGATACATCCAAGAAGTCAACACCAAGCATATTGCGTCTACATCACATCAGCATGAGCATCAGAAGATTGAAGTCAAGCATATCTGATCCGAAGACAACCTTGCCAACCTCTTCACGAAGTCATTGCCGAAGAAGCTTGTTCGAGGATTTGGTATGTGCAAATTTTCTCATTTGCTACGCTTGTAGTTCTCAAGGGGAGTTTCGTCGAACTCAGGAGGAGTATCCTGAAGTATACTCGCTTGACCTTAATGTACTTTTTTTCCCTACGATCAGGATCATTTTTCCCATTAGGTTTTTGTTGCCTGACTAGGTTTTAACGAGGCACCCATTCTGGGCTGGTCATACTCTTGTGTGTTTTCTTACTACTTACGTCTTGAAGATGTTAAGTATCGACATTGCATTAACTCACTTTTCTCCTAGACTATGGGTTTTGTCTCGTCTTGGGTTTTACCATAGCCACGTTTTGTGAGAGTTTTTATTCTTTTTATATGCAAGTTCCCTATATGAGACTAGAGTGTTCTCTATTGTGCCTACGAGACGACTTCATCAACTATCATCCTGAAGATCTGATGCGATATCTACTTGAGTATTTGCACACTCAAGGGGGATTGTTGTAGATAATTTATAAACATGTGTTAAATGTGATTGTGTAAATCCTAGGTAGATATGGATTGGGATATTCTGTTATCTTAAAGATTACAGTCCTATTGTAATTGTACTTCTTTCACTATAAATAAAGGCACTTGGCATGAGGAATAATGTACTACAATACAACATAATTCCTCAAGCCTTTCTCTATTTCCTCTATATTCTTCTCTTGCCGCACCCTTCACTAAAAACTGTCCACAACAATAACAGATATATAAAATTAAATGCGAACACAATATTAAGTAGAAGATTATAATTCTTTTAAAAGCGTAAAACTTGAGTTCATGCATCATGGTGAAGGTTCATGCAATGAAGGCTGAAAAAATATCGAAACTGAAATCATGTTTTAGAAGTACTCGGATTGCAAATGATGATGGTGGATCGATTTGAAGTAGAAAAATGTCCTTCAGATTCCTTAGCGCAGTGTTAGAAGCGTGCTTGATAATGTGTTGTAGCCTATTTACTGAAGAGAAAGAAAGGGAGAGGGGAGAGGTCGACGACACAGAAAGGGAATAGGGCTTTGAGAAATTGTGGTATGATTTTCCCTATGCCAGTGCCTTTATTTATAGTAAACCACAATGAGAGAGAAACTTGCTCTCCAAGTAAATACATACCTAATAGGATAGAATCACTAGATTTACATAAATATCCTAAACCAAATCTACATAGGATTTACAGCATCACACTATGCCAATATTAATTGTAGTAATATGTATAATATACCTATATCATAGGCAAACACGAAGAAATAATTCTAAAATACATGTATAAGACTATTGCTTAGTTAAATATCACACAAAATCTCAATATATATATGCCTATTATGTACGTATAATTGATTTTTGATAGAGGGAGGTAGATTATAAAATTTTAAAAAAAATCATGTAATACAGGTAGATACATGTAGATACGTACATATGTACAAATAATTTGTGATAGAGGTATGAGACAAACAAAAAACTAAAATATGTGGTAGAGGTAGATAAAAAGAAACATGTAATACATGTAAATTATACAAGTAATTTGTGATGAAGGCATGAGACCAGAAAAAAAAAAAAAACTAAAATCTGTGATAGAGGTAGATAAAAAAAACTCATGTGTTATAGGTAGATAATACCATGTTTAATTAGTAGTAGCATGCTGATACGTCAATAAAAAAAAAAAGAATAAGAAAACGGTAGCCCAAAAATGATGGATGAGGAAGAAGATGCCACGTGAGAAAAAAATACACAAAAAAAGAGATATCTTATAAGGAAATAATTATGGTTAAGAGAAAAAATGATAAATATCCAATTAAAAAAAGAAAAAGAAGCTGTAGGAGATATAATAAAAGAAAATGAAAAAGTAAGAAGGAGGCCACGAAGAAGAAGAGTGAGGAGAGAAGATAAGGATATGTTTGGTAACGTTTTTGTTTTGTGTTTTCATAGAATATTTTTGAAAAATGAAAAGCGCTTACAAGACCAGTATTCCCAAACAGGTGCTGATATAAATCTAGCAAAAGTGCTTCTGTTTAAGATCAAAGAAAGCATGTTGAAATACATAAATAAATAGTTGCATGGAACATCTGGATAGTTTGAATGATGTATCGAGTTGCTGTTTACTCATCGGATTGGTTGTGCTCTCATCGGGTTGGCTGTATAACCCTCTTCGGGTTGGCTCCTCTGTCCACTGAACTACTACGTGCTCTATGCTGCGCTGACGTTTCTGTACATGAGTGTTCTGCTGTCTGTACCAGTCATCTTTCCTTGATTAAAGGAAGATGACTGATTAGTGGCGTGTATTGGTATTAGTGTAATCTCCTTAATTTAAGGATTTAGATTAATGCGTAGGTTTACCCGGTCACTAGAAGTCATTCTGGTAACTGGGTTGTTTCTTTCTTTTCTATATGTAAAGCATATTTATGTAAATTGAAACTCAAGAAATACAAAACAATTTATTGTGAAGATTTCTTCATGGTATCAGAGCAGGTTCAATCTTAACTTGACTCCAAAAAATTTTTTTTTTTTTTCTTTTTCCGCTGTAAAATTATTTCGTCAAAATGGCTGAGGAAGGATCTGTAAATTTGAGAGGGGAAAACTCAAATGCTCCCCCCTCAAATGTTACCTACTTAGATACCTCAGAATTTGAGGTAAACACCAACCAACGACTGTGTTCAATTCTTTTGAACGAGTTTAATTATCTACCATGGTCTCGAGCTGTTTCATTGGCCCTTGGAGGTAAGGGAAAGCTCAGTTTCGTAAATGGAGGCATGGAAGTTCCAGACGTCTCTTCACCTTTGTACAGTGGATGCCTGTGCAAAGATCAACTGGTTATGTCTCTCCTACTTAACACCATGGAGAAGCATATAGCTGAGATTTTCAGCTATTCTAATTCCTCTCAAGAATTATGGACAAGCTTGAAGGAAATGTACGGAAACCAAAACAATTATGCGTGAGTGTTCCAGCTAAAGAAAGACACTGCCAGCCTCCAGCAAGAAGGTAAATCCTTTGTTCAACATCTCGGGAAGCTCAAAACACTGTGGAATGAGCTGGATGTGTATCTTCCACATACCACTGACCCTGCAGTACTACTCAAAAGTGCAGAGGAAGACAGAATCTACCAGTTGCTGGGAAGTTTGAGCCCAGACTACGAGGACTTGAGAAGCCACATTCTGATGAGCCAAGAATTACCTTCCTTCAACAATGTTTGTGCTATAATTCAGAGAGAAGAAGCACGAAGGAAGGTAATGAGCATTGAACAAAGCCCAAGGATGACAGAGTCTCGGGCGTACGTGTCTCATGCCAAGCATACTGAAGCAAAGGTGTACAAGGGCAGATTCCCACAAAGTCACTTCAGGGCAGATTCCCACAAAGTCACTCCAGAGCTTAAACCCAAGTTCACCAAAGAACGAAAAATCATACCGCGGTCCTCTCAACAAAGTCACTTCAGGGCTCAAGTTGCTACTGTTCAACCTTCTTCCTCAACAAAGTCACTTCATGACCAATCCGCTTACCCTCATCAACGAGTTTGCGAACTACTTACATGAGAAGAGACGTGGAGGTGCTTCTGGGTCAGCTAATGGTGACGGAGACCAACATACAGCTATGTTGGGAAAATTTGCGGAATTCCTTTCTGGAAATCAGAGAATACCGAGTAAAGAGGCACCAGGTATTCTACAAGCTTTTTCTACTGCATTATTAACTAGTATTGAAAAAGATTGTTGGATAATTGATTCTGGTGCCACTGATCATATGACAAACAAAATAAAAAATTTAAAGGTTTTTAAATCTTTTTCAAAACCGTCACATATGTTTGTTGCGAATGGAAAAACTGTTTCTGTTTTAGGCACTGGAGAAATTAACATTTTTTCAACCAAAACACCTTCCAGTGCCTTATATGTACCATCTTTTCCGTTCCAATTGTTGTCTGTTGGGAAAATCACCAACAATTTAAATTGTCGTGCAATTTTTTCATCCAATGATGTAATATTTCAGGATATTCTCACCAAGAAGACGATTTGTAAGGGGGTCTTCATAAATGGACTTTATTATCTGTGTAGAAACCACACAAAAAATCAAGCCTTGCACGCCAAGTTAAAGTCCATAGATGAAAACCAGTTATGGCATAAGAGACTAGCTCATCCCTCGGAGTTTGTAATGTCAAAAATCTTTCCAAATGTTTGTAAGCCCCTCACTGACTGTGAAACATGTAAATTGTCGAAATCCACCAGATGTGTAAATTGTGAAACATGTAAATTGGTTTTCATGTAAATTGTGAAACATGTAAATTGTAAGCCCATCAACATGTAAGCCGTTTGAACTTATACACAGTGATGTGTGGGGTCCTACTATTGAATCAATGGAAGGTTTTAGATACTTTGTCTTATTTGTGGATGACTTTACCAGAATTAGCTTTGTTTATCTAATGAAGTCAAAAAATGAAGTCTTCAATATCTTCAAGGATTTTCACATTCACATTAAAACCCAATTTCAATCAAATGTCAAAATTTTTCGATCAGATAATGGCACTGAGTTCATGTCAAACAATATGTTTCAATATCTAAGTGAACATGGCATCATCCATCAAACAAGTTGTGTAGGTACTCCTCAACAGAATGGTGTTGCAGAAAGAAAAAACAGGGATCTCTTGGAAAAAACTCGATCCCTCATGATACACATGAATATTCCAAAGAGGTTATGGGCATCTGCTATCCTTACGGCAACTTACCTCATCAACAGGCTGCCAAGTTCGGTGTTAGGGTTCAAATCTCCCTATGAAGTGCTAAAAGACAGGAAAATTGACTTGACTCACCTCAAAGTATTTGGCTGTGTCTGTTACGTACATATTCAAGCCAAAAATCGAGATAAGCTTGATGCCAGGGCAACTAAATGCATATTCATTGGGTATTCCTCTACTCAAAAGGGATATAAATGCTTTGATTCAGTCACCAAGAAATGCATTGTTTCTAAGGATGTCCAATTTGAAGAAAACAATTCTTATTTTGAGCATGCTACAACTCAGGGGGAGGAAGTACTGAATTTGTTACCACTGCCTTGTTGGAGATATGCTCTGAAAGTCAATCTTTGGAAGAAACATTTCAGGACAGTGTCTGTATGTATGGATAACCCTGAATACAGCAAAAGGGCAAAGTCACTTACTTGGACTATCTCAATAATTGAGATATGTCCAAAATAGTGAATCCATGGACAATGGATTGATGGAAGAAGTAATCTAATGATGTTAGACTGTAGAGACCTTCTTCTCATAACCATGATGTTCAAAAATGTTCCTGGTCATCGGATTGTCAGAGGGATACTGACAATCCATAGACCAGTACGTACTATGTCAACTTCAAATGGGAATGATGGAAAGTCTCAACCATTCGTGTAGTGACACTATGACAAGTATGTGGGTGCTCATTAAGAGAATGAGTTCACTGAATACAATCGAAATAGAGTACTTGCATGGAGGTCTACTCACATGTCAAGCAAGTGACTATACTGTTTGGAATAATGTAAGTAATCCTTTGACCTGAGACATCATAGTTGTCTTAGGGATACGTTGCTGATCATTTGATAATGAGACATGACCACATCTCATCTTGGATGTGTTCTATGCATTGTTGGGGTCAGTGATTTATTCTCAGAGGCATGTGAATGATCAACAAGGGATCTCTAATCCTCGTTACGAGAGGAAGAATACTCTGCGATATGATTCGGGAATCTTCGGCCAAAGTATCGAGCGTCATGATGGAAAGTGTTCCTATACGACTCAATTGAATCATATAACTTGATATAATCACATAAGGTTAGAGGCATATCAGTATAGCTTATCATGGATCAAACCATATTCGTAAGTGTTCAATTTCTCCTTTCAGACATGTTATTCAGTTGTCGTGTTCCAAAAAGAGTCCATTGTGACAATATTCCACAATCTTTCAAGTAAGTTGTGAATTCAGTACTCAAGTATTCACCTCCATGATCTGATCTAAAGATCTTGATACTTTTCCCAGTTTGCAATTCTACCTCAGTTTTTAATTCTTTGAACTTTTTAAAGGCTTTGTACTTGTATTTCATAAGATACACAGATCTATACCTTGACTTATCGTTAGTAAAAGTGATGAAGTAGCTATAGCCACCTCTTGCAACAATGCTCATGGGACCACATACATCGCTATGTATTAGCTCACAAAATTCACTAGCTCGTTGATTAACTCCATCAAATGGAACTCGAGCTATCTTGCCCATCAGATAAGGCTCACAAACCTACAATGGTTTAGAAGACTTAAGATTGATTAATCTCTTATTGTCCAAGCATTCTAAACGTTCTCACTCACGTGACCTAAATGCATGTGCCATAATTTGAGTGCATCGATCTCTTCGCGAGGTCGTTTGCTCCCACTAATGTTATTGTCACTTGTGTTGCAGTATATCGCACCTTCTAGTTGAAGAATGTAATGGCATGCCACTAGGTAACCATTACATATTATTTTATTCTTAAATATTATGTCACACTTCGAATCACCGTGGATTACGAAGTACCCATTTAAATCTAAGCATGGGATCGACACAATATTATAAATACATGTCAGAATGAAATATAACTCTTTTAGTTGAAGAGTTTTGCCATTGGCAAGCCCTAAAATATGTAGCACGCACAGAAGCACAGGAACTGTTCTCCATTCTCAGCACAGTTGTCCAGGTTTTAGGTTTCTATCCACTTTTATGTCGTGTAAGTATTACACACATGATAGCTAGTCCTTGAATCAAGTATCCAAGGTTGGATAGAATTTACCGCAATCATTGGACCCATGATAGCAAGGACGTTTGGATCAAATTTTGTCCCTAGGTTTAGAACAATTTCTTCCCTAGAAGTCATTTGCCTCTCTTGTTCAATCATTTGGTTATCGAGGTTTGAAAGTGAATTTAAGCTGTTAAGAAGATTCTTATTTACAAAAAATAAAACAAAATTTTAATTAGTGAAAGATATACTCCAATTCAAATGGGCCTTTATTTTAATTGGTGTCCCATCTAATTTTTATCGATTTTGATATAACCCTCTACGAAACCGGAAATTGCTCCCACTAGACGTGGAATTCCTCCATAGATAAGATTGTAAACTTGTAATGGCAGACTGAAAACTGCATGTACAACTAATCCTTCTATCACATCTATTACAAGAGAGTGTATGCTACTCCTATGCATCTTATGCATACTCCAATCATCTAATGCTCAAATTAAACTGGTTGTACAACTAATCCTAATTTGACATTAGTTGAATTTCTACCCACCAAATAGTGCCCTGTTGGAATATCAAATGAATCCCAAGCAACCATGGTAGTCCCATTCAAAGTATTACTCAACACTAACATCAATACGTGTGTACATATGAGCCGGTCCTTTGGAGTTCCCTAAATCTTCCAAGGAAAAATGGCAAGCATTTAGGGCGGTCCTCTAGAGTGACTACGCGCTTCGGCGAAAGGCCATAAATAGAAACAATTTACAATCCTTTTTTCAAATTCAATATTAATTGGTGAGGGTTTTGTTACAGGTTTCATACATATTTGTTTTAAACGAAATTTAAAACAAGGCTCCAATGACATCGCATTATGTGGATTAAAGGAGCTGATCATGGACTTATGTTGATTAAAATTGCAAGCTATACAATTTTATCTAAGGTCTAGGCAAGTGATCTGTTGTTAATTTTAATGTCCCTTCCCACAAATAAAATTAAACAAGCATGCAAAATACATAATCATCATACATTCGTTGCTTGCCTTGAGGCTGTGCCTTTTCTTCTTGGGATCATCTTCAAATAGCCCTTCTATATTAACATTCCTAAATCTATATATCACAGGTCTAAGTAGAAACCTAATCCCGAAAGGGAGTTACATAAAGAGGGAGATACAAGATTACAACTCCAGAAATTAAGAGGGAGGAGGCATGCAAGCCCCATTTAATTAAATTTGAAGAAAAATTTAAAATTAAAAACAAAACATGCACGCGCCAAACCATACCCTCATGTTATAGCGGCCAGTCACATAGCTTAATTATTTGGTCTAGTCCATGATCAACAATCAAATTCTCATTCTAATTATGTACTTAATTAATTAGGTTTTGGAGACACGTCATTGGCCCAAAATTCATTCCATATATTCCAGCCCTAGTGTCCCTAGGGTGTGCCGAAATAATTCAATATTAAATAACTCTTCAATCATCCATCAAACAAAATATAGTTTCATAATGTACTAAATCACATAATACTTGGAAAACTCTTCCATGCTACGTAATGTTTAATACTACGACAAATGAATGGCTTGGATTAAAAGCTAGAAATTTAACGGTTGTAAAAAATAATGAAGATTGAAAATCCTATAACCAGGTAATCTGCTATGAGCAAGTAAAGTGATGGCCCACTTATTCAACACATTAGAAAACAAATAATTCAATTACACTAAGTTAACTCTTGCATGAAATAAAGCTACAAATTAATTTTTGAAATTCTTATAAAGTTAACTTTCATGATTCATATTATTTTATTCCCAAATGTGTGAAATGACCAAAATGCCCCTAGTTGGGCAATGGTAGACTTTTGTGTCGTGACACGTACGACTCATTTCTTAGCTTTTTCTTGTCATGCTCGTCGTTATGAACGCGTGGACGCTAGCGGAGCGAAATTTGGAGTTTGAACGAAGTTTTTGCGGGACTTTAATTTCGAGGGCATTCTCGTAATTTTTACGAGGATGGTATTTTGTAGTATGGGTTTTGGATCCAGTGAGACCCACCCACTGTCACTCTCCCCATGCTCTCCCTTACTCTCTCTCACTCTGCATCAAACTCTCCTACCATCTCCTAGGATGTTTCCCAAGCTTTGCATGCTCGATTTCAGCTTGGAAATCGTCATTTTCGAACCGTGGCTTTCCTTCCATTTTCCGACCACCAATCGGACTTCTTTTAGGTAAAATTAGATTCCTCATCTTCCTAGCTTCAATTTGATATATTACACGTTGAAATTGGTTAAGTTTTGACTGCATTATGGACTTTTGAAATATTCCGGTGAAAAACCCAGTGTCCGGCGAGATTTTGACCATCTGCGATGATGCGGCAGTCGGAAGTTGCAGCGGCGACTTGAGAACTGACGTCAGCAAACCCGGCCCTGACGTCAGCCAACTCGGTTCAAACGCCAGCAAACCCGGTCAAGATCCGGTTGGACCGAGAATACTCTAAAGGTATATTCATTTCCTTAACTGACGCCGTTAACGGAATATTCTCTAACGCCGTTAGAATATTCCATTAAAGTTAACTGCACGCCGTTAACTTGAACGGCGCGTAGCAGCGCGTGACCACGCGTGGTGGCCATCCCCTGGCGCGAGACGATGCGTGGGACCTCACGGCGGCGTGTGAGACTGTACGGCGGTGCATGGCAGCGCGCATGGCTGCCCGCGTCGGCGTATTTGAGTTTTCATACACCGAAACTCTTAATTTGAGTTTCGTACTTCGTATTCTTCGTAGTTTTCGATTAGTTTGTTGAATGTGGTTGTTTTACTTTAGGAGTGACAACCCGAGGACTACGGAGAGCGTACAAGCAAATGATTTACGTATATGCATTGAGTGAGTGAATTGAGTTTTACGTATATGCGTTGAAACAGGAATCTTAGACTTAAACTCAAGTGTTTTGGTGAATTATCGGTATTTTGAATACGATATTTGTAAATACCATTTTAGAACATCTTACTGCTCACCTTACTTTAGAAACGATATACTATATACTATACCCCATTTAAGATACAAGACTTTACCCATGGCATATGTTATCTTATACCGCTCAATTAGGATTGCTTACACGGTGTCTATAATATTGTCCGGGCTAGGACGAGCTTCACATGTATGTTCACACTGAACCGACATGCTCACTTTGGATCCATTGTAGATGCCAGCCTGTTCTAGTTGCTTTGGCATCTAGAACTCGTTGTGACTCGCTTAGCGCCAACTTCACGTGTATGTAGTACTCGAGTGTAGATTATTACACCCAGCCTGTTCATGGCAGAATATCTCTGCATGAGCTCGTGTGTTTGCATCACCTACTAAGCGTACCTTATTGTTTATTTGTGATTTTATGATATACCTGCTTTCACTGATGCCATGGAGCTTTGTGTTATTCTTGGCTTTCACGTATTGATTTCCATGTGTTGATTTTTACTGAAAGGATTTTTATATTAAAGTTTATGGTCATTTACCCGTTTTGTGAAATAACTGACTTTTCTACTTTTACGATGACTTTCATACCTTCTATGTAGTATGATTTTGAGAATTATTATGGGTTTTTACAGTGAGGGGTTAGTACTTTCAAAAAAGCAAAGTTTTAGAAAATTATTTGTTTTTGCCCACTCACACTTTTCTGTTTTGCGCCCCTCCAGGTTTTAGTAAGCTTTGAAGCTCTTGACGTCGGGACGTGGTGGCATGGTTCCTTTTTCAGTGTAGGGAATCTTTCTTAGTGATGTAGTTATCTGTTACTTCCACTCTATAAAGTTAGTTACTCTGTTATTATTTCTTTTAGTTCACACACACTCTTGCACACTCACCTTTATTTTATTCAAATTTCCCGTTGTTACTTTAAATTATACTCATTTCTTCAAATGGCTCTCGTCACTCTTCGGAATGTCGGCCAACACACTTCGATTTTTGGGTGTCCACTTGGACATCCAGGTCGGGGCGTGTCATTGGATGTTATAGGCTTGAGAAGGAATACATGGTGGGAGATTGCATTGATTTTCTAAGAAAAAGGTTTTTTTTTTCATGTAATTTCTCTAATCTGTTGCACTATTCAAACCCAAAAAAAGGTTAGATAAAATTTTGAACTCAATCTTGAGAGCAGTGATGAGGTCATGGTGGATTTGGGAATTAGCTTGTTCACACAAACAACCCTAGATCCATCTTCCTTTTGTTCTACGTTACAAAGAAACTGTCTCAAAAGTAAAAATTAACATGGAGCAATTGTTCCTAAACTGCAGTATTGGATTGATGTCTCTAAAAGAGGGAAACGAAGGCAATCAGAGCGTAGGACGACAATGAATTAGAGATGGATGACTTCACAAGGACAATCAAAAACTAGTAAAATTTTTCAATTATAAGGAAGATAATTAAAACCAAAAATCTAACTGAAAAATTGTTATTGAGGACCTCTCGTATCACCATCAGAATTGGGGTAGCCAAAGTACTGTGATTCCGACAACAGATCGTCACAGTTCTGGATTCGACTCGGATTGTTGATTTATTCCTTTTTGAGTATGTGGTAGGTTGAGAGCGAACAAAAAAGATGAAGGATATATTTTTTCAATTTTCCATGAAAGTAATTTTCGTTCTTTTACTCTCTTTCAAGCAACAAAAAAAAACAAGGAAAATAATGGAACCTCTTTTTTATAGAAAAAGAAGAAATAGACTTGAGAAATCAAAATTTTGACATAGGCTATTGACAACAACATAGAAGTAACGGAGTTAACTTTGATTGAAAGAAATGTGAAATTTTAGCTTTCATTAGTATGTTTAATTGGGAATCCAGATGTCCAATTTTTATTGGGAGGGTACTCCAAATGGCAGAGGTGATGTGGGATTTCCGTCCCCTCGAAAAATTTATCCTCTCCCCCAAAGCATCACCTGCAATCTCTCTCTCTCACCTTCATCTACATTCCAAACCCAGAACCTCTTTGTTTTCAAACTAATGTCAAAATGAATCCTATGTTGATATATAAGTCTGGTGTTGATTTCCTCTGCATCAAAGAAACAGGTTTCTGCATTTACAGTTTGTATTTTGTGTTCTTAGTGTTTTTGTAAAATGAACGGCTAAGATTGGAACAAGCTTAGAAGCTTGATAATTGCCATATGTTATGCTCCTTAAGTAGAGCATATGCTAGTCATGGGTGTAGAGATAGTGTGCATTGCACATGAGTTGGGTGGTGATCCTTGTGGCTTGTGTAAGCCTCTAACGGTCACTAGATATTATCTTCATTTTTCTTCAGATCTTGTGTTGAAGTTGATGAATGAATGAATAGAGCAACGTACTCCAGTTTTCTTCTCTCAATTACCATTTCAATTTTCTCTTTGAATTCATCATAAACTCAGAAAAACCCCTAACTGGGTTAAAAAAACAGGGGGACTCCAGGGAGTCCGATCCACTAGTGAAAACAGGGTTCATACAAGGATAACACAACAAGCTCAATTCCTAGACCCAATCTATAGAGCAGCTTGTACACCTTTGTGCAACCCTATGTTGCACTAGATGAAGTTGTCTTCAGTCTTCACAAGAAAGCAGCTCTAATCGTTGAGCTCATCACCTTGTGGCACCGAAACGAAGCATGAACCATTCAAATGATGTGAAGATGTAAAAATGAAATGCAGCTGTGGATTCAAATAATAACAAGTCAGTTTCTCCAGTCAAAGAGTTGAAGGAAGAAACTAACTGAGAATCCTAAACTAAGGTCTATATGAAGATTTGGAAAAACCAAGTTTTCAGACCATGAACAATGCAACTTTTTCTCAAAAGATTTGTGCGAGTTCACACAGATTTGATGCACAAAAATGAGTTTGCAGCTGGGGTTTTAGAAGAACACAGAGAGGAGGCTCTAGGAGCTTAAGACATTCTCTTGAAAATTTATTTTCTCTAACCAAAAAACAAATGAGCTCCCTCAACCCTATTAAACCAAGAAACACCCAAAAGACACTTGTCACATGTAAAAGCAATCTGAAATGATCAATGGTGAAAAACTCACTCTTGGAAAAACAGTGTCAAACAAGCCCATGTGGGTTTTCTTAAATTACGTGTCAGCTCTCGTGTAAAGTAGATACACATATTGACTAGGCAGTTTCACTAGTCAGAAAGGCATAAGAAATATAAACGCGAAATGCATATGCATGCACAAACCTTACTTGAGATTGAACATACCCAATCACACTTTGTTCTTCAAAGATTCAGACTTCAATACTACTTATCCTAAAGTCTAATCTAATAAAAATTGATCTAAAGAGCTTGTGTGATAAAATGTTACAAGTTTGACAAGGAAAGCCAAAAAATACTAAGACTAGACTTCACAGTAAGTATTGTGATAAACCACATTTTGGTGAGTGCTGGTTTAAGGGCAAACCAAAATGCCACAAGTGTGGCCAAGGATTGCAAAAGTAAGAGGTTTCAACAAGGCTATCAACAAGTACAAGGTCACTAACAAGTTCACTATGCCAAGCAAGTTAAGGAAGAGACTTCAATGTTATTTGCATGTAATTCTGCAACTGTTGTTAAGAGTGTGCATGTGTGGTATATTGATAGTGGCTGCAATAACCACATGACCTCACATGAGTCACTACTTATTAATATTGACATAAATGTGAATACAAGAATTAAGATGGGAAATGGATAAGTTGTACAAGCCACTAAAAAAGGTACACTTGTGATTGAGACCAAGAATGCAATTAGATACATCAAAGAGGTGATGTTAGTACCTGGTTGATAGGAGCATAATTATGCGACTTAGTTAGCTTGTTTTCTTGCATTTACGTAGTTAGTTATTGTTTATTATAGTGATTTAAGCTATTTTCGTGTGTTTGTAGGTTTAAATGGCAAGTGAAGCAAGAAAGTGCATTTTGATGCATTTTAAAGCAAAATAGAGCTTAAATGGAGTGCATGTATATGGAGCCCAGGGAATGGACGAATTGGGAGCTGAAATGAGGCTAGGAATCTGTTTTGAAGAAGAAGAAATAAGTTTAAGACAAAGAAGATAAGGGAAGAGCAGAAAACATGGAACATTATCTGGAACATTATCCTTATCTTATCCTTATCTTATCTTATCCTAACCTTATCATCATCAGTTTCTACCTAATTCCAGCTGCAAAGGGAGATATATTTTCATGGAAGGATAAGTGATAATCTGATGGTTTGAGGACTTCAATTTATCCTAAAGAGTGAATATAGAAGTTTGGAAGACATGGAAATTGCAAAGGCAGAATCCGAGTGGAATTTGGACAGTGCTGTGCATAACTGCCAACTTCGACAGAGCACCCAGAATTCCTCAGAAAGAATTACGTGTCGTGCCATATATGGTTGGAAAGCTCTGGATGTCTAGTTTTTATAGGAATTTACAGATTGTCATTCTGATACTTAAGATTTTATCGCTGTTTTAGTGACGGAAGGTCGAAACAGGCAGAAGAGTCCTAGTCGGATTTGGTTTCAAGGAAGATAACGTGATATCTGTTTGTGCGAGTTCTGGGACCGAATTCAGATAGATATAGGAGTTCTAATGAGGCCTAAACTCTCTAGAAAATCGTGCTTGAGAGTATTTGAGGATGCAATTTAATCAGAGGAGGACAGAAGACGACGGGGGAGCACACGGGGGCCAGAAGTCAGAAACTAAAGATTGTGCCGCAGCTCTGGAGGGTTTTAGGTGTATTCTATATTGTATTTGTTTTTGTTTTCATTTGTAATTATGAGTAACTAATTTCTTTTTAGCTAGAGGCGAATTCAAAGCCATGAACATATATGTGATATGAATTGATTACATCCAGTTATTGTTTCATAAATCGTGAGTGCAATTTGCTTAACTGTTTTACAGAACTTATCCTTGTCTGTTGATTAAGGAGACCTACTTAGTTTGCATGTTAGGGTTTGGAGCTAGAATATAAGGGACTTTCACCTAATCGTTAGAAACTTATATTCACAAGTAGTAAAAATCGAAGGGACATCGATTGCGTTAAGTAAATTCTTGGCATAAGTATCATGCGCTTTCATAGTTACTAGTGCCTTGTCAATACTTATGATTTTCATGGAACGTAATGATCTTTGATTGTATCTTTATTATGCGCTTTCATGTAGGGAACTTTTGAAGAATAATTTGATTGTGGTGCGCTCTTTCCATCCAATTCAATGACATGAGGAAAATCTGAGGGTTAATTTAAGCGTACCTAATTAATCTGGGGTGTTGAGAATTCATGGTTTATTGAAAGAATAACTGGAGATCGATTTGTATGCATATATATGTCATGTGTGGAGAAGGACCTTCTAGCTAGCTTTTCATCTTTGTTAATCACCCTTTCATTCGTTTTTGTTAATTTATTTGTTTAAGTTAAATTTGTTTAAATCAATCCCTGTTTAGTATTTTGAGTCTTTTTAATTGAATTTTCGTCCAAATTCCTTTATAGTACCTGTTTTGAGTCAATTTAACTTAGTTTCATGTTTTTGAGTCCAATTAGTGTAGATTAGCATCCCTAGTTAATCCCCGGCCTAGAACGATCCCTACTTGCATCTTTACTACAATTGTCAACAATAGGGTTCAATTTGTGTGTCAAGTTAATTTTCACATCATTGGTTTGGATAAAAACCTATTGAGTGTTGGATAGATGATTCAACATGGGTATTTCTTGCTATTTGGGGATGATGTGGTAGCAATCTTCGAAGACAGGCAACTTGAGTTTTATGTAACCACTATGCAGATGACATGGAACAAATGCTTTCCTCTCATTATGGAGAATATGAATCCATCTGCAATAAAACCTATAGTAAAAGAAAATGTATGTGGCTGGCATAGAAAAATGGGACATTTGAACTTTCAAAGTCTGCAGTTACTTGAAGAAAAAGAAATGGTGTATGGACTTCCAAGGCTGAAAGGAAATGGTGGAGTTTGTGCAGGATGTGTTGTATGAAAGCAACATAGAGAAGCTTTTAGTAGAGAACAAGTGTGGAGAGCTTCACAGCCATTGGAGTTGATCCACTTAAATGTTTGTGGACCAATGTAAGTGACTACAATGGGAAGTAACAAATATTTTCTCATATTCATAGATGACTATTTAGAATGTGTTGGATTTATTTTTTAAACTACAAGTCAGAGGTATTTGGTGTGTTTAAAAAGTTCAAAGCAATTGTTGAACTATAGTCTGACTATAAGATTAAAAAGCTAAGAAGTGATAGAGGTGGAGAATACACATCCACTGAGTTTACTGCATTATGTGAAGATATTGGACTTGAAAGGAAATTAACTATTGCCTATTCTCCCTAGCAAAATGGTATTGCAGAAAGGAAGAATAGGACTATAGTAGAAATGGCAAAGAGTATGATACATGAGAAGAAATTGCCTTTCTATCTTTGCGATTAAGCTGTTAATACAGTTGTCTATTTGCTCAACAGATGTCCTACAAAGGCAGTGAAAGATAAAACACCTTTTGAAACATTCAGTGGAAGAAAGCCTGGAGTAAAGCATCTCAAAGTCTTTAGATGTGTTTGTTACAGTCACATTCCTAAACAATTGAGACACAAGTTGGATGAATCTTCAATCAAGGGGATATTTGTTAGATATGGCAAAGTAGAAAAGGGCTTTAGAGTGTTCAATCCTGAAAAAAAGAAAATCATACTCTCCAAAAGTGTATTGTTTGATGAGAATGAAATGTGGAACTAGACTACTGAGAAAGAAATGCCAAAATATGTTTCAGTCAATTTGCAAATGGATGAAAGGATTGATGAAGCAAATGAGTCTGCAGGATTATCACAGTTAGAAGGGAGTAATTCACAAAGAAGGGTATTTCAAGATTCTGTGACTGAGATGGGAAAATCAAGGTCAACAGGTGAAGCTTCTGTGAAGATAAGATCACTGAGTGATGTGTATGCAAGATGCAACCTAAGTATAATTAAGCCTAAGAAGTATGAAGAAGTAGCTACTGATGAAGCTTGGAAGAAAGCTATGAATGCAGAGATAGAAATGATTGAAAAGAAAAAAAAAATCAGACATGGGAATTGGTTGGCAGGTCAACTAATAAACCAATTGTTGGTGTCAAATGGATTTATAAGAGAAAGTTGAACCTAGATGACACTATACAGAAGCATAAGGTAAGGTTAATTGCAAAAAGATATTCACAGAAGTCTGGAATTGATTTCAATGAGACATTTGCTCTTGTATAAGGACTTTAATTGCTTTAGCTGCACACAAAAGCTGGAAGCTATATCAACTTGATGCAAAATCTGCTTTCATTAATGGAGCCTACAAATGAAGTTGTGTACAGACAAATTGTAGGAAGTCTGATGTACTTGACAACAACAAGACCATATATAATGTATGTTGCCAGTCTCTTGTTTAGATTTCTGCACAATCCAACCAAGAAACATTTTGGTACTGCAAAGAGAGTCCTCAGGTATATCCAAGGCACACTTGATTTTGGAATTGAGTATGTGAAAAGAGGATCTGCAATTCTTGTTGGATATTGTGACAGTGATTGGGGAGGAGATGAAAATGATATGAAGAGCACTTCAGGATATGCCTTTACATTTAGTAGTGGCATTTTCTCATGGGCGTCTGTTAAACAACATAGTGTTGCATTGTTCACTGCAGAATGAATGTATCAGTGCTTCAGAGGCAACAACACAAGTAGTTTGGCTCATATTTGTATTGGAGGATTTTGGAGAAATGCAAACTGATGCAACTTCATTCTATTGTGATAACACTTATGTGATTGCTATGACAAAGAATCCAATGTTTCACTAGAGATCAAAGCACATCAATCGCAGGTACCATTACATCAGAGATGCATTGCAGGAAAACATCATCAAGATTGTGTATTTCAAATTAGAGGAACAATTGGAAAATATTTTCACTAAAGCATTGCCAAAAGATCGATTCAACTATTTAAGGAACATGTTGAGAGTAAAATCAGGCACCAGCTTAAAAGGGAGTGTTAAGATATAAGTCTGGTGTTGATTTCCTCTGCATCAAAGAAACAAGTTTCTGCATTTACAGTTTGTATTGTGTATTCTTAGTGTTTTTGTAAAATGGCCATATGTTATGCTCCTTTAAGTAGCTCACATGTTAGTCACATGTGTAGAGTTAGTGTGCATTGCACGTGAGTTGGGTGGTGATTCGTGTGGCTCATGTAAGCCTCTAAAGATCAATAGATATCTTGTGTTGAAGTTGATGAATGAATGAATAGAGCAACGTAGTCCATTTTTATTCTCTCAATTACCATTTCAATTTTCTTTTTGAATTCACCATAGCAAAATATCCAAAATATTAAAATCTAACATCCAGCGCTCTAGCATTGCAGGAATACAGGTGGTGGTGGTTGATAGGTCCATTATTTCTCATATTTTCATGTCAATTATCCCTAGGTTTTGTTAGGGAGTTGATTTTAAAAGAGCCTTATTACTTTCCTTTTCTCAATATTTCAGCTAATCTGCATACTTAGGACATTTTTTATGATAAATCAGTTTTCCGGAGGAGCTTGGATGCAAGAGCAATTGGAGGAGATAAATAAGAGGCTGAAGATCATTGTATCCGAATATCATAATTTTTCATGAAGCCAAACGTTCCAATTTTGCAAATCAATCTGGCGGAAGTTGAATTCCCTTTAGAATTGCACAGCTGTGGGAGAATGAAGATTTGGAGTCTTTTCCAATTTTTCCTAGTAGCATGCGATATATGCTTGGACAGCTCATACATAGAGCTATATATTTCCTATTTTCCCAGAATTTTCCAGAAGCTTAATTGATCCCAAATCTGGTGTGCAAAGCAGATGACGTGTTTTCCAAACCAAGATGGATTCTTTCCTAGTTTGTGTAATTAATTGTTTAGAAATTCGTTTCATTTTAGGAGAGTTCTACCAGACCTTTTAGAGTTTATCTAGTATAAATAGGGCGTCCTACGCTCTCTTTACATATTCATCTTACCACACCATACCATCACCATCTACACAATTCACGAATAAGAGCTTAGGGACGTGCATTGCCATGGATTCCGGGTTCTATCTTTCTTTTATTTTTATTTCTATGTGTAACTAAGCTATTTTCTAAGGTTTATGATGAAGCCATGACATGAATATTTGCGAAGTACTTTGTTAATTGCTATTCGATTATATGTCATGTTATATTCTTAATCTTTATGCGTACTTTATTCTGGATTCGGATTTCTAATGACTAATCACCTTTAAGAATTTTATATCTAGATCCTTAAATAAATCTATGAGTATGACCAATTAATTAGGTTTATTGGATCTAAGATTAAGAAGAGTAGATAAACTCGTGAGGATGACCAATATCAATTTAGTCCTATTTGTTTAACATGATTCTTCTACACTTTGCTTAATGGGTTTCTATGTGTTAATTGTATGCCGGGCCAAGGATATAATTTCATTGTAGAGATACACGAGTTGATGCCTGACCACAGATTAATTCATACCTTAGAAAGAACAACATTTAATATTGGCATGGCAATTGGATGGTAGTTGGCTCTAGGAAAAGTAAATAGAATTGTTATTGGTGGATTCATAACCTTAGGTTTTTATTGTTTCTTAATTATTCTCGTCGCGTGTTTATTTTAATTAATTATCTATTATTTTTCTTGTTAATTTTAGTCTACATCAATTTTTCAATTCAATCTATAGTTTGTTTGTTATATTAAGTGTGTGATTAATCGGTTAATTGGTATTAAAGCAATTCATATGGAATCGACCTCGTATTTGCATATTTTTACTATACTTGATTTGTGCACTTGCGAGTTTAATTTGATTTAAATTAATCTATTATTTAGATTAGTTTAAATACACTGGTGTTGTGAAACGCGAGAAAGAGAGTAGAAAATTAGAGGGGTGACGGAGGAAGAAGCGGAGACGTGCATCGGGAAGCGTTGCCATTTAAATTAGGGGGGGGGGTCGAGGAGGGATCGAGGAGAAAATTAGGGGGGTGACGGAAGAAGAAAATTAGGGGGGGATCGAGGAGGGCTATGCCCGTCTGGGTTGGCTCTCTCACTAAATTAAACGTCAAAATTGTTCCCATTTAAATAGCAATGCCAAAAAAATTAAAACCCAGGAGACAAAAGGACCCCCCGTCTGGCCACATCCACACACAAACCCCTCCTCCACCCCACCCACCAGCACGGAAACGGTCCCACCTCTGACATCTCTCCACCGCCTCAGTCTTACTCGCCGCCCAGATCGACAACACCAAAAAAAGCCAGCCTAGCTCCGCCCAGGAGGCCGTCTAACATGCTTTTCGATTTTATGACCGATTAGGGTAAATCGCGGTGGTAACTGACTGTTTAGCGTCTAGGCCGATTTTTAGAACAAGTTCATCAATAGGATTTGAGAAAGAAAGAAGACAAAATAATTCAAGATTAAATAACTCTTCAATCATCCATCAAACAAAATATAGTTTCGTATAATTCAACGCATGATACATATATAACCAATAACATGATATTCTGCCAATAGACCAGTAGACTAGTAGTGTCTCAATGTGATGTTGCATCTTGTAACTAAATATGAATTTGGAAAGTCCAGGAATAACGATTCAAAAGTAGTATAACCCCTAACAAATCGAAACTTTCCGGTACCTGAAACCACCGAAAATTCTCTAACTATATCGAATTGCGTTTCAGTACCTTGTATCTCTAGAGTGCTACCATTGTACTCCTTGTTTGTGAACACAATGGAATACAAGCCATGGTTACGAAGCCCATCCAATCCCGTCACCACAGACAAGCCTTGAAACCGGCCAACGGAGGGTGAGTTTGGGTCTAAGCCTTCCGTTATAGGGTCATCAACGACATAAGTTGTGCCAAATTGATCTGCACTCCAAAGCTTGCCGGGAATACCTACTAACAGAATTTCTGTGGCCTTGGGACCAGCAAAGAATTGTTGAAAGTAGAAAGACAGTTGGGTTTCTTTGAACTTGTGACTGGCTAAGACTGGAAATGTAGTCATGGCTAGAACCATGACTAATACTATGGACAGAGCACTGAGCTTTGGCATGAAGTTTAATGCCATTGGTTGTTGCGTGGAAGCTAATTTGGAAACCAAGAAAATAGGTTACAGGAAGTTAGAAAAGGTTTTGAAATTGCTTGGCCAGGTTCAGTTATGGTTATGGGCATCAATTTATAATATGAAAAGGAGTAATTATTATTGCTGCTAGTCAATTATTTAGTATCTTTTTATACATAGATATATTATTTTATTTTTTGGGCAACATAAATTATGTACGCCACATGATGAGGCAGTTGTAGCTAGGTTTCGAATTCAATACAAAAATTATACGTCATTCATTGAGTTGAGCTTAAGATGTTCAAGTAAAGAGTAATATCATTAAACCGTAATATAGTTTGTAGTCAATAATTTAACTTTTAAATTTACTCAAAAATTGTCACTTAGCATTACTATCTAGTGGTTTTCCACTTGTAAGTGAGATGTCTTAGATTCAACTCTTGTTGCCTAAATAGAGATGTGTGGAAGGTAAAAAAAAATGTGTAGATAATATCATTTTTTTTAATATAACAATATATTTAGATGAGACCTCTGACTTATCTTCCACACATCTCTATTTAATTTAAATCCTTTGACACCAACGTTCATGCACGCCGCCCAAATAGAAAATAGGATTTATGTATGACTTATTCTTTGATTTTTTACACCTCTTTCCACTTTAAATAATTAGTCAAATAACTTTTAATTTGCACACGTTTTCCACTTATGTGGACCAACCACTAATCAGTCAAATACTCAAATTATTTAATTAGTCTTTATTTATTGGATAATACTTGGGTACTTGACAGGAGTACCCTATTTCACTGGCCTTTTATGTGGACTAACCAGTATAAAACACCTGTCATCTTAAGTTTTTTCTAGCACTCTGCTATTCTTAAAACCCAACATGAAACTCTTATTTTAAACCTGTGACCAAACATATATCATCTTCCTCTGTCTTCCTTCTTCTCCAAGACTCCAACTCCAACAAGTCTGTCAACATGCTTCCATGCCAGGGCTTCTTCTTCAGTCCCAATCCTCTCTTCTCCAGAGACTCGCCTCCAGTCCCTCTCTTCTCCGAGCGACCTCACCCCGAATCCCTCTCTTCTCCGAGCGACCTCACCCCGAATCCCTCTCTTCTCCATCAACCTCATCCCAATCCCCTCCTCCAACCCGTCGCTCCATCGCCTGTACTCTGTAGACAGCTCTCCAATATGATGAATATGGTGATTATGAAGATTGGATTTTGATGATCTCAAAAATCGATCTTTGGCCTTTTTGATTAATAATCTTTACAACTAATGATTTTGAAAAATAAATGGGGTTTTGTAACTTTTGTTTTCTAATGTATATATATTGGATAATGTTAAGGGGATCAAATTTTTTAAACTAAATGATGTGGCAATAAAGTAAAATTTAATAATTTAATAACTTTAAATCAGAAAATCAATCTAAAATTGTCACAGGTTTACAAATTTAGTTTAAAAAATTGACCACCCTAGTATTATCCATATATATGTGTCTTGGATTAGAATAATGCTAGAGAAATTATTTTTTTAAAACCATCTTATGTGACAGATCATGTGGCATGTCAATTCATATAACGACAGTAAAGCTTATTTTAATTTTTTCTATTAAAAAAATTATTTTAATCTTTTAATAAAACACAATTACCAATAGCTTAGGAAATTCCAACAGCTAACAACCACCTTCTCCACGAACCACCACAAAACTCCTATTGCGCCACCGTCTACGTCACCAGCGACTGCCCCTACCATCAACCTTCTTCCCCCATCTGCAACAACTATATTCACTCTCTCTTTCTCTCTCTCTCTGATTTGATGTCCAAAGCTCAAGTACGCAAGAGTTTTTTCATCAAATGGTAATGGATTATTGATTTTTTTTTTGTGCCTTCAGTGCCCAATTTTATTTATTTTTCCAGTTTTCAGTGCCTTCGCCAATCCATCTTATTCCTTTTTCTAATTTCAATTATATTTCGAATTTCTGGGTTATTATGTTATTTTAATCTTCTTCTCTTATTTTCTTTTTTTTTCATCTCAGTTTTGCATTTTTCTACTGTTTCCATCCAATTTTTAATTTTGATTCATCTTTTATGGGTTGATAATTGCAGACCCAGAAGGAAAAATCCAGTCTGAGGAGTCGCCGATGACATTGACTACAACGAAAAATCCGTAGGAAGGTGCGATGGCGGTTGGTCGGGGAGGTGGGTCTGGGTTGCTAGGTTAGTAGGTTGTTAGAATTCTCCACACTTTTATTGATAGTTGTGTTTTAATTAGGAGATCAAAAAATTAAAATAAATTTTGCTGTCATTAAATGAGTTGGCATGCCACAGTGTCTGCCATATAAGATGGTAAAAAAAAATGATTTCCTTAGCACTACCTTTTGGATTATATTTACAAAAGATTCACGGTGAATTTTAAAAAATTTCTGGTGATGCAGTAGAAATGGAGGTGAGAAGAAAAAGTGGGTGTTTGGTTTCTAACTTGCTAGGTTTATTAGTGGTTCATGTCATTAGTCATTTTGGGTACTCCAGTGAGTATTTTCCGGCTCGTTTGGGATTGTGTTTATTAGTACCTCACGTCCCGCTTTTGGCTTTTGATCTGTTTGCACTTTCGTTGTTAAATAAATTAAATCTGGAATTCCAAACCTATCTAATTTTTATCGATAACAAACTTCGGGCAAAAAAATTGAATGGCATGTTGGGCAAAAAAATTGAATGGCATGTTGAAATTCCGATTAATTATATGGATTAGAATAATAACTTTGATTTTTTTTTTTTAAATCAAATAGAAAGGACATAAAAACTTTGAATTTTAACCAAAAGTATCTTAATAACTTTTATTTAATGATAAGGAATTGAACACGTTTCGAATCTCATCTGTCTGAAATGCACGGGTACCATAAACGAAAATCGAAAAGCATAATAAACCGAGAAGTTTCATTCCTTACAAGTATCCTTCCTTTCTTAGAGGGATTTTTGTGCCCTTATCTTACTCAATTCATTTTTCAATACGAGAAAAATGAGATCTTGTTACAATTAATATTGGCATAGTGTGATTGTATAAATCATAAGTAGAGATAAATTAGGAATCCTTTCGGGATCTAGAAGATCTTTCCTTGTACAACTTGTATTACTTGGGGTGACACACTCCGACCCGGATATCCCGAAGGATACTGAAATTGAGGCATGCTGGCTGACACCCCGAAGGGTGACGAAAGCCATGTCATGCAGACGAAGTGGAAAAATCTGATTAAAATAAAATCAGTCTAGAATTATTGAAACCAAGCGTAAAAGTGTGCAGAAGTACGGGTAGAACTCTTGATATACAACATGAAATGTTCAGAACATAGTTAAAGTGCAGTAAAGAAAGTACGAATTATTCTCATCCTGAGTAGGATGGATGAAACATACTAGCAGAAGAAGGAAATCCTACATTTATCTGGTGCGGAAATCGTAAACACCAAAATTGTCTCACTCGCCACAAGTCCAGCTACTAAGTCCTGGAGGGGAGCAAAACAGAAAGTGTGAGTGGGCAAAAATACTCATTTTTAAAACCTTTGTTTTTCGTAACATAAGTAACCCCTCACTGAAAATTCCTGTATAATTTTCCAAAATCATACTACGTATAGTATGAAAACTGTCATATATATAAACACATTTATCTCAACAAATATATAGTATGCTCATCGATATATGCAAACACACAAGCCCATGAAGAAAGTAGCTACATGGAACAGGCTGGGTGTAATAAATATATGCTCAGTACTACGATCACGTGAAGCTGGCGTTAATCGCGCCACATACGAGTCAGCTGCCTAATGCAAACTAGTACAGGCTGGCACCTACAATGGATCCAAAGTGAGCATAACGGTGCGGATGTGAAAATACACGTGAAGTCTGGTCCTGACCCGGACGAGTACTAGACATCGAGTGAATGCATGCATGATGAGTAATAAAAATAAAAATACACATGATCATGCCATCACAATTTCACAAATCTCAATATAATATACTTTATACTTTAACTCGTAAGTAAAAGCATGACATGATAGGAAATAGTTCACCAAAACCATAGTGGGAAATATTATAAATATATAAGTTTCATAAAACAAAGCTCACTCACTAATATGTAGTTGGGTAGTAGCCGCCTTACCTTGCCTGACCCCTATACTCCTCGTGGTAAGTCTCACCTATATGAGATATCACTATAGTAATTATTAAACTCATAAAGGTTACTAATTAAACTAATTAATGTCAGTTAACCCTTGTTTGCTCAACACGGAGGTCCGAAACACTTCAAAAAATACCATACGTACTCCCCTAGGTAGTACAGGTCGCCACGAGTCGCCTCGCGTCGACAAAAGTCAAAAAAGTGGTCCCACGCGCGGGCCTGCCTAGGCTCACGGGCGGTCAAACCAAGCCGGTCAAAGTAACGGCGTTAGTTGACGCCGTTAGATTTAACGGAAGATTCTGGTATCTCCGTTAAATCTAACAGAATATCCCTAACGGTGTTAAAGGAATATACCTGAGAATATTCCTGATCTGGACCGGTTTTGAACCGGTTTGCTGACGTCACGATCTGATTTGGACCAGGTTCAGGCCGGTCTAAATCGGTCACCACTGCAACTCACGCCGGTCGCCGGTGCCGCCGTCCGCCATCGTCCAAAACTCGCCGATTTCTGGAAAATTTTCAAAACTTCGTAACTTGTTCATTTCTCAGCCAAATTTCACGTTTTTTTATGTCAAAATGAAGCTAGAGAGAAGGAGAATAAGATTATACCTATTTGAGTTCGAAAAGTGGTTAGAAATGGCCTGAAGTTGGCCGGAAAGTCTCGGTCTACACCCGAGGTCCGATCATGACCAAATCACACGATTTTACTATGAAAATTCATCTACTAAACACAAGGAAGCTAATGGCGGTGGTTAGAAGTCTCACTTTGGTCTAAATTTGCGAGAAACTCGCCGGAAAACTTCGTTCTTTCGTGTGCGATTTTTGTCAATTGGCAGGGAGTTTGGGCAATTGGTTTGCACCGTTGAACTCAGTGAATTACGACGAACAAGATGGTGGTGGTGGTGGTTTGGCTCGGTTCGAAGATAGTGGAGTGGCCACTGTGTGCACTGTGCATGTTTTTCATAGGAGAAAGAAAAAGAATGTGGAAGAAAGAGAAAAGTCTGAGGGAAAAAGAGAAGAGAGATTTTTTCCAAATTAAGCAGGGGACAACGAGGTCCCTCATGACACACAGTCCAAATCACCAAAATGGAAAATAAAAATCTTCTCGAAACAAAACACCCATGAGTGCAAAAATTACAATTTTTCCCCCGGATTAAAATGTACATAACATTTCCGTTACACGACGGATTTTCGTCCTGTTCAAGCTCACGCGTTCGTAAGAAAGAGTACTACAAGAAAACGACAAGTAAGAAGTCAAATTTCAAAAAGAGTTCAAACGTCCACGAAGGACTTCCACTTAGCCCATTCAGGGGTATTTTAGTCAATTCACAAATTCAAAAAATAAAATACAATAAAATTAGGGACAGGTCGTTACATGGAGAGCAAGTTTCTCTTCCTCTTATTACTATAAATAAAGGCACTAAGCATGAGAAATATATACCACAATTCTTCTTATTACTATAAATTTAGGTCACAACACATTATCAGCACGCTCTTTACGCTGTACTAAAGGGAATTATACTGGAGTTTTGGCCATCGTCAATTATGGAGAGTATTACTTTCAATAATCATTATTTTGATTTACTTTTTATTTTATTGAATTAATATATTTGCTATTCATTCAATTTTCTCCTTGTTATTTTATATTCAACGAGATTCATCATATTAAAGATGGAAATCCAGAGTTGAAGGCAATTCTCCTACAAGTCGATCCATCATCATCATCTGCAATCCAAGTACTTCTAAAACTCGATTTCAATTTCGATATTTTTTCAGCCTTGATTGCATGAACCTTCACCATAATGCATGAATCCAATTTTTACGCTTTTAAAATAATTATAATCTTCTGCTTAATATTGTGTTCGCATTTAATTTTATATATACATGTTATATATTATTTTGTGAATTGATGATTGTGTGAAAGAAAGAAAAATGGGTAAACTACAAAAAAAAAAAAAAAAACCCTAAACTTTTAGCCATTTTCAATATCATACAACATCTTTCAATTCTTTCAGTTTCATACAACGACTCCCTTTTTCTTTTCAAAATCGTACAACCGTTATAAAATCTGTTAGTTTTTCCGTTCAAAGATGACGTGACAAATAAGGGGCCCATTTTTACTGACGCGACAATAAAAAATTAATTAATTTTAAAAGATTTCTTTTTTGCCAAAAACTTAAATAAAAAGAGTGGCCTGCCACTTTCATCTTCAGACTGAGATCCTTTCCATACATAGCTCTCACCAGAGTGATAAATTTCGACAAAATCGGTCTATATATTGACAAAATGTCAGAAAAATGGGCCGTCGACAAAGATAGGGGGTAAGCCGTTATCTTCCCCTCGTATCGGAGAAAGAGGCCAAGATATTGCCGATATATCAGATTGGCCGAAAAAAAAAATTATTAAGCAGAGTCTGCATCTGCTACTGTGGTGCTACTTCTAATCTACAGTTGTGGATCTCCTGTCGCGTTGGTGGTGGATCTCCTGTCGCGTTGGTGGTGGATCTTTTGACGGATATCAACAATCGACCGGAAAGGGAGAGAGATGAGGGTTGGAGGGAGCGGGAGGCGGCAAGGGCAGTTTGGAGTTGGAGGTGGAAGGCAAGATCCAGGGAGAAAAGGAGAGAGAGAGATGAAGAGTCTGGAGACAGAAGGGAGAGAGACAAAAGGCCCATTCTTTTAAATTTATTTATTTCTTCTGCCACATCAGTAAAAATGGGTCTCTGCATTTGCCACGTCAGTATTTAACGGAGAAACTAACAGATATTTTAACGGTTGTACGATTTTGAAAAGAAAAAGTGAGTCGTTGTATGAAATTGAAAAAATTGAGAGATGTTGTATGATATTGAAAAAAGGCTACAAGTTGAGAGAGTTTTTGTAATTTACCCAAGAAAAATTAGGTTCTTTTTTTTTAAATTTAAAAAAAAAAAAAAAAAAAAAAACCTTGCGTGAGCCCCCTCCCAAGAACCAGGTCCAGAACGACGCTATTCCAGGTGTTTTCTTCATCACAGACACGTCGCGAAATCTCGTTGCTCCTCGTTCCAAGTGGCCTGCAAACCACCTCGTTGCTCTTCTGACGACCTGAAGTCGTCTTCTTCCACTAGATTCAGTCATCTCCAATGACGATGAGGAGATTTCAATCGAAATCTCGAGGATTTTCAAGATCCCACAATGGATCTTCACGAATGTTCTAACTTTGATGCTTATGGAGAATTTATTTCCCATAAGCACTAACCACAATCTTGTTCTCTCCATCTGGTGGATTGTCGAACCGTAACAAGTTCGATTTCACTGACATGGAAGTTTCTAGCAGAAACTACTTTATGTGGGCATGAGCTGTGAAGCTCCACTTGACTACCGAGAAGCTGAGAAATCATTGAAGCCAACAATAACGTGGATAGAGCTAAATAAGCCTTCGCCATGATCTTCATTCGAAGACTTATGCTTGAAGAATTATAAATGGAAGTACCTCGATGAAGAGGATTCCATGGCTGTTTGACTCACTCTATAGACCGTTCCAATCATAAAAAGATGATCTTGCCCGAAGTAAGACATATCTTGCCTGACACAAGATATGATTGAAACTCATTCGTGAATAGGTACAATTCTGAAGTTTATAGAATCCGATTGAATTTTAACTTAAGAAGATTTTTTTCGTCCGTCCATGCTTCTTAATATGCTCATGAAGTAGCATTGTAGAGAGCGGAGGTTCACTAAATTCTCTTATTTGATTACTACCACATTACTCACCGAAAAGCACAACAGTGAGAGAGGTATCCCAATGATTCGGCTGATAGTAACCAAACAGTATAGACCCAGCTTCGGTTAGAGTCTACCAAAGTACAAGCCCCGCTTTGGCAGGAATGTACTGAAGCTAAACTCCAGTCTCGGCTAGATCTCATCGAATGGCATGCCTTACTTCGGCAGGGATGTATTGAAGGTCACACTCTGCTCCGGCAGAGGTGTACCGAACTAAAGGCTCTGCTTCGACAGATGTCTACCGAATCTACTCATCTATCTTCGGCTGGAGAGTACCGAATAGTGGTAGAATCAGGGTCTACCAAAGGGGTGGCATCACAACGAAACACGTGATCCCTTGGCACCTAAGACCCAAAACTTCAAGAATAAGGGACAATATTCTCGAACCTCAACCATGTAACATCTACTTTTATTTTAATGGAAGATATTATTGATTATGCACTTGTCTGTGCCCTACCAATGTTGTTAAGGAGTACCATTCCCGTAGTTAATCTGTGAGACTAATTTTGCTCCACCTAACACATATGGAAAAGCAGAATTTTGACACGGAAGGCCATGTTGGCCAAAACCCCCTATCCAAATTTGGTTTACTTTGTGAACAATTTCCTATGTTCCTAGATTCAAGTTTGGTGTTTGTTTTAGTTATGGATAATGTTAAGGATATTGTCCTCGAATATGAGTTAATTGAATCATGTTTCTTGTCTACATGTGACCAACCTCAATTAACACGTGATTAGGTATAAATGTGAGGAAGTTAGTTGTCTGGATGAATGTGCTACTATGTACACTAACTTCATACCTAAATCACCCCTCTAGCAACAAATTCAGGTCTATCTAACCTGATTAAGAGCATTGGCACCGCTCCTTGTTGTATTAATAGTACTAAATTACCATTAAAGGGCCTTATATTCTCTTCGTTCCGGAAGAACGTCATTGAGTTTTAAGGATATTCGAGAGAACAATGATCATGAAACCATTGTAGAAAACAGAGTGTATATTTGCATCACCTCCAAAATATGAAACCTAAAGCTATATTTTGGGGCCAATGGGTTGCCTCCCAACTGGGACGTGCCACATATGGCAGGCCTGGAGCAAGGTGACTCCAGCAGTTTACTTGCTTTGGCACGACCGTTTAGGACATTCAGATCGAAACACGATACAACGTCTTACACAATGTATCACCTTACCTAGAGTAAGGATTTTGTGCCTACAAGCACACTTTGTCAAGTCTGCTCGTTGGAAAAATTATATTTCTATATCATCCCTAGCAAAGATACTGCATAACCCTCTTTTCACAGTGGATTCAATACAATGCTCACATGTTTGTCCACACACATTGCTGCTAAACTCCTGGCCGTTTCTTACGTAAGGGCTCACCACCCTAATTATCTCATAAAGTCTAAAAGACTACATAATGCCGAAGAGTTTATATTGAAGAATTTTCGATAAAGTATTGCATGTATTTTGGGTTTGAAATTGAACATTGAATTCCCCATGTTCAACCCCCAAACAGCCTTGCAGAAGTGATCATAAAGCGCATTACCAATTGATCGCTCGGACCTTGGTGAAGGCACCAAGCTTTTGGTTTCTGCCTAAAGCTATGAAACCTTGTATGTAGCTATGTTGGTCCGCCTGAGGCTCATTGCCACCCAATACTATTTTGGTGTTACAGTTGGTAACTGGGTACGAACCTGACGTTTAATACTTACGTATTTTGGGTGTGCCTTATATGCCATATTGCGCCGCTGCAATGCACCAATATGGGTCTTCAAAGAATCATGTGAATCTTTGTCAATTATGATTGTCCTTCAAATTAGCTCTTTAGAGCCCTAGCACGCGATCTCTTTACCGCCAGTATGCGGATTGTCACTTCGATGAGACAGTCTTCCCGCCGTTGGGAGGAGATAAGAATGTCAAAGTTCCTGAAAAATGGCACGAAATATCGTGGACGTCCCCACTATGTCTCATCTCGATCCACGTATTCTAGATTCTAGAGTGTTGCTCCAGACGCTTTCTCTGATCTAGCAAAAGTGACGAGATCACACATACCATCTACAAACATGCATGTAAGGATAAACGTACGTAACGATAGTCGAGTTAACATCTCCGAACAGTGTGCCACCCCTGAAGGACAGTTGGCCGCCCCTTTTGAACGACCTGGTATGTCGGCGACTAGCCAATCAATCTGTTCTCAGCCTGAAGCATGACAGATCACTCAGTTCGAAGGATTTACCTCTCTAGAAGTGGAGAAACATGGCACAAAACGAATCCCTTCCTCAATCAATATCTCAACCATTCCACCTCATGAAATTAATCTAGATTATCCCGAGATCTGTAGTCTTGGTTCATTATGCATGGATAGATGAGTTATGGAATTGGAATGAGATTATCTTTGATGATATTCACGTATAAGGTAGCTATCTGAAATAGTGAAAAGCGACAATATCGAACTGCGTTTAGTTGATGAATGTCGACGTAGAACTGATTGGTTAGCTAGAAACAATTCATGTCAAATCAGATTCCTTGGCGAAGCGGAAAATGTTTGGACCAGTAGTTCCAACACCATCCAACGCAAAAGGAAGCATAATGAGATAGCACTAAGCACATCTCATAACCCTTTAGATTGATGGTAGCTTATGAACGTGGTTGTAACATATCTATAGGGATCATGATACAGAAATCTATATGGAAGTTTCCGAAGGACTTTCATAGACTGATTCAAATAGTTCTAGACCACAGAGCACCCGCTCTATCAAATTGAGGCTTCACTTTACGGATTGGAATAATCCGGGCAGATGTAGTATACCCGTCTAAGTGATCATATTTGATCAGTTAGGGATATGTGAATAAACTATGCTCCTACGTGTACAAAACCAAATTTGTTAGAGTTGCAGTCTATGTCGATGACATGAATCTCACTTAGACTCTAGAAGAGCTTGAGAAAACTGTCTCGCACCTGAAGTCGGAATTTGAGATGAAAGATCTTAGGAAAAATCGCTTCCGTCTAAGTTCAATTTGTGCTTTATTGTAATTAGTCCATTGCAGTAAGCATGACATCTCCTTCATTGTTGATCTTTTGGTAAGATACAACACTGCGCCTACACACTACAACCAAATAGGTGTTAAAAATGTTTTTTCTATAACTACAAATCTGGGCTTATTCTATCCCTACGCATCTCAGAATGAACCACAACCCCTTGGTTATCGGAATGATGCCTACCTTATGGGATACGCTGACACAGACTATCTGTCTGATCCTCACAAGGCATGTTTTCAAAAGGATTATGTCTTTACCTTTAGAAACACCATAATATCTCAAATAAGGTTAACCAAACAGACCTTATTTGCAACTTGACACACCCCACCCTCGATACCCACGTGGATACCGAGTTCGGGTGTGCTGGCCGACACTCGTAAGTGACGAAGCCATTAAATGCATGACAACACTTAGTTGAAACAAATTAAATCACCATAAAGTTGCGGAATTCAATGTCAATATGCATATGATTCAGAGCGTACTAATTTGAAATAGCGGAAACAAAATAATGGAATAAGTTCCTAAAATCTCTATCCATAACAGGGATGGATATTATTATAGAAACTAAAAAGAAAAAGATGAATCCCTACATGGTCAGGATATATGATCAGAGCTGCCACACAGATGTCTCGACTTCGCCCGATGCTCTATCACTAGGTCCTGAAGGGGGCGCAAAAACAAAGGTGTGAGTGGACGAAAATAAAAGTTTTCGCAAAACCTTTCTCTTTTCAACATAATAACCCCCTGTTTTGAAATCCAGTATATTTATAAAAATCATACTATCGTAGCATGTATCCAAAACGTACTTTATAAATATAGCTGAAAACGTATAACAATATAAAATCTGTAGATAATAAAACATATTTCCATAACTCGTTTCGCCAAATATTTCAATAATAAGATAATAGGAAAACCAACACAGGGTATATAAGCAATCACCCATGTACGTGTTGAGGAACAGCCTCTCAATCCCCGTACAAGCACTTTACGTTATTCAATTAAATTGTACTCCTAGTACCACACACATGTAAGCACTTGCGCCTTAGCGCGTCACACCCGAGTCCTTACGTAGTGGGGCCTTTTCCCCAAATATAAACATAAACGTAAGACAAGCTTACACTAAGGTATTTACCGGACAATACCCCTGGAGTACAGTGCGTGTGACCCAAACATGTGAGACGGTACTACAACGTAGTGAAAGCATACTAAGTGTGTTTGAAAACATACGTATATACATCATGTGTAGAAGCCAATATTTAAATACCAATATACCCATATAAATATAATCAATCCCTAAAGTCATGTCATAAAATATATCCATGTATATAATCATATCTCAAACCATTTCATAATATATCACCATAATTAAATACCAATTGGTTGCATAATTGAATACCAACATTTATATATATATATATATATATATATATATATAAACATGCGCCAAAACCGTTTAAAATCATGTAGAAACCAATTTCATATTTATTTTCAAACATATAAACCATTTAATAGAGCAAATGTCCACTCACAGGTGATCGGGAGTGAAATCTCCCTCGATGTTGCCCTCCTCGAAGTGTGGCGCCGAAGAATTACCTATTTAATATTAGGGGAAAAATTAGAACCTCCCTAATATAAATTAATATAGGCCCTATAGAAAAATATTCCAAAAATAACACTATTTTAGCGAAAACGGGCTCGAAAAACGATTTCCGGAGCCCGAAAACCCTACAGCCGCCGTCCACCGGCGCCGGCGTCGCCGCACGCGCCGGGAAACGGTCGGATGCGCCGCCACGCGCCGGCCACACGCTGGCAAGCGCCGGCACGCGCTGGCACGTGTCTCCACGCTCGGCATGCGCCTGCACGCGCCTGCTGACGTCACCCCCACGCGCATGATGACGTCAGCCACGCTCTTGCTGAAGTCAGCGCCGTTAAAGTTAACGGAATATTCTGATGCCGTCAGGAATATTCCGTTACCGTTGATGGAATATTCCTCTGTCTTCTTCCACTCGCCGGTCACCGGAGCCGCCGTCTGGTTCGCCGGAATTCTAGAAAATTTTTCGAAAATGTCCAAAACTTTAAAAATTCATAACTTCTTCATTCTTTGGCCAAATTTAATATGCCATATATCAAAATGAAGGTATTGACGAGTATAATATTTTCATACTAATTTGGGGCTGGAAAAATGGCCCGAGATGGCCTGAAATTGGCCGGAAAGCTTCGGGAAACCCTAATTCCGTTCTCCTTCAAAACTGCACCAAATTCGACGTTCTATATATCAATTTGAACCTACTCAATCCAATAAAACCAATGGTAATGGTCTCGAGGCTTACCTTGGTCTGGTTTGCACAGGAAATTGACGGACAGTTTGACGAAACCGTTCCGACGTCGGTTTGATCGATCGGGTTCGAGTTTGGAGATTCTAAAATCACAGCCTCGTCCAGAATGACGAGACGATCGTGATGGTATGGATTTTGGGCAACGGTTCGACAGTTTTGTGATTCGTCCAAAGGTTAGGGTTTCGGTGAGTTTTGGAACTTTTTGGCTTAGAGAGAAAAGTGGAAGAGTAGGAGAGGGATTCGTGCAGACTGAATGAGGGGGTTGGCTGCACAGCATCCAGCCAAAAACCCTAATTTTACTTACGGGGTGGAAATTACTAAAATGCCTCTACACTTTAAAGCTTCATAAAATGTTCGTTTTAACTCCGAATTGAGTTCCGCTTGTGCCCACGCGTTCGTATCGACGAGTACATCATGAATATGTAATGAATAAATTTTCACAAGTCGTCACGAAAAGTCAACGAAAGTCAACATTGACCACTAGGGGTATTTTGGTAATTTCACATAAAATTTTGGGACGGGTTGTAACACAACTTCTTCGAGCTCATCGCCATACACGAAGCCACACGTGTACATAGGAGCATATTCGAAGCACCTGCAATTTTTCATCCTTCATTGAGTCTCAATGACGATTTATGAAGACAACGCCGCATGTATCGACTAGACCATAACAGGATACATCCAAGAAGTCAACACCAAGCATATTGCGACTACATCACATCAGCATGAGCATTAGAAGATTGAAGTCAAGCAGATCCGATCTGAAGACAAACTGGCCGACCTCTTCACAAAGTCACCGCAGAAGTCAACCTTTCAGAAGTTTGTTTGAGGATTTGGTATGCGCAAATTTTCTCATTTGCAACACCTGTAGTTCTCAGGGAAAGTTTTGTCGAACTCAAGAGGAGTATCCTGAAGTATACTCACTTGACCTTAATGTAATTTTTTTCCCTGCGATCAGAATCATTTTTCCCATTGGGTTTTTGTTACCTGACTAGGTTTTGATAAGGCACCCACATCGGGATGGTCATACCCTTGTGTGTTTTCTTTACTACTTACGTTCTGGAGTTGTTAAGTATCGACATTACATTAACTCACATTTTTCTCCTTGGACTATAGGTTTTGTCTCACCTTGAGTTGTATCATAGTCAGGTTTTGATGAGACTTACTCTTATGTGCAAATCCCTATATAAGATTCGCGTGTTCTCCATCGGTGCTTACGAGATAACTTCATCAACTACTTCAACTTTCAGCATGAAGATCTGATGCGTCTACTACTTGAGTATTTACACACTCAAGGAGAAGTGTTACAATTAATATTGGCATAGTATGAATGTGTAAATCCTAAGTATAAATAAATTAGGAATCATTGGGGATCTAGAAGATATTTTCTTGTATTACTTGTATTACTTGGAGAGCAATTTCTCTCCCTTCTATCTTCTCTCTTTGCCGCACCCCTATCCACTCTATCTAAATTTAGGTCACAAAAGATCTAACATTTAGGATAATATTCTTGCTCAAAAAAATATATTTTTCCTAGATGACAAAATACACCTTGCCCGAGAGGAGGTCATCGAGTTGATCCTCAATAGTCAATAATGTCATCCTAGTGTCAAAAGTGAGATCAAACAAATATGTTACTCGTACCCCATTTTGTATAGTATATCATATTTGTCCATTCTCTAATAGAGATGAGTCTTGCTTGTATTTATGAGTCATACCTCTATTAGGAGAAATTATAGTGTAGTACTGTAGTACCACGTGACTTGTGATACTCCCATTCAAAATTTGACACGTGTCTCCATTTTATACGGCTGGAAATGAAACTAATTTTACCTTTTTAATTAAAACTTAAAATTATGAAAACGGAATAAAAAATAACAGAGAATAATACGTCTCCCAGTTACAGAAACCACCTCTCCCACTCCGAATCAAATCCTCCAAAGACTCTGCACCCCCTCCCCTGACCACCGTGTCCGCTACTCCTGCTACCTAATATTGAAAACTATATTAAACAATTCCCAAGCATCTATTAACCTCAAATAAAAGCAATTTCAAGAAGCCAAAGGAATGACTTTCAAATCGTAACTAATTAATGCTGAAAAATTTAAATGGTAATTAAATTGAATTTTTGTTTCTTCTCTTCTCCCATCTCTGTTTATAAAAGTAGTTTTGTGGATGAAGGCACAGGGAGTTTGTGGACATCAATTTTGTGGACTAAGTCCGGGTTGGCGGCGTTGTTCTTCTCTCTATTTACAAATTATTTTTATTTCCTAAAATTATTTTCTGAAAAAAATAAAATTCAATAAAAAAAAAAAAGAGAAAAGGATAAAATGTATTTCAAATCTAGCAGTGAAAATAGAAGACACTTGTCAAGTTTTTAATGGAAGTATCACCAGCCACATACGGTACTGCCTAATAAGTTCTCCTATATTAGAGAGTAGTACAAATGTGATATTTAAGTGTAGCATTATACTTTTGTACAACAAGTCATAAAGAGGCACAACCCTAACCCTATGAGTTAAACCTGAGACCTCCACCAACCAAGTGGAGACCGAGTACCGCTAGACCAACTAGAAATGTGCAAATGCATTAATAATTGAAAATTATAGAACTTGTAACTTTCACAATATTACGTGCGTCAAATTTTCAAGCTCCTAACACGTGGACAACACAAATTGGGTGACGTGGAGCCAATTGTGGAAGTTGAATTTCCACCATAAAACCAATTGGCAATTTGGGAAGTAGCCAAACTCTTTATAATCACACGCAAAGCCTCTTAATTCCTCTATCAGAATTCATACTCTCAATAGTTTATGCAGATCTCCATCTATATTGCCTGCTTTGACAATTTCTATTTAGAAGAAGTAATTTGAGTTCTATTTCAACTAAAACATAAAGGTCCAATATTATTTCTGAGAATGAACCATAAAAAATAGAGGTTAACTACTAAGTACTATTCAGAAGCAACCTAATAGTGCACCGGATGACTGAGTAAGAGGTCTTATTATCATAAAAAATTGTCTCAAGGGTAGCATAACCTCTTGCATATCTGAATGATCCGGTACCTGAAACCACTGAGACCTCTTTAACCTTCTCAAATTGGCGGCTGGTGCCTTGTAGCTCAAGGCTACTGCCATCGTACTCTCCATTGGTGAATGCAAGTGACATTGACACATGCACATTGGAGCCAGACAAGGCCGAGGCAACTAGAATGCCTTGAGCTCGACCAACCTGAGTCGATTTCTTATCGGGGGTTTCCGTGATAGGATCATCAATGGCAAAAATGGTACCGAATGAGGTGAATGACTGAGGCTTGCCTTGGATGCCTGTGATAGGGACAACAGTGGCATTGGGTCCAAACGCCAAGTCTTGCAAGTAAAACACTATGGTAGCTTCTCTAGAACTTTGAGCTTTGGCTAGAGATACGAGCATGGCTAGAAGCAATTTTGATGAAACCGACATGAGTTTGGAGGGTCTTGAAGATGAGCTTAATGCCATTATGAAAATAACAACAAAATTGAGCAGCAGAAGAATTTGAGTGAATATAATTTTCTTTGAGCAACTGGGTTTGTTCGTACAAATTTATGGATGAGATAGAGACAGTTAAAGTTGTCAATTTTCTGCTAGAAAACAGACTTTATGTAAGATTTGAACACAATATTCATGTTGTTAGTTTGGGACGTTATAAAGTAGTAATGGGTGTATCATGTGAGATTGTTTGGGACGTTACGTAAGATTTGAACACAAGATTCATGTTGTTAGAGCATTTCAACGGAGATTCAAATTTAGGATCAAAATTCAAACATATATAAAGGTAATGCAGAGAAGAACAAAATCATATATACATGTTGGTAGACGATCGAAGGCATGCGAATCCAAGAAACTGCAACGCAAGGCAACACATATAGGCCTCGTTTAGTGGTTAGGATTGGCTTGGATTGAATAACTCCCTTTGATAAATGCACATTGAGTGAAAACGTGAATGTCAACTTGCATAGTTAGTCCAATTAATTTTCTTCATGAAAATTTAAGGTTCGAGCGGTTATATCACAAGTCGATTAAAATGGAATAGAAGGCACATATATATAAGCATTATATTATATATAATTTGAGCTTTCATAACCGATATAAGCATATATAATAAGAACCTCTTTGTCTTCCACTTTCATGAATATTGGGTGCCCATTTAAAGAAATTTCTTGAATGATATATACAGATAAACATGGAAGCAAAGATTGCATTTTTTCTACAACGGACTAAATTTTAGCAAGAACCAAATTTGATACTATGTAATCAAATTTTACTCTCACTCATCTTTGCTTCTTATGTTTCTCTGCTTCTCACTTCAGCAAACATCATCATCCTTCCCACAGTATCATGGGTTGTCAAAGAGTTGTGTTATGTTTTAGTATTTTTACATCAAGTTTTGGTTAGAATGAGAATATTTTGGCTAACTTTCTATACAAACAGAAAATTTTGGCTACTTTTCTGAATTTCTCGAGGAAAACCGAGATAGACCAGAACAGGAATTGATTTTTTGAAAACAAAAAATAAGGGTATTTGGCTTAAATAATGAATTTATAAATTTTAAATGCTAAAATAGTCATTTTTGGGGATTTTGTCGATATGTTGCTAATATTTAATTGATAAATTCATCAATATGTGATTGATATATCGTCATTGTTTGAGCATCTCTAACGTTAATGTTTATATTTTTGTTGTTTATCCGCACCTTCCAACAATACTAGTTATTTTAACTTAACTTTAAATTTTGGGAGATGTTATTGACACTCTAAGATAGTTATTTTGCACTCATCATAGTGTATTTTTCTAAGTATAGAAAGTTTGGTGTGTAGAATGACTTTTTTAAAGTGTCAATAGCATCACCCTAAATTTTTATTATTATTTTACACAAACAACTCAAGGTATTGGCTACAATACAATCATAAATTTAATGCAATCATCATTTAACAGTCAGATATAATTTATGTGAATATATATAAATTAGAAGATCAAATCTGACCGTTGAGATGGTAATTAAATATATATAAGAGCACTTCCACCCGTTGGTGGAGGGCAAGGGCAAGGGCAAAAATTGCCTTCCGTGAACAGTGCTTGCCCTTGTGCAACTCCACCCGTTCGTGGAGGGCGAGGGCAAGGGCAAGGGCAAGGTTTTTTTTTTTTTTTTTAGTTGGCCTTAAATATCCCACCGACAATTTTGACCGGCACTTTCCACCGACACACTCCACCGACACCCTCCACCGACAATTTCCACTTAAAAAAAATATTAAGTTGTAGTGTGAAATGAAGAAGAGAATTGGGGGTATTTATAAAAAAAAATAATAATAATTTTTTAATCTCAGATTAATCCAGGCCATTGATTTAAAAAAAAAAATTGATCAAACGGTTACCGTTGCGCCACGTGGTCAACGGTAACATTTTTTTTTTTTTACCGTTGGAAATCCAATGGTCCAGATTAAATAGCCATTGGAGATCCAACGGCCCTGGAGTTGCCACGTCAGCATGCCCTTGCCTCCGGAGGGCAGCTGCCCTTGCAATTCTTGGTAGGGCTTGAGGTAGGGCTGGGTTGGGCCCACCTCTTGCCCTTGCAATTGGACATGGGTGGAGCAAGGTTTTTGGCTTGGTAGGGCTATTGGCCCCAATTGCCCTTGCAATTGGGTAACCGGTGGAAATGGCCTAAGTATTGTACCCAAATCTACAACGAAATCTTTTTTTTTCTCTGCACCCACCATTTTCGTCTTCCCCATCTCTTTTCTTCACTCGCCTTTCCTTTTCCCTTGTGCATTTCTCTCCTCCAATCTCACTCACTTTCTTAGTCTCCCTTCAAAGAAAATTTCATCTTCATTTTCCCTTCTTCTCACACACCATCCCTCAAAACCATTGTAGTAGCAACCCCACTTAGCATCAGATCCAGCACCAAGATCGCAAATCAGATCCGCCACCACCATCGCATATTAGATCTGATATCTTGTTGATTCATCATGATCCCCTATTGAAGAGGGAGTAAATATACAAATACAGTATTTAAGCTTAGCTAGCCAGTTAATTTTTCTCTCCTTCCTCCATAAATCTAGCAAGCAACTGTCTAAAAAATTAAAATAGCAAAGCTATATAGCTATTATTTTAGAGCCATTTTTTTTGAGTTTTGCTAAATTTTGCTTTAAAATAGCCACACAAGTCTCTTTTAACAATGCTATTATTTCAAGAATAGGTTGGATATGACCAACTGCATTTTTTTTCGTTATAACTCGAAAGAAAAAGTTTTTGGAAATGCTTTAATATGTTAGCCTTAGAGTTTTTAGAATATGCACTGAAGACTCAATCAAGCACTTGCTCTGCACGTTTGGAAGGATTTCGAAGACTTGATTTGGTAAGTAAATCATTGCATTCATATATGAGATTAAGATTAAGTATTTTCATATCTTTAGGACTATTAGATCAATTTGATTCCTATATTTATGATTGAAAATCAGATTGCTTGAGGATTGAGTTAATATCAATTTATACTTAATTCTGGGTCATTTAATTAGGGAACACTTCTTTTATAAGGTGATGGCTTTCCAATGTTCATTCTCACTTCGCATATCCATAATATTGAGCATGAAAACAATTTCAAGTGAAGAGTTTATTTGAGTGTTAGATTAGAAGAGATATCTTAGTGAAACACTTAGAATTTAGCATATCATATCATTCATCGTATGATAAGCTGTGTTCTGAGGTGACTACATCCGTGTTCAGATGTGTGCGACCAAGAGGAGACAAATAGCAAGAACGAGAGTATAAGATAGTCTTCAAGTTTAGTAACTCGTGTCTAGTTCAGGTTTGTATTTGTCTCTATTTTTTCCTTAGTGGATTATTTTTCTAGAACGTGTGCTTGAGGATTTTTTTTTCATGAGTTGGGGTTTTACCTCGTTAAATAAATCTCTATTTACTCATCTCTTTATTTGATCAAACTATTGATGTGTCATACGATTGAAATAGTGTTTCAGTTCCACTAGGATAGATTTGAATTAATTTTGTTAACGATTTCGTCTCTCGTCCTAGTTTTTTATTTTTGTCCATCAACGTTTTCAATATATAATTGAAGTGTCGAGAGCGAGTTGTCGCTGATTCAGATGAAGGTGTTCAAAACTGCCATTTCAATTTAGATCTTTACATCACCTCCATTTTTGGTTTTTGGATGTATTGTCTACTTGCTTTGCCGGCATTGGAGTTTTTTCTTTGCTGATTTTCAAGTGGTGGATATGGTTTCTGCCATTGGTTGCTCTGTTTGTTTATTGGGTTACTTGGTGGCAATATTATGTATTGTTGTATTTTTGTAGTTGTGACATTGGTGTGAAGCTAAAAATAATCCTGAATATTATAGAGATGACATGTGAATTTTCATTCACTATTGACAAGAATGCCCTTATTAATTGGCAAGGCCCACATTCATTCCACTGGTAGTTCAACTGAGCTACAAGCTTTAAGTTGCAAACTACAACTACTCCAAGTTCAACTGCACATGGTAAGGAGGCAAGACAAGGGAATTAAGGTGGAATTAACTACTAAGTTCGACGTCTCAAGTAGATCGGCGAACAAGACCTCACCAGTTGAGGATTATTCAAGTTGTTGTGTTGCATTCTTGTTTTCGCAAAGTTCAGTGAACATTCAATGCATTATTTAGAAGCTTTGCTCAGCTGAACGAACAACAACGAATTCCAAGCTTTCTAGTGCAAGAGGGTAAACCAATTCCCCGACACCCATCTGGGTAAAGCTCTCTAGTGCGAGAGGGTAAACCAATTCTCAGACACCCATATGGGTAAATCTCTCCAATGCAAGAGGGTAAACTAATTCCCTGACATCCATCTACGTAAGGCTCTCCAATGCGAGAGGGTAAACTAATTTTCCAACACTCATTTAGGTAAAGCTCTCCAATGCAACAGGGTAAACTAATTCCCCGACACCCATTAGGTAAAGCTCTCATTCAGGAGAGGGTAAATTTCCCAGATGTCCAGATGTGGACGAGTTCGACTGCCCAGGTGTAACTAGACACACGACAACTCTCGACGGCGTTACCCAGAATTAGCCACTAGTCTTTTCCTAGGGTCCCCAAGTTATACTTAGCTAACTAAAGGATTTTGGCCCCTACCCAATCCGCAGGAACCCAAGCTTCTTTATTGAGAGAAGCCTAAGTGCAGCACATTCCCTGAATTGTTGTCTGCGAATTTCTATACAATTGCACATGTTTACTATGACTAGTTAGCGATTTTCGTGTCCTCATAGAACCCTATCATGTTGCACGTTATGGGTTACGCAGCTCAAGGGATCAGTGACTTAATAATATAAATGTAGTAAAGATTTTGGGCCAGTTGTCCATGAATCTCTGTCACTTTCTACAAAGCATGATTTTCATGACACGGGAGACTGTAAACAACATCATAAGTGCAGTACAACTTCTAAGCGACCTATATGAGACTTCGTCGTGCCACATACTATTGCCTCTTGGAGTACAAGATCTCATAAGCTCGAGGTATACTGCCCATGGAACCTCGCCAAAGTCGCACAAATAAGTTCTCAACAGCAATGCGAACTTTATTCAAGTAATGTAGTCAACGACCAGCATGGCAGCGCCAGCAGCACACAGTCAAAGGGCAGCAACGCATGATGAATTCGGTAGCTCACGCCCTAGAAAGCCTAAATGTACAGCCTAGACACGCCTGTTATGAGCATCAGATTCCCACTCACCACTGATTTCGAGAGTATCCCATAAGACTTATGCTACAAAACAAAGATCATAATTCAATACAGACAAGGAAGTTTATTCTTGACAGTTCTACTCAACTTCAAATTTCTACATCTCATGCACTTCCTACGAGCAGCACAGCAGATGTGGCGGCATTTGTGAAGTCAAAAATAATCCTGAATATTATGGAGCTGACACATGAATTTTCATTCACTATTGACAAGAATTCCCTCATTAATTAGCAATGTCCACATTCATTTCACCGGCAATTCAACCAAGTTAGAAGCCTTGAGCTACTGACTACAATTACTCCAAGCTCAACTGCACATGGTAAGGAGGTAAAACAAGATAATTAAAGGTGGAATTAATCACTAATTACTACCTTTAAGCTTTCCTAATTGAAGATAGATTCTTTTAATCAAGGAAGCACAATCGCAATCAATCAAAGATTCTCCAAGATAATTCTTAGGATATTATTAATTAACTTTAATAATATCTTCAAGGATTATCCTCAGTATCTTTAAGATATTCTAGCATCTTAAAGATATTATCTCGAACTGTCATTGCGCATGTACAATCCCATCTATCGGATGACACAACTTGTTGAATCAAACGCCGACATGTGGCGTGGGCTTCCCCACCCATGTGGCTAACCATGGTCCCTATAAATACGCCTTCTACAGTCAATTCTCAAGTAAGTTAATTCTACGTAATTCAACACTAAAACACCCACTCTACAGAGTTTTTGACTTAGGCATCTAAGGTTCATTGGCCAAACCCCTCATGGGCATGTGGTTTGGTCTTTAACCAAATGTGTTTCTTTGTTTTGTAGATACAATTTTGTCAATCTATGAAGACAACGAAATTTTGCTACTACAATTGGCACATGCACATTAAAGTCAGACAAGGTTGAAGACACTAGAATTCCTTAAGCTCGATCGACTTGGGTCAATTTCTTATAAGGGTTGCTGTGATAGGATTTTCAATGGCAAAAATGGTGCCAAATGAGGTGAAAGACTAAGGATTACCTTGGATGTCTGTGATATGGACAACAGTTGTGGAACCATAGATAATCACAAGCAATCAGAGCGTGTCATGGAATATAACATTAGAATGATGAAGCTCGTCTTCACGGGAAAAGCATAGCGTTATTTAAACCCTAATGAGCTAAAGCAAAGCAGCTGAAGGACGAGTGGCAGAAGCCCACAACTATTAGGCCCAATGCCCAATTAATAGCAAAGTGCTTAAGTAGAATAGTTGACCCCTCAAAATATCACCCCACTCCTCTTCTGAAGAGAGTGGCGGACTATCCCTAAACAATAGATGTTACAACCCGTCCCAAAATTTTATGTGAAATTACCAAAATACCCCTAGCGGTCAATGTTGACTTTTGTTGGCTTTTTGTGACGACTTGTGAAAATTTATTTCTTTACATATTCATGATGTACTCGTCGATACGAACGCGTGGACGCAAGCAGAACTCATTTCGGAGTTAAAACGAACGGTTTATGAAGCTTTAAAGTGTAAGGGCATTTTAGTAATTTTCACCCCGTAAGTTGGAATTAGGGTTTTTGGGTTGTGGGTTGGTTCCTGTGCAGCAACACAACTCCCCACTTTCTGCACGAGCTCTCCCTCTCTCTCTCTCTTTCTCTGCCAAAACCACCCAAACCATCCAAACCCTAGTTTGCGAACAAATCACAAAACCATCAAACCGAGACACGAGACTATAGCCATTACGATCGTCTCGTCATTCTGGACGAGACTGTGATTTCAGAATCCCCAAACTCGAGCCCAATTGTCCAAACCGACGCCGGAACGAAAATGACAAACTGCCATTCAAGTTTCTGTACAATCCCGACATAGGTAAGACTTGAAACCATTACCATTGGTTCTATTACATTGAGTAGGTGCAAATCGATATAAAGAACGTCGAATTTGGTGCAGTTTTGAAAGAGAACGGAATTAGGGTTTCCCGAAGCTTTCCGGCCAATTTCAGGCCATCTCCAGCCATTTTTCCGGCCCCAAATTGGCATGAAAATATTCTACTCATCAATACCTTCATTTTGATATATGGCACGTTAAATTTGGCCAAAGAACGAAGAAGTTATGAATTTTTGAAGTTTTGGAATTAATTCGGAAAATTTCCCAGAATTCCGGCGAACTAGACGGCGGAGGACGGCGGCTCCGGCGACTGGAGAGAGGAGGAGGAAGAAGGAATATTCCGTTAGCGATAACGAAATATTCCTGACGACGTCAGAATATTCCGTCAGAAAGGTATATTTTGTTAAGTTTGACTGACGCCGTTAACTTTAACGGCGCTGACATCAGCAGGAGCGTGGCTGACGTCAGCATGCGCGTGGGGGTGACGTCAGCAAGCGCGTGTGGCGCGTGGCGGCTCCTCCCGGCGCGTGCGGCAGCGCACGGCAGCGCCGGCGGCGGTAGGGTTTTCGGGCCCCAGAAATCGTTTTTCGAGCCCGTTTTCGCCAAAATAGTATTATTTTTGGAATATTTTTCTATAGGACCTATATTAATTTATATTAGGGAGGTTCTAATTTTTCCCCTAATATTAAATAGGTAATTCTTCGGCGCCACACTTCGAGGAAGGCAACATTGAGGGAGATTTCACTCCCGATCACCTGTGAGTGGACTTTTGTTTTATTAAATAATTTTCATGCTTTGATTTAATTATGGCTTTGATATACTTATGGTTTTAAATGATTTTTGAGGCATGAATATATATGGTTATATATTATTAAATGGTTTTAAAGTGTGATTTCGATTACGTACAAAAGTATGAATATTTTATTATGAAATGGTTTGAGATATGAGTATATCTATGGTTATATTTTATGAAATGATTTTAAGGGTTGATGATATTTATATGGTTATATTGGTATTTAATTATTGGCTTCTACGCATGAATATGTTCGATTACACAAGGATTAAATATTTGGGAAATTATGAGATATATGATATTCTTCACTTTTACACATGATGTATATACGTATGTTTTCAAACACACTTGGTATGCTTTCACTACGTTGTAGTACCGTCTCACGGCCGTAGGACAAGTCTCACATGTTTGGGTCACACGCACTGTACTTCAGGGGTATTGTCCGGTAAATACCTTAGTGCAAGCTTGTCTTACATTTATGTTTGTATTTGGGGAAAAGGCCCCACTACGTAAGGACTTGGGTGTGACGCGTAAATGCGCAAGTGCTTACATGTGTGTGGTACTAGGAGTACAAATTGATTGATAACGTAAAGTGCTTGTACGGGGATTGAGAGGCTGTTCCTCAACACGTACATGGGTGATTGCTCATATACCCTGTGTTGGATTTCTTATCTATACTATTGATATATATATGGCGAAATGATTTATGGGAACATGAATTGTTATTTACGGAATTATGTTGATATATATATATATATATATATATTTCCAGTTATACTTATAAAGTATGGGTTGACATCTATTATGGTATTATTTACGGATTTCGCGTTGAGATTTACTTTCAGCTATATACTTATATTATAGTATGATTTTGATACATACTACGGTAGTATGATTTTGCAAATATACTAGATTTCAAACAGGGGGTTACTATGTTGAAAAGAGAAAGGTATTTCGAAAACTTTTATTTTTCGTCCACTCACACCTTTGTTTTTGCGCCCCCTTCAGGACCTAGTGATAGAGCATCGGGCGAAGTCGAGGCATCTGTGTGGCAGCTCTGATCATATATCCCGACCACGTAGGGATTCATCTTTTTCTTTTCAGTTTCTATAATAATATCCATCTCTGTTATGGATAGAGATTTTAGGAACTCATTCTATTATTTTGTTTCCGCTGTTTCAAACTAGTACGCTCTGAATCATATGCATAGTGACATTAAATTCCGCAACTTTATGGTAATTTAATTCGTTTCAACTAAGTGTTGTCATGCATTTAATGGCTTCGTCACTTACGAGTGTCGGCCAACACGCCCGAACTCGGTATCCACGTGGGTATCGAGGGTGGGGTGTGTCACTAGAGCCCATAGGGAATGTGAGTAAGAAGGGAGGGTTCCTAAGAATCTCAGATAAGGTCTAACACTTTATGCATGACTCCATGATAATTGAAGAATACCTCTTTCATGAAGAGTCCAAGATAAAGTAAGAGACTTCCAGAAGTCTCTTGATAGGCAGCTACCAAAGGTATATTCCTCCATCAGCAGAGGATATGGCACCACATGTCACCCTGCAGAGCAAACTGTTGTTGGCCATCACCTCTATATATAGTTGTAAACACGAAAATTCATGCAACAAAAGAAACAAGAACACGTGTATAAAATAAAGAATTTGTATTAATGAGAAAATGAGGGTTACAATCTCCGAGTATAAGACTTGATCCTCTTATTCAATCTCCGAAGATGTTTAAATGAAGAACAAAGCATGTGTGTGTGTGGTTAATCCAAGGGTCACGGAAACTTGATCTTGGTCAACGAGCGTCACAAGAGTTTGGCTTGTGACGTGTAGGATATTGATTTGTGGTGATGGAGGAACCGACACGTGTAGGTGGTGCTTGGTGGTTCTTCACGAGGGTGATGAAGGATGCATAAAGTTTTCTGAATTTTTTTTTCGAGTTTGTAGTGTGTATGAGAGTCCTCTTCTTTGTTTCAGAGCCTTGTATTTATAGGCCTCTCCATGATTCCTTGCACCAAATCATTTCCTTCTCCGGGCCTTGATATATGGAATTTGTGTCCATGAATTGTCTTGATTTAAGCTTGATTTGGACGTGATTTGGTATTAATTTGAATCAAATCAATTAATTTGGTAATTTAGCCAAATTAATTAATTAAATTGACTTGACTTGATTTATATTTAATTTAAATCAAAGTCAATTATGATATAATTCCTCAATTTATTTCCATGTGTACAAATTGAGATAATTTCGCAGTTCACCAAATGTCGACACGTGTCACTTTTTTTTTTTTTTAGAACTCATTCAGTTTTGATGAGCCACTTGCCATGTGCACAATTTGTGAGATTCATGGTGTATGTCACGTAAGCCCTAGCGAATCAAAATTTAATTTGTTGGTGAACATTATTTTCACCGAAATTCACATGTCTACAATAGCTAAGTAATTCATTAATTGTTAATTTAAAACTGTCTACCAACTTTTCAATTTATTTGGAAATATCTATGACTTAGGGGTTGAAGGCCCTTTGGCTAACACCACACCGGTGTTAGACATTGACCTTGGTGTCATCTTTCTTGCAAGTTTTTCGGTCAATCCGCTTGAACCAAAATTTACATCCACAACAGTGGCATTAATTGGGTTCAAATGCCAAATCTTGAAAGTAAAACACTATGGTGGTTTCTCTAGGACTTTGAACCCTTTGGCTAGACATAAGAGTATGGCTAGCAGCAATCTTGATGAAAACGACATGAGTTTGGAGGGTCTTGAAAATGGGCCGAATTACTGCCATTTGTGAAAAAGAAGAAATTGAGCAGAGTGAATGATATTTTTGTTTATAAAACCGGATTTGTTCATGCAATGGTTTTAATATATTGACGAAAAAGAGACGGTTAAAGTTGTCATATTTTTTATTGGAAAATTGAAGTTACATAAGATTTGAACACAAGATTCATGTTGCTATTACACAAGATTCATGTTGATTTATTTTGGGACGTTATGAAGTAGGGTGTATCATGTGAGAGCATGTTAGTGGAAATTCACTTTTAGGATCAACTTTCAAACAAATATAAAGGTGAAGCAGAGAAAAAACAAATATCATACCTGTAGAGAGAAGATCTGAGGCATGTGAATCCAAGAACATGCAATTCAAGGCAAGACATATGGATCTCGTTTAGTTCAGTGCATGTTGAGTGAAAACGTAGATGTCAACTTGCATAACTTATCTAATTAGTTTTCTTCATGAAAATTCATCCTCTAGCTTCAATTAGAGTTCGAGTGGTCATATCTCAAGTCGATTAAAATGGAACAGAAGGCAACAAGAATTAGATTATATATTAGCCAATTTTCCAACATTTCAAACTGAACAACACTACAAATTACAGATATTGAGTACGTAAAATTACATTATATTATTAATTAATCCTCCAAATGACCATTGTCCCTTAGGTGATCTTCAACATTGTCTTTCTCCTGCCCTATTACATTCCACATGTTGTCAAATGCATCTTTTGCTGCTCTATTCTGAGCAACTTCCTTCTTGAGACTATAAGTGCCTCTTCCGACAATCTGATCGTTTATAAAAACCTCAACCGTGTGTTTCTTCTCCCACAAATCGACAAATCGGAGTTTCAGATTGTTCTTTTGGCACACTTCATGAAGTTGTGACACTGGATGCATCTTTATTGTTTTCGGATCTATTATAGGCTCCAACAAATCCTTGAACACCTAGTTTTCAAAACAGAAAACAGTACTAGTCACAGTTCTAAAACAGATATGAGCAAACATAATAATGAGCGACGTGAAATTACATTACCTTCCACACAATGTCAATTGAGTTGCAGTCCATGAAAACTGCACCTATTGTGGACTCAACAATGTCCGCAAGGTTCTTTGGAGCATCAATGAGACCATTGGAATGCAGTGGATACTCAGGAATCGCTCGCGTAAATTCTCGAATCTATGTACATTTTCAACAGAACTTTTGATCATAACAAATTCAAACGTTCTTTTTTTTTTCTTCTAAAAGAAAACTCATTTCATATAGAGGATATGATAAATTCAGTTTAATAAACTAGATATTCATAAGTCAAATTTAGTTTTGCGAGCAGCGCTAGCTAGAGAGAAAACGACTTTCGCCAAATCATGGTTCTCTCTTTTATCTCTCTTCCTTAAACGATTAAAACGATTCAATTTCATTAACCAAATTTTGGCATGCCTTACTGGAGATGCTCTAATGCCATGGGAACTACTTGGAGATTAAGCTGTATAACCAAAGCAATGGGCAGGGTATCCAACAAGAATCAAACACAAACTTTCAGATGTAACTTTCATGCCAAAAGTCATACGCCGTATAATCCAACAGATTAAGACAAAACTTGATTCGTTGAAAAATATACTAATCTCAGCGATCAAATCAATTACACAAACACATCAAGTCCACTAAACAATGTCAATGCTTACAAGTTGGCAAAATTGACTTCAATGATCATCTAAACCCATGTTTCACCCTCAACCCTAAACGATAACCACACCCAATGCAAAATATGATTCAAAAAGTTTTAAGCAGCTTTAAATCTCTATCACTTACTTGTTCTTCAAGCAAAGGCTTCCTATGCCTCAGGTACCGGTGCAACCCATGCTTCACTGCCACACGCGCAAGCTTTTCCGTATCAACATTGGCTGCCCGTAGCCGCGTCAACGGCCCTGGTGCCAAGTCGGGGTACAAAAGGTACTGTTCTCTGCTAAACAGCAAATTTAGCACCGCGTCCCCGACGTACTCCAGACGCTCGTAGGACGAGCCGCAGCACTCGGCGGGGACGAAGGAAGAATGTGTGAAAGCCTCCTGCAGTAAAACCTTGTTCTCGAATTTGTACCCTATAATATCCTCCACTTCTTCAAGATTTAGATGATGCTCGTGATCAGTCAACTCCGTTGACTTATCAATAGATGGCAAGGTTGGTTTGACATCGTCCAGATGTAGGGTTGTGATTATTTCTTCTTCTGCAGCTTGGACTGCTCCCATGGTTGGGATGGAAGTAAGAAACACAAGTCGACCGTGAGAGAGAGGAGATATAGAAGAAGCGTGGAGACTGCTGCACTTGGTTTTTATTTATTTACAAATATTTATAGATGGTCGGCACGCCTAATTACGTAATATAATTTGGAAATAATCAAGGATTAATTAACAAATTTGGAAAGAGAATTAGAATATAATAGTAGGGTTAGGGGAAGGAGGGTAGGTAGGTGCTAACAAGGAAATATTTTAGGCGGCTTTTGGCAATATGTGAATTATAGGTGCTAAAAGATAATTTGTAGCGATTTGTTGGTTTCTTATTTTCGGAAAGTATTGGGGAAAAGAAGGTCAAGAAGAAAAAAGGGTTTTGCTGGACGGCAGAAAGAGGAAACTGAAATTTGGCTATTTTTATCTTGAAAAGTAGAATGAGGTTCTTTTGGTTAGAATGGATTTATTTCTAATACAGGTAGCAATTACTTAAGGAGTCCTAATATCTTAAAACGTTGAGATTTCTTTTTTAAGAAAAGTGTATCAATATCAATTTAGTTATATCGCTTTCATAAGGTCATCGCTTTAGTTGAAGTAATTTTCTTTGCTCAGTAGCGTTAGTTATGCTTATACACAATCGGCACATACAATAGTTTCTCTTCTAAATGTCATATACAAATGTGTGACTGGCAGACCTTTTATATTTATTTAAGACAAAAGTGTTTTATAAATCGATGAAAACGATTTTAATTAATCTCCCAACAATATAAAGGTACACTTTCTATTATAGAACATTGAGTAGTTAAGTAAAGACATGATCTAACAACTTTAGGTTAAATGAACGCAAAATCAATAATACAATTGCTATTCAATCGCTTGTTTTGAGTTTTCATTATGTGTTGTATGTCTATCATATGTGGATTTTTTTTACATTCCTTAATTGATTTAACATAAGAATAATTGTGCAAAAACATTTAGGAACCAAATTGTGATAACCTCCTCTAGTGTACGAGACTATATGTTTTTTGAGTAGGTGAATCACATTCATTGTTTTTGGTAACCAACTTGGAATTACGCCATTATCAAGCTGATATTACATGGATTCATTGCCCCAAAATTGTTTAAATAAATTTTAAAATCCATAATTTGGGATTTTTTTGTTCATTTCCAATGGATTTTGGATTAAGAATCTTAGATCATGTCTTCCTTCGGATACCATGCATATGCCAGCAAGCCAGATTGACCAATCCCAGTGGAGATAGCACAGTTGGAAAATTAAATTAAATCACACAAAATGGCCCTGGACTTTATTTATTGGCCACCAGAAAATGGTCTGGGGAGCACTGAAAGTATACAAAAAAAGCACACATCGAGTGGCCATTGGCTCATGTCGTCGGTCAACAAATCAGAAGTCTTGTGGCACAAGAAAATAAAAATTTCTAGAATTTTCCGCTGACATTGCATGCCATGCTTTTCTTTCTTAGCTGCAAGCTATATGCAGCAATGAATTAAAAATAAAATAAAATTCTAGAAAGGACGTGACATACTTTGAATCTCATAAGTCGTCATGACCATAAATTTTCTGGCCACGGAAAACATAAATCTTACCCATCAAAAGATAAGAAAAAATATATATAAAAACAAAAAAGGAGGATATAAACATGATCCATCTCAAAACTTAAAAAAGAAAAATACAACAAAACTTAATATTTATCAATTTCCCCTCTTCAACGGGATTCAAGACTGAGATTAGTTGATGAAACGAGAAGAATATGTCCGGGATTTATCGGTATGGAGAAAAGGGATCACTTGTTTCTTGAACAATTCTAAAATTCATCTATCTAATTGATGGGTCAAAAGACAATTTATGATTCGGACAGTTATTAAAAGGTAAAAACTCTAAAAGATAAGTCATGACTATCATGATTCATTTTGCTTGCAGCAAAAGATTGTATGTTTGATTTCGATGTGTCTTGGGAAGTCAAAGACATCATTATGCATGTTGCTTCTAGTTAGTTAATGAAGATTTTCAACAAGGAAAATAGGAGATCGATTTTGTCTCATACTTTTGCTTTTCAAGCTACGAATTTGATCCACACAATGGCTCGTTGCGTTGGAAAAGAGAAAAGATTTACTCACCGTCACTTTTGTCTCTGATTTTTGCTTTTTAACCTAGCATTTGATTTGCACACTGCATCGGTTGTGTTGAAAAATTTACAGAAAAAATTTACCATGTTATAGAATCCAACCAAAAAAGGATAAATTGCTCACCACCGTCAAATGATGATGAGCATAACCATCACACAACATTAGATGAATTTAAATTTGTGATTCGTGAAGCATGTGGATTAAATCAAGCATTGCTAAAAATATAATAACAAAATCAAATCAAGAGTAATGATTTTCACGTATAGATTCTCTTTTGGACTTATTTCATTGTTTCTATTCGTAAATTCTCTTTTAATTTGTTCAATTTAACGGTAATACAAGAGAGAAAAGTAGAAAGGGAAAGAAAAGTGTGGATATCATTTTGCTAATATAAACTCACCCAATTGATATCAAAGGCATAGCATGCAGATGTACACACACAAATATCCTCAAATTACCAAAAAGAAAAAACCAAACCTACAACCATTAACTAGAAGTATTCTACTTCCAAAAATACTTAGGTGCTACGGAGTACCCGATACTTTAGGTGTTTTAACCGTTAAATCTTGATTTTTGTATTTTTAAACAAAGATCTAACAAGCACCCAAGAAAGTCAATTTTTCTTCACTTGTAAGTAAGAGATCTTAGTTTGAATTTTGTGAATGTTCAGTTTAAAATCAATATACTCCCCTACCTCTTAATGTAAATATATCGTTGAGTTCAAATGGCTTTCATATCTTTCTTTGGCATACAACAGGGCAAAGGAAAATCACTGATTCATATATAGTTTTTCCTTTTGTTCTGCTTTCTTTGATACACTAATTTGATATGTACAATTTACACAAGACTCCCACAATGCTCAATTATATGACATGTGCAATGTCTATGATGCCTTTATGTTCGGTACGATCACAACAAAAGAAACTTCCCAAACACAAGTAACGTTGCACACTTGCACTTGCTCGATTCTACCTTCCCGACATCAGATTGACAAGAGCTTGATTTTCGTAGAAGGATCCGACATCCCAATCCTCGGTTGAGGATGAGAGTGTCATCAACGCCACCACAATTGATCGCATACTTGGACGCAGATATTTGTTTTCGTGTGTACATGCTTTGGCAAGTTGGGCCATCTGCACCAAAAAACCACCATACCTACTTTATAGACTCATATCTAGAGACAAATCATGATGTGTTTTGGTCTGAGAAATTTTATCACCTTGCGCACTGAATCAAGCGGATAGTTGGCTCCAAGGCCAGGGTCAACCAATTTTCGGAGATTTTCAGGATCGGGCTGATTAAGAACCTCCTCAAACTGTGAACAATAAAAATAGGCTCAAGTGCTTTCAGAGAGACTATTGTGTAGTGCAAGATAGAAACCCAACATAAACTTGATAAAAGCAAAAATTGGTTTATTTAAGTAGAAAGATGGAGAGAAAACCAACCAAACAAACAAGGCCTCTTGATTCGGAACTAGAGCCATCCGCTCTTACAACAGCTTCTTTGGCAGAGATCAATTCATAAATGACAACTCCGAAAGCATAAACATCTACTTTGGGAGAAACTTCACCATAATGACCATATCTGCACGCAACCATGTTAGGGATTAATCCATATGCAATATTCAGACCCCTCCAGCCATCAGCTTATTGAGTTTACGCTAGGTCCTTCCAGCAGAATGCAACAAAGCCAATCTGTTATCGCTAGTCATGTAACAGATAAAATGCTAAAAGTAATAATAGAGAAAAAATACTTACTCCGGCGGCATATATCCAAATGTTCCCACAAGACGTGTGGGGAGTGATGTACTTCCGACTTCAGTCAGTTTAGTCAATCCAAAATCTGCAACCTGCACCAAAAGAAGAAATTTCACTGCCACAATGTGAACAAGCTTTGAATGGTTCATATTGGAAACAGCGGCACTAAAGTAACCTTGGCATGGAAATTCTTGTCTATCAATATATTGGCTGATTTGATATCGCGGTGGATATAAACAGGAACAGTATGCTCATGAATGTATTCGAGACCTCTTGCCGAATCTAGGGCAATCTGCACTCTATTAGACCATGGTAGCGGGTCCCTCCCTGGATAAATTAAACAGTGTTATTACCATTCTCTTGCATACAGAAGTACTTAAATCCTCATCAAGCACAGCCTAACTAACCTGAACCGCGCAGATGTTGGCTTAAGTTTCCATTCTCAATGTATTCATAGACTAGGAAAAGAGAGCCCTCAACACAATAACCAATCAAGCGCACCTGCATTGATCATTCATAAGCTTAGAGATCAGTTATGCAATGGTTACAAACTAGTAGAGTACTCTATTACTAGTAGATCCTCACGACTAGATTATATAGACAGCTAAAACATAAATATTCTTCTCAGAGAACATTAAATTTAAGAGTTAGGTATAACCGTATAAATAACAAAACATATTCATTCCGACACTTATGTACCGAAACACTTATCTAATAACATCCTTTTTCTTAGTCCAGATGTCTTTCTAGTAATTACATAAAATAAATTTCTAAGTAGGCATGAACAATGGCTCTTCTAGTTGATTCCCGAAATTCTTTCAAAACTATGCTATGATAGTGTGTGGATTGCCGATGAAAAGAAAACATCAATTACTTTATAGTTCTTATGCAAGATTCATAAACATTGTCATTGTTGGAAAGATAAATTCATTACCAGATTCAAGTGATGTACACGCGTCAAAACATTTAACTCGGCCAGAAATTCTTTTGATGCTTGCATATTCATCTTCTTGATTGCAGCTTTCTGCACAGAGAGAGAGTTATAGGAGTGTGGGACTTCTAGAAGAAGAAATAAACAAAGCATGGTCCACAAACACTATACACTTAATTCATACTTTATTTGGTTGAAGGGCAAGAAGGAGGGTCAGAAAAGAGAGGGGAAGGATGGAAATCATGAAAATGTTAAGGAAAACAAACCTCGCCTCTCAACTCTGCATAGTAAACAGCCCCGAAACCTCCTTGTCCAATCTTATTAGCCAGGCAGAAGTTATCAGTAGCCCTCGCAAGTTCTTCGTATGAGAACTCCACTGACTTGTCCACAGAAATGCCTGTTAGGCCCCGACCAGCAGCATTTGACTCTTCAGGTTTATCGGGGGTAATCCCAAGGGCTAGACCAAGAAGAATAAATCAATGAAGTCATGTCAAATATCCATTTGGTGCACAAATTTACATCATTTGAGGACAAGAACTAGTAAAATACAATGAATGTTCAAACAAGAGCAAGAAAGAGCAGAAAATACATGGCATTTCATGACACTTGATAACAGTTAGTATAAACAAAGAAAAATTTCCAGTTTCTTCAACAAAATTGAACAACTAACAATTATAATAGCAGCAGTCTTTTTCCCGTAATTTTTAAGAAACCTTGGGGGAACAAGAAGAAGAGTAACTTACGACTTCCATTTTGAGAAGATTGTTCTTCAGATGTTGCTAAAAGCAATTTTGTATCCACCTTGTTCTTTCGGAAAAATCCAAAATATACACCACCAGCCAGTAGCAGCACTCCAGCAATTACTCCCACAGATATGCCAGCAATGACTCCACCTCTTAGTCCTGCTTATACAAGAGAAAAATATGAGCTCCAAGTAGCATTGAGTTTCGAGTCACCCTCACACATTGGCATCTGAACATGAAACCAATTTTTGGAGACGGCCATATCACCTGAACTGCAAAAAGAACAGAACGAAATAAAACTCATAAATATTAACAATTTTCAGAAGACACAAAAAGTGAAACCAAGACATAATATTAGTTCAGCTAACATGTTGAGGTAGTAGAAGCTACCTTGACTTCAAAGGCAGATAGTTTCCGTTTTGATCTGCAAGATAAAACAGAAACAAGGACTTAGGTGAGGAACGGTGAAATTACAGCCCCTCTAAAACTATATTGAATGTTAAGGCTTCATAATACCCTCCAAAACTGGACATCCAATTAAACATTCGTGATACTTCATCAACTACCACCTGAGCAACTCAGAAACAGCATAAAATTGAATCAACTCAGCATTTTTGCACATGCATCAAGGAATATCAATACCATGACAAGACGATGATTCATCTAAAAAGTTTATCATTAATTGATCTCTTAAAACAAGATAGTGCATTATTGTTCGCTTGACCTGTTCAATACGTCACTCTCAAGATGCCCACCGGATCCATAACCACAGGAAAGGCATTGCACCACCTAGCACTTTATCAAAACATTCTAACATACACTAACAAAACTTATGAATAACAACTAAATGTGTCTTGTTGAAATTACAGAGAATTGGTTATCGGGCCTGTACTGGTATCCAGAAAAAATCTGCAAAATCCCACATTCTTAAGTTCGCCACGAACTTTTTCCTGTGGGATTTCAACATCACTATTGAAGTTTCCTTTTTCACTAATTTACGCCTATCACTTCCTAAACAAGACCGTTCTAATTCAATTATATCCAACCTTTCCTTCTGGTGGCATCATTCCCGCTGTAGTCCTTAACATTGCAATATGGATCAAGGCATCTAAAGTTAGTAATAAAAAGCAATCACTAATCCACAACATGCTCAAATTAGTACTCATTAACACATACATAAGCTTCTACCAAATCAATAACAACTAAATGCCTTTCATTTCACCAATTCTGCATATTAAGTTAGATACTTAACATGTATGCATCGAAACTTCTCATCTTGGTCGAAAAATGGTTCCTTTCCCCGAATATATACACAAAACTACTCCCTTGGCTAAAATTCAAATTAGCACTCATTAGCATATACATTCCTACAGACCGAACCAAATAACAAGTTTTCAACTCCAAAACAACTAAATGAGCTACATTTTACCAACTATGCAAATTTAGCAAGATACTTCAATGTCTGCATCAATTCTCAACATTTCAAACTTCAAACCACAAAAAACCATCTCATCAAGAACAAAAGCTCACACCTTTGCCCGGAATATACACGAAACCGCTCCCTTGGCTAAAATTCACACCAGGATTATATCTCTGCAGCAAAGCCTGATCCAGCTGCTCCGTCTGCGCAATCGAAGTCAAATTATCCTCCGGCCGCAGAGGGTAAGTAATAAACAAACCATAATCCTCCGAAATCGCGCTATTCCCACACGTACAATTCACAGTCACATTCAATTTAGCATTATTGGGTATATTAGTAAGATCATAGCTATTGAACCACTCCATGTCCTCCACCGTCGTTAAATTCGAATAGTAAGTCTTCGCAATCTGGTCGTACGTGTCGCCGGTACGGACGTCCCACTCGAACACATGGCCGTGGAAGTCGCCATTGATGCAGCCGCAGGTGAATGGAACATTGACCCTGGTGCCGAATCGGACGCTGTATTTGTTGGGCACCGATTCTTTGTTGTAGCTGGCGATGATCGCGTCGGTCGTGTCCATGGCGTCGCCGATGAAAACGAGATTAGAGCCCTGCCATACGTAGTAAGAAGCTAGAGCGTGGCAGCTCTTGCTGCACTGGGATTTCACCGTGAAACAGAGCGAAACCAGCACCAAGAACCCTAACCCGATTCCAAATCTCATCTGGGTCGATCCGAAATCGAAAACCCAAGTCGCAGAAACCGATTTTATGAACTGGGTTTTTGGCTTCGGATCAGAAATGTACAGGAGTTGGATGAACAGAGAGAGATGGAAGCTTTGGTGGGGGTGGTTAAGGACCGTTGACTGATTAGTTTGAAGTTTTGATTGGATCAGCTGCTGGAAAATGATCAGGCGGATGATTAGTTTAAAATTAAAATTAAATTAGATGAAATAATGAGTGTTTGAAAGTGAACGTTCCCGCGGTTTTGAGTTGATTGTTTCTGGAGAGTGGTCAGAGTTGAGAGTGACCGACGACTGAGTCAAACGACCGTGGGAACACGGCCCCCGAGTTTACTGTGACGGCGGCAGTACAATAAATAAGAGGCTGCTACGACGCTGTGGGACTTGTCGTGTTTTAAAGATTTCTCAAACGCACTGTCGTATAATGGGGAAATTGACAAAAAGTATTCTCATTATTTCCGCCCTCTTAAATAAAAAAATACTCACTTTTTTAAAATTCAATCAAAACACTTATTTTATCATATGATTTTACTTATATTACCTTTATAGAAATGAGGTTTTCATTCATTCCCGCATATTCAACTAGCATATTTTCACCATTTTCGCGCCCAAAACACTCGTTGATGCTCGTTTCCTCATTTTTCCGCACAACTCCAAGAAATTTTAGGATTTTTGGGTGATTAAAGCTTTGTTCTCTAAATTTTTTCTTAGTTGTTTGAATGTTGGAACTCTCATGAATCGATCGCACAATCAAAACCACCTCAAACCCCGCCTAAATGACTAGACAACGTGAACGACGATATATAATGGGTTATGGAGTTGAGGCAATATAATGGTACTAAATAGTGCATAAATGAGTACTGGGCAGAGTAATTATTTACTATTGTGATAAACAAGTAGAAATCATAGAGTAATGAACAAAAGCGTTAGAGGACAAACAAGAGGTTAAAAGAAATATACATCATCAATATGGCAAGTCTTGCATCACATGAGAGAAACGAGGAGGTCCGATCCGATTGCACATACAAAATCTTTGCAATTGATTCAAATACATAATGGGACCCGATTCAAAAATGACTTGTAAATCTAAACACCCATGTTAGGCCTAACCCTCAGATTCTAACTTACTTGCCTCATGTTTTTTTTGGGTGTAGTGGGATAGCTTATTCGTGCACAAGGGTAGTGGCCCGTGACTTCAATAATCTAGAGCATGCTTTTGTGTGCGAGTCATCTCCTTTTGAGGGTATCCGTAGTTTGACGGCCAAATGTGACCTTTGGAAATAGGAGGGAGGACTTTTATTTGCTTGGACAACTTCAAGAATAACTCCATGTTTTTTTAGGTGGGACTCGATAAATAATTTTAGTGTATGTTGTTTCCTCATGTAGCTCGAGTGTAATACGAAGAGGCAAATGAGTAAGGGTTTAGTTTCAAGTGACTACATACCGCAACAAAGATGCTTGCATGGAAGCTCCTCCAAATCAAACTTCCTACATGAATGTGTGTGTAAGCTTTTGAATACGCACAAGCATCATCAATATCACCATCTTTGCACATTGTACTCCACTTCATTAACTTTGATCACGTTCATCTTCGCAAAGATCCTTTACTCTTTTTTTTTCAAATTTCCTTCCTCACCAAAATCGTGGCACAAAATCGAATTACATTTCTTTGTCAAATCTCAATGTTCACTAAAACCATCTGCAAAGACTACCCTAATTTGCTCAATCAAGTGTACCATTGTAAGCATCCTCGCAATAAGAACCGAATTCATGGACTCGGCACATAGTTGTCATCACATTATACTGTCAGTCCATTACAAAGGTGCACGAGACCACGATGTAGTCCTACACCTACAAGATAAGATTGAACATCCTCGTTGTTCACCATCCTAAAGTAACTGAAACTCAAACATCCTGCATATTTCTGCGCCTTAATATAAGGGCCAAAATGAAGGATCTTTCTTCTTCAACTTAAAAGATGTTTTAACATTTGCTTTAGGTGATAAAGCAAATTCCATGTGTTGCCCATGGCATAACTCTTTCAAAGCATTTTTCTATAATTTAAATTCCGATCGATACTATTAACTAGATTCGACAATCACCACCGCAGTGAATGTAAACTTTATCAAAACCAACTCCAAGAAGCATCCTGCCTCCAAATCTCCGATCCCAAATGCAAGTGGATATATATTTCGGTTGCCATCAAATGCATTTGCAAATAAATAAAACACCTTTGTACTTACACTATATGTGGGTAGCATCAACAAGTAATCACCTGGCCGCATTGAAGATTTAAAGCCTCCGACACATGCACCAATTGCCATAAAAATATAAGAAACGCTTGCTTGCATCAGCAGTGAATGTATGTTAAAGTTCCCTGGATTGGTTCTTCCAATTCATAATATGATGGGGAGAAGCGATTTGACTCCTCTCTCCTCGTGTCCCGAGTTTATTCAAAGCTAATTCTCTACTTCCAAGCCTTCGAGTAGCTTATTGTTATACCTAATTCGTATTGAACATCTTGATTATACTCAAGAAAGAAGGTATATGGTACGAGTGTCTATGAACTTATAAGCCACAAATTCTCAAAGTACTTCGAACTAGCTTAACATGATGATTACTTAGAAACCTCATATCGCATTCATGCGTGGGTGTATTTAACGACCTTGAATTCACGCGCTCCAACACCTGCAAGCACGAAGTAGCCAAGTGACAAGCTTGTCGTGCATAATCGGATAGCCAATCGATTTTCGCAGATCGTGTCGTTCTCGGGAAGCCAAAATGCCCTCACAACGTCAAAGATAGAGTTTGTTGCCTTATTGGGGAAAATTTGACCCACTTTAAACTCGCTTCCCAATTTATATTGTGTAGTCCCCAAATAATCAACATCTTTCATGCAGATAATCATTCACATGACTCTAACTTGGCTTTTACACTTTCTGAGCCCGACTTGGTGGTATGGAGAGGTTCGTGTTATGCTTGTGAAACCTGGGAATACCGGCATTTCAAGATTACCTTTCGAGCTCGCATTCGAACTAGGTGCAGAGTATGCCTATTCTCAGGTCCATGTCATCTTCAGATTCGTGAGCTCTCATTATAATCCCAATCATTCACTAACACCACTTACCAACTTCGATTCTCGCGATTCCCATTTAACTCATTACTCTCTCTCACAAATGTAGGGAGAACCACATTACTACTTTCGTTGCTTAGATTCCTAGTGCACCGTGATAACATCTTCTTCTCTAAGTTCTAGGCTTGCAAGTAAAGTGGATGGACTCTAGATGCCATAAAATCAATGTTGCACTTTAAAAGAACTTAACATCATCATTGTCTACAATCCTTATGTGCTTAAAAGTAGTCAATGAACTGAATAGAATACTTGAGTGTAACAAAGATACCCCACATGACCGCATTCGTGATGTTATAAATGCGGGTCAATAAGCTCGCCAAATGATATATTCTGAGATACAATTATCCCTTTAGCATCTCCACCTTTGTAACTCAACTTTACCCTTGGTCACCCATTTTTCATTATAGCATACCATTATTCCAACAAAAGATTCATTCCCGCAAAAAACAAAACAACCTTAAGCATATACAATCAAGTACAAAGCACTTTGTCTAGTCATTGTCCTCGGGAAAGAGGTAAATGAAAGAATGGGTTTATATAATATAACAAATCCATATCAAGTAGTACTGAGAAATTCTGTTCTTATATAATATAACAGTCCACACTTAGAAATCCACAAAATCCAAAATCCAAACTTCAATTTTATAAAGGATATGCCTTAACCATTAACCGTATATCTCGCATACACATGAAAAACTATGAACAACTATGAACTTGGCAAGAGCGTGATTGATACTTTTTATGGATTCCAACCTCCCTTCCTTCGATTCCTCTTAATTTTCGGGAAAGTGCTATATGACAGTACCCTAATTGATGAAGTTGGATTTGAGATACGAACAACCCGAACTTGGATTAAGAGAGGTACACATGAGCCATAGCCAACTCCAATGCATATTTTAATCGTAGATCCGGACTCCAAAATCAACACTTCCGCATTGCTTATTCATCCCATAGCTAACTCCAATGCATAATCATCTCTTTCCCGCATCATGAACGTATTGTACAATTAAGATACCATAAACTAGTTTATTGGCATTAGCTTAATCATTCTTCTTCTGCTCCTTATCGAGATTTGTTTTCAGTCCGAGGTCTCCCCATGATATCATTCTTATACTTTTTATTGTAATTTTGAAAAATTCTGTAGAATGCGGAACTCACAATTGGTCCCCAGCAAAATATCCGCCAAATCGGGGCCAATATACCCGTAGGTGCAAATATTTGAGATTTCTATAACCGCATGAATGGAAAGACAATTAGAATTAATAAATAAATAATCCATGCTCCATTCAAAAAATATTGACGATAATACTATTTCTCTATACCAGCTTGTGGGAATTAGACTATGGCAAAACACCATCAAATACCAAATAATTCAATAAAAAGAAAAGAGAACAAACACTGCAACAGATAAAGGTACAAGAGTTCGAGTACTAAATCAAATCGATGATAGAAAATGACTCAACACTTCAATAATTTCATTGAGGTCACCGAATTCACGACTACAAACCTGCATAATTCAAGATATAATTCATCATTCACTTTGAAAACAAAAGAATTCAAGAAAATAATTGTGCTAAATGGGGCAAAAATGAACTTATCGAAAAGAAAATTGCGTAGAAGCGACCTAGTGAGAGCGGAGCCTAAGTCGGAGGGAGTCTTGGACTTGAAGGATTGCAGATCTGGTCTTCGGCTAAGTAGTGCTGGAGTGACGTCTGACCTCATCGCCATTGTTAAAGGCTCCGCGACAAGAGTTGTGGCACAACCGTATAGCTTTTGTCGTCAGTTTTGGAGAAAGGGAAACGAGTGAGCGAACGAGGCAAGAAGAGCGGTTGCAAAGGCGCGAACGTCAATTTTGGGGCCCCGCAGGGCGCGAAGTGTGAATAAACTCACTGAAGAAGGGTCAATTTGTAAAATTATATGTTAAAATGAGGCTTTTAATTGAATTTTAAAAAGGAGTATTTTTATTAAGAGACAAAATTGAGTATTTTTGTCAATTTCCCCAATAAATAAGAGGCCGCTACGACGCTGTGGGACTTGTCGTGTTTTAAGGATTTCAAAACGCACTGTCGTATAATTCTGCTTGTTGTTCCACTTTTCACTTAAAAATTGCAAAATCCAGCAATGTTTTCCCTTGTATTAGGTGGGGCAGATTGTACCGAAACGGAAACCAAACCGGATTTTAATAGGAAAAAATTAAGCGCAAATTGTTTTTTTCTCGGTTTCGGTTTAAAATCGAACCGTTCTCTAGTTAATCGATTCGGGGTCGGTTCTACTATTCCCAAAATCGTACCACACCGAATTTTTTTTTATAAATGATTTTGTCGCGTGTCGGGCATCCACTGGTTCTAAGGCGAGTCCACAAGCATGTAGCATGGAACTCTAGGGACCACACCATATGAGACTCCAGTTCGATGCAATCGAAGAAAAAAGAAGCAGAGTCGCTTCCTTCATTTCATTCATTCGGAATTTCAAACCAGTGAACCACGACGGAAAGCCCTCATCTCTCCTCCACCATGGTTCCTCGGCGTCGATTTTCACCCTCCGGCGTCGTCTTCTCTCTCTTAATTAAAATTCAGGCATGTCCTCCTCCACCCTTGTCCGGTTCCTCACCTCCCTCAATCCTCTCGTTCGAAGTTTGAACTACGAAATTTCTATTCGGAGGCTCAAACTCCTGGCCTCATGTCTATCCTTAGCTGCTCGCCCCTAATGGTAAGAATTACAAGTCTACAACATTGAATTTCAGATCTAAAATTGTTGAAAGCAGTGGAGGCTGAAGTTCGATTAGGCTTGCTGATTTGAAGCTAGTGGCTTCGTGGTGGCTGTAGGTGCAGGTCTGGAGAGCGAGTTGCAGAAGGTTTGCAGGTGTCGCAGGTGGCGGTTAAGCCTTCACCATCTTTTTTTGTTCTTCCTCTTCAGGCCCAAATCCGGTACTTGAAGTCCCGTACTCGTAGCCAATAACTCTCCTCACTCATGTACTTCCCATTTCCATCTTAATCTCGAATTGGGAACCAAACTACAAACTACTCCATGTTCTACTATCATGCCGAAAAATATGGGCAAAGTGTTCCACGACTTTCGTTGTAGTTAAGAGCTTTTACACACCCCTCGGCCTCCCCACTCTACTGCAAGCTGGTCTACCTAACACTTGAAGGTGCTCTTACAGCACCTTAACAGACTTGCTAAATTCAACTAATATCTAGAGTTACATAGGATTTCCTTGCTCCAAAACAGTTGCTAAACTCATTCTTAAATTTAGGATTTGTTCTTGCAGTCTTTAGATTTATAGAGTTTCTAACCAAGTCTTCAAACATTTTTTTATTATAATAATTGATTCAATAACAACAACAAAAACGTGGGACCAACTTGTTTAGCATTAGTACTAAATAGTATATAATATAATATTAAAATTTATAGTGTATGCTGGAAAACAAATTGTGAAGTAGCAAATTTTACACTTTAAAAATTGTCAACAAACTTGTATTTAAAAACTATTTATATTTGTAGAGGTTGTTAGAGCATGCTCTAAGTTATGTATATTTATATTGCGTATTTAACTCAAATACCCAATTGAACCTACGATTGACCTTTGGTTAAAGTTTTGATGGGATTTTGGGTTCAAGACAATATGAGTCATGGCATTGGTTAAAAGTACATGCAACTTATGCCGTATTATTGTAACTGCAAGTCTGCAAAAGGCTTTTGTGGCTCCAACGTTGGTGTACACAGAAAGAATCTTATAGAAAACCCTAGTCGCACTGTTGAAACAAAAAAACACATGGGAATGGTAAAAAAAAAAAAATACTTTTTTCGCCAATCATCAGTCCAAAAATAGAAGCAATAAAACCTTGCTTCTCAAAAAAAGTGTTTATTTTTAACAAGAGGCTGCAAATAACAAGACCATTTAACGAAAATTTCATAACGACAATCTTACCCCCATATTTTCTCTCGCCTGAAGGAAATTATTCCCCAGCTCCAGGAAAGCTCCACTCCTCTGCCTGGGTTCTCCCCTCCTCACCTCCGCCAGATCTGTCCCTCTCATCAAGTTGGAGCATTCTTCACAGCAAAAAGGGTAAACCCTATCGCTCATCAGCATCCTCTCGGCTCTCTCTCCCTCTCCCTCTCCGACTCTCTCTGGTTACTCTCTCTCATTTCCCTCCTTCGCCGTCTCAGTCCTTAGCAACTAAGCACTCACTCTGCCTGCAGAGTACCACTCGTATTTTCTGGGTCAATTTTTTCTCAGTAGGTAATTCTCTTCCCAACTTTCTGATTTCCTTACAATGTTTGGCTGCCGAGAAAATTCATGTTTTACCGTTGTGTTTATTTCATGACAATCCAGACTTAAAGCAAATTTACAGCCTGTGGGTTTCTGGCGGTCAACTTGTCACCCTACTAAAACCATTAACAAATTAATAAGCTGCAATGTACAATTAGGTATCTTTATCAGGTCAAACTCCATATTTGATATGCACATAAAGATTTGTTGAGTTGTTTTTCAATGAATGCATACAAATGTGGTATTGTTTGAATGGAGAATAGATTACGACAGGGCATAAGCTAAAGCTCTTCCAAGATCAGTTGGCTAGATCCAATTTTGTACGGTTCATGAATTAGTGGAAGAAAAGAAAGATGGGTTTGATATGGTGCTAAAAATTCGTGCTTGTTAGTTCGGTCTCGTTCTGCGTATTCGAATCTTTACTGTTAAATGGTATCCCCGATTGTCATAAGTTTACTTATGTTAGTACTTCAGCTCAATAGGCAAAAAGAATTGGATTTCATGCATGAATGGCTCAATGACGAGTGACCATGAGTGTGAATCCGTGTATGTTATGGAAGTGATTAATGTTAAATTGGGAATGTCATTAAACAGAGGGAACTCTGCCAAAAATTTCTGTTGAAGAAGATTGATTTAAGAGTCCTTACTCTGAAATTGACTACTCAGTGATTTATTTTGTGTATGCAAGTGACTACTCAAATTCCTTACTCTAAAATGATTTGTATGCACGTGTATATAAGCAGGTGTATTTTTTTTTTTTTGTATGCAAGTGAATACTTTTTTGGGTAGCTGAATTTTTCTTTTGTTGAAGACATGGTTGGTTGGCAAAGGCATACAGTCCCTAATCCGTCATGTTGGGAAAGAGTGGAGAATCATGGTTACACTTGCCGCAAACTTTTCTTCTCTTTCTCTAGACACCATCTTACCAAACCATCTCAAGGCCCCTTCATCAGTACTTTCAACACTTGGCAATGCACAAAACTCTTCTTTTCATTTAATGTCGTATCTGTCGATTTCAGCACCTTTCTTTTTTTCTTATTTTTCCTTTCCTTTGTTTAATTGTCATACGTATTTTGTTTCCATATCACAAGGGAATTTCCAGTTCAAGGAACTTGCTAATGACCATGCAATATGTATGTTGAATAATATTTTGCCATCCTCAAATGCTCCACATTATGACTATTCTTCTTTTTCTTTTTAATGTGTTGGAGGTTTAGAGTGCATGGGGTTTTGGAGTTGTGGAGTATTTTTACGGAACAATGGTTTCTGTGGTTGGTTGCACTTATGAGGAGGGTTGTAGGTTAATCGATGGCCAAATTATTGGTGAAGTCCGGCTTAGAGTGTTAAAGAGGGTCCACGGCATGTGCTTGCATGGGAAAACAATTATAGCATGTTAGTATCCTTTCAAGGCTGCTGTCCTCTTGTTTGGACAGCCTTATCTCCAAAGTAAACTAGATGGGAGGTTTGAGAGAAAGCTTGCTAGATTTTTTGTTTGTTTGTTGGTGTTCTTGTCTGATATGGCAGTGATCAGACTGGGCAGATTTTCTTCTGGCCGTTGGAAAGGGAGGTTTGGCGGAATGCCAAATCAGTTTTAAGTTGTTTGTTTTCTTAAATTGTCAATTTTAGTCCCATATTAATTGTGCTAAAAGTACTTGATAGCATTGATATACTTTGAATAATGAATGGCTCCACAGTTTGTAAAACTTGTGCTGCTTATTAATTGACCTAAATTGTTGTCGATCAATGGTAAGGCTCCGGCCCCGAAAGTGTGGCGAGTCAGCTCGACAAGCAAGAATGACAATGGATGATGTATTTAAGAGTTAGCGCCCAAAATCACCATGACTAAGGATCACAAGAGATGGAAGCATTAAGAAATAGCATAGCCGCAAGTTTCCATGAATGCACCTAATTGGGATTTATTTATATTGAACAATTTTAGATATTTTAATCGTTTGATTTACGTATTATATAGTTGACAATATTTTAACTACCTTATATGATTGTATATTATTTTAATATTTTTAAAGAAATTTTCATAATAATTATTTACAATTTGGGATACTTCAGAAAATAAGCATTTAACAATATGTGCTAAAAAAAAAAGTATTGTAATAAATTGACCAATATTTTTGGCAAACAATTAAATTAATAATACATACATCAACATGTCATTTTTAGTCATTTTACACAGTCACAGCAGTTTTATATACAAGTTTACCAAACACTCTCAAACTGCTTTTTTTTGCTATAAGCACTTTTACAACTATAGTTTACCAAACACTTACCTGCTTTTTTTCACAGCTGCTTTTTCTTCCAGCACAGCAGAAGCAGTTTTTAAAAAAAGCACAGCAACCCCAAACTAGGCCTTAATAATATATATATATATATATATATATGCATTTATATATGACCAATCTCATCACATGTCCAAAAGATGGGATTAATCCCATGCACCGATTAGAAATGAGCAAAGTACTCAAAAGTGAAGATCGGATAATATGAGGAATATGCCACAACTCCACCTTGAAGTCAAACGGAAAGTTCACACCCCAGATTAAAAGGGGTTAGTTTCCTACAATTGTGGAGAATCCCTGAAAAGGATCTTTTCAAAATTCAAATTGGAGCCATTGCGTCCGCTCATTAGCTCCATTATATAAAGGAGGGAGCATAGAGGAACCGCTGCTGCTAAGTGCTAAGGAAAGACACAAAAAAGAGTCGACCAATTTCTTGGCCTTTTGAATGAGTAATCATTTCGAGTAGTCTCTGAAGCCAAGCCATTGAGTCATGAACATGTGATAAACCGTCACTTATAATTCAATCTCCTCCTTCAGTCGAATGGATTCGGCGAATATATTCCGGTGTGAAACCGATACAAGTTGCAGCAAGAAGCAAGGAGTTTGCTCTCCTCCGTTCCTCACCAACATGGGTGCGAAACCCTCCTCAAGAATGGTACAAAACCCGTATCGACAAGAAATAGGGTTTTTGACTGTCAACATCAAAGCAATGGGTATTTCACCCACGGCCAACTTAATGGGTACCTAACCCATGATCCAATTAACAGGAGTCCAACCCTCAACTTGTGTTGAGAATTAAGCTGCCTACTAGCTTAGTTCCAAACCTGCAGATGATAATCCTGCAGATGGAGTTGAAGGATGCAACCCGATGAATGTCAAGGAGCAACCCGATGGAAGCCAGGGAGCAACCCGATGGAATCCAGTAAGCAACCGATGGAGTCGTAGCATTCCGATACTTTACAAATGAAGCAAGAAGTTAAGATTTGACGCGTTTGCTAGTTTTAGTATGTCGTGCAACGGTTTGTTTAGTCGTTTGTTTTCCATCTCTGCTGACCGATACAAATGTTTTGTCTACAACGTATGTCCGTAAGTTTTGTCTTATTCTTCACGTGACCTACACATTGTGAGTGCACACGCTCCTCTCGTAGACTCATTAATGCTTGCGTACGAATACAAATATATCTCGCAATTGTTATTCACTTCTTGTAATATACAAGAATCAATCAAAGAAATACATGCACTTCGTCTCCTCTCAAATCCCTCTCTCGAATATACATTCGCGCCAAATACTTTTGAAAGCTTAAAAGCTATATCAACCAAACAATATATGTCTGGTACCATTTTCTACAACCTGGACACGGAGCGTAAAGCTTCCATTCAAGTTTTCTGGCTGAATATTTCTCATTCAATGGGTATTTCACCCATGGCAAAACAAATGGGCATTTCGCCTGCGCTAAAGGATCGGGTATTTAACCCACGATCGTGTTCTAGGTTTTTGACCTACATCGAGCAACGCTTAAATATTAAATCCCACAACAGCAAAGCTCAGGTCATTAACCTGCATGAACCAACCGTGAGTGTTTAATCCCGCAACAAACTGGAGTACAAAACTGCTGCCGTTCTTTGATGTCGAGTTCGTCCTCGCGAAGGCTAAAAATTAGCTTTGTCTTCTCAGAGGAGTTCAGCCCTCTATCTGGATATATAGGAGGGCTCTTTCTTGGCCGTATCATGTGCTGAACGAAAGACTATAAAAGGGAAAAAAGGGTCTTATTACAAGAAGACTTTGGAATAAATCCCACATGTTCAGAAATTGCTCAAATCCCATTGCCTTCTCGATGCTGTTGTCAGCCAACAACAAGAAATGGAGATAACTTGAGTGCATTACAGGACTCTCTTTTTCCTCCTTCATCTGGAAAGAGAAGCAGCCAGCAAGACGAAAAGGACTGAAACAACACTGCTTCAAAATCTAGAGTAAAATCCTAGCATCGGCAATGCCCTCAAACAAGAAATGCCACAAGTCAAGCTCAAAGACACAAAGCCAAATTCAAGTGTCAATAATAAATTGGTGGGTTTATCATAAAATTGCCCGTTAATTTTATTTGAGGATAAAATGGTACAAAACCAATACAATGGGCCATTCACCCATTCAATCAAACTTTCGAATTCTCATGAGTCAAATTCATGTTGAGTTCAATCCAAGGACTCTAAACCCTTCCAAAATTATCAAACACAAATTATAATTAGTAGGTCATTCACCTATTAATTATTCATTTAATAAACTACATCGGTTTGATCCTGCTAAGGGTACGTAAGCAATCTAATACCAAAGTTTAGACGCAACCACAATCAAATATGAATCACTGGTTTCATTCCAAACCAAATTCATCTAAACACTTTTCCAAACACTTCAAATCATTAATCAACTACATGTGGTTTGATCTCTCACTAAGAGAGTATGTAGGCAATCTAGTACGAAATTCTAGATGCAACCGTACCCTCCAAATATATTCATTTTCGAACTACGCCGGTTTGATCACGTTAAAGATATGTAAGCAGTCTAATAGCAAATTTTAGACGCAACCACAATCCAAGTCAAATCCCTGGTTCATTCCAAACCAAATTCATTTAAACAACAAAGTCCCAAACACTTTTCTTTACTTTAATGGGTCATTCACTCGTTAAAATTTTTTGAACTACAAGTGGCTTGATTCTTCTCCAAGGATATGTAGGCAACTTGGGGCTCGACCCAAGTGCAGCTGCAAAATCAAACAAATATACATCTCTCTCATTATGTTTTTGTATTTGGAATCAAAGGATATTCCCTTGTAACAAGGGATTGTAATTAAGATACACTTCGTCTCGAATGGGTCGTACCAAAATTAATTAAACCCCATTACTTAGGTAATGGTGGTAAAATTTTGTTGAGAGACACATTTTCTCTCAACACGCACGAACCGGTCTCACAACTCGTGCAACACTTAAAAGCTAAGCTCTTTTGATCAAATCAAACATTGATAAAAATTTAATAAAAAAATCAAATGAAGAGAATGATTTTCACGCATAGATTCTCTTTTGCACTTCTTTCATTGTTTCTATAAATAAAATTTCTTTTGATTTGTTCAATTTAACTATAATACAAGAGAAAAGTAGAAAGGAGAAACAAGAGCGTGAATATCATTTTGGCTAATTTAGACTCACCCAATTAATATCAAAGGCAAAGCATGCAGATGTACACACACAAATATCCTCGAATTACTAAAAATAAAAACCCAAACTTACAACTATTAACTAGAAGTATTATTCTTTTTCACTTGTAAGTGAGAAATCTTAGTTTCAAATTTCGTGAATAGAGTTTAAAATCAATTTACTCTCCCACCTCCTAATGTAAATATATCGTTGTATCTTTGGAAAGCTCCCACTCATAATTTATCACCCTCTTGCTTCATTGATTCATGGTTGTCTCTCTTTATTTCAACAGTTTGTGCATTTAGGGTTTCAACATATTTACAGGGAGAAGAACATGGTAGCTGCTTGGCTAAGTTGAGTCTCTCTCTTGACCTTAGTTGCAGTTGGTTTGAGCATCCCCCTCCTACTGTCCACTCAGTTGTTAGATGATCTTTGTGGAATTTCGAGACAGAGAGTCGTTTGTATAGACCCTCTGGGCTAGTTTCCTTTTGTGCTTTTGGTATGGGCTTTTTAGCCCCGTTGTTTAACAAAAAAAAATATATATATATATATATATATATATCATTGTATCAAAAAACAAAAAATCTTGATTTCCCAATATCTAATGGCTTTCATATCTTTTTCTTAGGCACACAACAGGGCAAAGGAAAATCAGTAATCCATATATAGTTTTTCCTTTTGTCTGCTTTCTTTGATACACTAATGTGATATGTACAATTTACACAAGACTCCCACAATGCTCAATTATATGACATGTACAATGTCTATGATGCCTTTATATTCGGTACGATCACAACAAAAGAAACTTCCTAAACACAAGTAACGTTGCACACTTGCACTTGCTCGATTCTACCTTCCCGACATCAGATTGACAAGCGCTTGATTTTCATAGAAGGATCCGACATCCCAATCCTCGGTTGAGGATGAGAGTGTCATCAACGCCACCACAATTGATCGCATACTTGGACGCAGATCTTTGTTTTCGTGTGTGCATGCTTTGGCGAGTTGGGCAATCTGCACCAAAAAACCACCATACCTATTTTAAGACTCATATCTAGAGACAAATCATAATGTGTTTTGGTCTGAGAAATTTGTTCACCTTGCGCACTGAATCAAGCGGATAGTTGTCTCCAAGGCTAGGGTCAACCACTTTTCGGAGGTCTTCAGGATCGGGCTGATTAAGAACCTCCTCAAACTGTGAACAATAAAATTACAATAAAAATAGGCTCGAGTGCTTTCAGAGAGACTTTTGTGTACTGCAAGATAGAAACCCAACATAAACTTGATAAAAGCAAAATTGGCTTATTTAAGTAGAAAGGTGGAGAGAAAACCAACCAAACCAACAAGTCCTCTTGACTCGGAACTAGAGCCATCCGCTCTTACAACAGCTTCCTTGGCAGAGATCAATTCATAAATGACAACTCCGAAAGCATAAACATCTACTTTAGGAGAAACTTCACCATATTGAGCATATCTGCACACAACCATGTTAGGGGTTAATCCATATGTACAAAGACAATATTCAGGCCCCTTCAGCTATCAGCTTATTGGTCGGGATGAAGGCTAGAAAAATTATGCAATAAACTCATTGAGCTTATGATAGGTCCTTCCAGCAGAATGCAACAAAGGCAATCTGTTATTGCTAGTCCTGTAACAGATAAAATGCTAAAAGGAATAATAGAGAAAAAAAAAAATACTTACTCCGGCGGCATATATCCAAATGTTCCCACAAGACGTGTGGGGAGTGATGTACTTCCGACTTCAGTCAGTTTAGTTAATCCAAAATCTGCAACCTGCCCCAAAAGAAGAAATTTCATTGCAACAATGTGGACAAACTTTGAAAGGTTCATAAAGAAAATAGAGGCACTAAAGTAACCTTGGCATGGAAATTCTCGTCTATCAATATATTGGCTGATTTAATATCGCGGTGGATATAAACAGGAACAGTATGCTCATGAATGTATTCGAGACCTCTTGCCGAATCTAGGGCAATCTGCACTCTATTAGACCAGGGTAGCGGGTCCCTCCCTGGATAAATTAAACAGTGTTATTGCCATTCTCTTGCATACGGAAGTACTTAAATCCTCATCAAGCACAGCCTAACCTGAACCGCGCAGATGTTGGCTTAAGTTGCCATTCTCAATGTATTCATAGACTAGGAAAAGAGAGCCCTCAACACAATAACCAATCAAGCGCACCTGCAATGATTGTTCAGAAGCACAGAGATAATTACACATTGTAGAGATCAGTTATGCAATGGTTACAAACTAGTACAGAGTACTCTATTACTGGTAGATCCTCACGGCTAGATTTTATAGACAGCTAAAACATAAATATTCTTCTCAGGGAACATTAAATTTAGAGTGGTGCTATCCACACACCCCTTTTTACCTTTCACACACACCTCTCAATTTTCGGCCGTCAGATCGAATGAATTGGAGAGAATCAAAGGACAAAAATTAACGGGTATGAGAGGCAAAAAGAGGTGTGTGGATAGCACCACCCTAAATTTATTGGCACTCCAGAAAAGTCATTGTGCACTCCAAACTTTCTATATTTAGAAACAAAAATACACTTATAAGGAGTGCACAATGACTTTTTTGGAGTACCAACATATCTCTAAATTTATTCAAAATAGTTATTCTATAAATTCAAAGTAAGAATTAGGTATAGCCGTATAAGCAACAAAACATATTCATTCCAGCACTTATGTACTGATGTCTTATAACATCCTTTTTCTTAGTCCAGATGTCTTTCTAGTAATTACATAAAATAAAATTCTTTAATCGCATGCTTAAGTAGGCCTAGTTATTCTTTAATCGCATGTTTTTCTGGTTGATTCCCGAAATTCTTTCGAAAATATACTAAGACAATATGTGGACGGAAATTGCTAATGAAAAGAAAACATCAGTTACTTTATAGTTCTTATGCAAGATTCATATAAATTGTCATTGTTGAAAAGATAAGTTCATTACCAGATTCAAGTGATGGACACGTGTCAAAACATTTAACTCGGCCAGAAATTCTTTTGATGCTTGCATATCCATCTTCTTGATTGCAGCTTTCTGCACAGAGAGAATTATAGGAGTGGGACTTCTAGAAGAAGAAATAAACAATCACGAAATAAACAAAAGCTGGACTAGAAACACGAAACACTTAATTCATGCAGCTGGACTAGAAAATAACTCATCCTTCATTTGGTTGAAGGATGGAAATCATGAAAATGTTAAACAAAACAAACCTCGCCTCTCAACTCTGCATAGTAAACAGCCCCGAAACCTCCTTGTCCAATCTTATTAGCCAGGCTGAAGTTATCAGTAGCCCTCGCAAGTTCTTCGTATGAGAACTCCACTGATTTGTCAACAGAAATGCCTGTTAGGCCTCGACCAGCAGCATTTGACTCTTCAGGTTTATTGGGGGTGATCCCAAGGGCTAGACCAAGAAAAAATCAATGAAGTCATGTCAAATATTCATTTGGTGCAAAAATCTTAGATCATTTGAGGGCAAGAACTAGTAAAATTCAATGAATGTTCAAATAAGTGCAAGAAAGAGCGGAAAATACATGGCAGTTTCGTGAAACTTCGTAACAGTTATTATAAACAAAACAGACCAACAAAATGGCCAGGACTGGTTCAATGGGATTTCCAAATGTCTGGAAAACGAAACGAGGAGAGGAGCAAGTAACTTACAACGCCCATTTTGAGAAGATTGATCTTCAGATGTTGCTAAGAGCAATTTTGTATCCACCTTGTTCTTTCGGAAAATTCCAAAATATATACCCCCAGCCAATAGCAGCACTCCAGCAATTACTCCCACAGATATACCAGCAATTGCTCCACCTCCTAGTCCTGCTTATACAAAAGAAAAATATGAGCTCCAAGTAGCATTGAGTTTCGAATCACCCTCACACACTGGCATCTGAACATGAAACCAATTTTTGGTGACGGCCATATTACCTGAGCTGCAAAAATAACAGAAAGAAATAAAACTCATAAATATTAACAATTTTCAGACGACACAAAAAGTGAAACCAAGACGTAATATTAGTTCAGCTAACATGTTGAGGTAGTAGAAGCTACCTTGACATCAAAGGCAGATAGCTTCCGTTTTGATCTGCAAGATAAAAGAGAAACAAGGACTTAGGTGAGGACGGTGAAATTATAGCCCCTCTAAAACTATATTCAATGTTAGAGCTTCATAATGCCCTCCAAAACTGGACATCCTATTAAACATTCATGATACTTCATTAATTACCACCTGAGCAACTCAGAAACAGCATAAAATTGAATCAACTCAGTGTCTTCAATGAACAATACAATTGGTAAAACAAGACAATGATTCATCTAAAAATTTTATCATCAATTGATATCTTAAAACAAGATAGTGTATTATTGTTCAATACAACACTCTCAAGATGCCCACCGGATCCATAACCACAGGAAAGGCATTGCACCACCTAGCACTTTATCAAAACATTCTAACATACACTAACAAAACTTATGAATAACATTTAAATATGTCTTGTTGAAATTACAGAAAATTTATTATCGGACCTGTACTGGTATCCAGAAAAAATCTGCAAAATCCCACATTCTTAAGTTCACCACGAAAATTTTCCTGTGGGATTTCAACGTCACTATTGAAGTTTCCTTTTTCACTAATTTACGCCTATCACTTCTGAAACAAGACCCTTCTAATTCAATTTATGCAACCTTTCCTTCTGGTGGCATCATTCCCACTGTAGTCATTAACATTGCAACATGGATCAAGGCATCTAAACTTAGTAATAAAATGCAATCCCGAATCCACAACATGCTCAAATTAGTACTCGTTAAAGCTTCTTTCAATCAATAACAAGATATTCAACTCCAAGACAATTAAATGCCTTTCATTTTTCCAATTCTGCATATTAAGTTAGATACTTAACATGTATGCATCGAAACTTCTCATCTTGGTTGAAAAATGGTTCCTTTCCCCGGATATATACACGAAACTACTCCCTTGGCTAAAATTCAAATTAGCACTCATTAGCAAATACATTCCTACATACCGAATCCAATAACAAGTTTTCAACTCCAAAACAACTAATTGCGCTACATTTTACCAACTACGCAAATTTAGCAAGATACTTCAATGTCAGTATCAATTCTCAACATTTCAAACTTCAAACCACAAAAAACGATCTCATCAAGAACAAAAGTTCAAACCTTTGCCCGGAAAATACACGAAACCGCTCCCTTGGCTAAAATTCACACCAGGATTATATCTCTGCAGCAAAGCCTGATCCAGCTGCTCCGTCAGCGCAATCGAAGTCAAATTATCCTCCGGCCGCAGAGGGTAAGTAATAAACAAACCATAATCCTGCGAAATATCGCTATCCCCACACGTACAATTCACAGTCACATTCAATTTAGCATTATTGGGTATATTAGTAGGATCATAGCTATTGAACCACTCCATGTCCTCCACCGTCGTTAAATTCGAATAGTAAGTCTTCGCAATCTGGTCGTACGTGTCGCCGGTACGGACGTCCCACTCGAACATATGGCCGTAGAAGTCGCCATTGATGCAGCCGCAGGTGAATGGAACATTGATCCTGATGCCGAATAGGACGATGTCTTTGGTGGGCACCGATTCTTTGTTGTAGCTGGCGATGGTGACGTCGGTCGTGTTCATGGCAGCGCCGATGAAAGTGAGATCAGAGCCCTGCCATACGTAGTAAGAAGCTAGAGCGTCGCAGCCCTTGCTGCACTGGGATTTTACCGTGAAACAGAGGGAAACCAGCACCAAGAACCCTAACCCGATTCGAAATCTCATCTGGGTCGATCCGAAATCGAAAACCCAAGTCGCAGAAACCGATTTTATGAACTGGGTTTTTTGTTTCGGATCGGAATTGTACAGGAATTGTATAAACAGAGAGAAAGATGGAAGCTTTGAAGGGGGTTTTGGACCGTTGACTGATTAGTTTGAAGTTTTTTATTGGCTTAGCTGCTGGAAAATGATTAGGCGGATGATTAGTTTAAAATTAAAATTAAATTAGATGAAATAATGAGTGTTTGATTGTCGTACTTAGCGTCTGTGACTTTGCTTAACAGTGAAAGTGAAAAGGTTCCCGCGGTTTTGAGTTGATTGTTTCTGGAGAGTGACTGACGACTGAGTCAAAACGACCGTGGGGAACACGGCCCCCGCTTTTCTGCGACGGCGGCAGTCCAATAAAATAAGAGGTTGCTACGACGCTGTGGTACTTGTCGTGATTTAAATATTTCTCACACGCGTTGTCGTATAATTCTACTTCTTGTTCCACTTTTCCCTTGACAATTGCAAAATCCAGCAATCTTTTCCCTTGTAACATGATGGCATGAACATAATTTAAATTTACAAACTTCAATACAATTGTATATACAAATTGCAACTAGTGCTGTGTTTATGAATGCATCTTAAATTTTGTGTTAGAATATTTTTTTAATTAATATTGCTTGTGTTATGCACTTTACGTGTTAATAATAAAATAATCATAAACTTTGTGTTAACTTGCAAGTGCACAAGAATGTCATAGTAAAATGGCTTACAAACTACAAGTTCAAGTGTCGATCCCACATAGATTCTTATTTAATTTATAATTTGATACCCTAAAGGAAATATAATTAAACAAACGCAAATTAAACTCGATCTTAATTAACAACTTAAACGAAATTGTAGGGAGTTGCTATGAAAATTTAGTTTTAAGAAAACAGAAAATTAAGTAAGTAATATGAGCTAAAAACTTAAAAATTTAGCGAAAATAGTCAGATTACAAAGTGAGAGTGCCAAAATAAACAACCTTAAAGCTCATTGCTAATATAATCAATTTTAGAGATTAAAAAATCTAAAATACCCCTCTATATACTCCTAGCTCCCTTCGTTGCACGCTCACTTGGCAAATCTCTCTCGCTCTCTCATCCAGAAGTGGCAACGGTGAGGTCGTCGAAATAGGGCCTGGGAATGACCCAAAAGGGATCGACGGCTCCAATGTGGATACCGATGTCAAAATTGCTAACAGAGGGGGTTGCGTCGAAGCCAACCCACTGCTCTCCGACATGAGTTGTGTAACAACAGATCCACCGCTGCCCAGAACCGCGAGAATGAGTTGACGAAGCTCCGCTACCAGATCGCGACGAAGGTCGTCTTGGCGCATAGATAAGGCCTCCATCAAACTGGAAAGCTGCTTGAATCTAGCTTCAGTGAGCTCAACATGAGCTTGCAGGTTTGGGTCCACCGAATGATGTCTGATCCTGTTGAGTTTTTCGGCTTAGGCCCCATGGAAAGGGGCTCTGATACCATAATATAGCTAAATAGCAAAGGCAATAGCTAGGCCCCGCCCAATATCTAGCCCACATGGAGTATCTATCATTTTCAAAGTTAGAAGTTCATGGTGGAAGCATAGATCGATGCTGGGTTGGTTAGACGTTTTTCATCTCCATCTTCCTCTTTACAATTGTTTCATAGTATATAGAGACTATCTCCACTATCTCAATAGTATATATACATTGTATCAATAATATCGATATTTTTTCAATACTATATATAGACATTGTACCAACAATATCGGCGTATTTCAATTCAGTATATATGAAGAAATAATTTAGGAACTTCACTACTTCCGTTCCTTCTCGTTCTTGTCGTTCATGTAGTTGGGTCTATTTTAGCAACTAACGTTTGCAATTTGATTATTATAGCTAATTTCCGTAAAAGCTTTGGGAGTTAAGGTTTGACAAACGATGATGAAGGTGTAGGGATTCGGAATCAACCACAAGCAATCCAGTTTAGGCTAAACACACATGGGTGGGTTCCAAGAAGAAGTTAAAGTTACTCTATATTCATTTTTTGGAAAAAATCTAACTCTTTCATCAATCATGCGAGTCCATACAATCCTCATCAATTCTTGAAACAATAAAGAATACCAAAAGAAAAGCGTGAGTATAAACAATGTTACTGTCCAACTACCCAAACCTGTGCCTTCTACTCTCACCCTCTTATGCCCCACTGACGCCTCCGACGCCAATTTGAGAGTCAGTGACATGCTTTCCCGGCGTTCGTAGTCGTCTTTTTTCCTTTGTTACCTTCCTCTTCTCACCCTCTTGTTTTTTTCTTCCTTTTCAGTCCCAAATCCCGTATTTGAAGTCCCGTACTCCTAACCACACCTCTTCTCCCCCATGTACTTCCCATTTCCATCATAATCTCGAATTTCGGACACAAATTAGGAACCAAATCCATAAACTACTCCATGTTCTACCATCATGCTGAAAAATATGGGCAAAGTGTTCTACGACTTTCGTTGTAGTAGAGTGCTTTGCGCACCCCCTTGGGTCTCCGCACTCTACTGTAGTTGTACTGGTTCGGTGTTCTCTTTGCATGTGGGGTTATTGATGGAATGAATCTAGGTGGCTCGATCAGTCGCGAGTCGCGGTACTCTCAGATTTGATTTTTGTTTTCTTGTGTACTTTTTGTTTTTGGCTAGTATTAATAAAATTGGGATAAAAAGAACCAAGCAAGTTTTTTTTTTTAAATTAAAAAAAAAAAACTAAATTAAAAAACAAAGTCACAAGAGCCACTAGTACATAAAGCATTATACAACAACGTCTGCCTAGCAGGAGAGGGGAGGTGCAAACCCAAATTACATTAGAAGGGATAGAATGAGCATAATTGGCTAAAACATCGGCAACAAAGTTAGCCTCCCACCAAACATGACTAAAACTAATAGAATCAAAGTAGAAGCTAAATACAAGATATCTTGAACAGAAGTTTTAATTCTCCAAAGAATAAGAAATGACGTAGAATGCAGTCAATAAGGAGTTTCGAGTCACCTTCTACATTGATTGACCTCAAACCAATTATGCGTGCATGAAAAAAACGTATTTTTAGACCATAAGCTTCAGCAACCAAAACATTAATAGGACCAAGAGATTTAGCACCAGCCATACCAACCACAGCATCTGCATTCCTAATCACAAAACCAGCGGCATCAACAAAGCAAGTTGGTCTAACTAAACACTTGAAGATGCTCTCATAAGCTACATTTAACTATGTATAAATATATTGCGTATTTAACTCAAATACCCAATTGGTCCTACGATTGACATTTGGTTAAAGTTTTGATGGGATTTTGGGTTCAAGACAAATATGAGTCATGTCATAGGTTAAACGTACATGCAGTTTATGCCGTATTATTGTGAACTGCAAGTCTGCAAGAGGCCCTTTGTGGCTTGAGGTCAATTTTTGAGGTAATAATATATGGAGAACAAATAGACCCGCAATCAAGTTGGATAGTTAGACCAGAAATGGTCAATCAACTCCGCCTCCACAACAAATTGCTAATTTCCTAAAATGAAGTAAGAAAATATGCACACAACTATTGCAGTACACATACACACAATGAATAATGCAAACACAGTTAGATAGATTGCAATTTTTGGTTTTTCCGATACGTGGACAAGTGTCTCCTCTTATTTTTTGCCCTTGAGCAATCCAAAGTTTATGTACATTAGAGAAAACTCTTGTCACACAAATCGGCCTCATAACTCGTGCAACTTTTTGAAGTTAATAGGCATTTTATATAGCAATTTTATATAGCTGATACAAAATTTTGTATTACACCAATTGAGCATGACAGCTGCTCATTATAGTGGCTTGTAGCCCATTCTATTTCTGCATTTTAAGCCCACTAATCCAAATTGCAGATAAAGAGGGTCCAGTTTTCAGTGATGAGTAGTACACAAGTTTCCACTTTATAAAGTTCAAAAAGCAACATGTGAAGTACCTTGTCTTTTTCCTTCTCTTTTTTTATACACACAAATAGAACAATTATGAACTTTTAATAAAAGAAAACTGAATAGATACTAAACAGACTATAAGGTTTTTGTGTCTTTAGGATTCTGTATTTTATTAAAAACTTGTAGCTAGTTCTATTTAAGCTTGATCTCTCTCCCGAATGAATCATATAGCCAAGATAAAGTGTGAACCATAATAGAAGAGTCTGCCCCACCACCTATGAGTAAATACTTCATAGTAGCTTCATTAGACTGTACATATTTTTTGGTATATCTAGATAATAGGTAGGAGCATGAAACTAACTAGAGCTACAAAGATAGCTTTTAAAATGTCAACACTACATAACATTCCTCGATCCTAGAGTAAGACGAATAACAGAAACTCTGTGATAGTCATTTATTGTACTCTACAAATAGAGGAATACATAGAGTTGAACATAGTAAAATAAGATAGTGAAAATTTTCCTTGAAATTGCTTCGATTATCAAAAGAAGAATTATGCCATGAACTAGGATACATTATAGGAAAGTAAAACTTCCATTGAAGAGAAGCAGATGAAAGGCTCTGATAAAAACTCTAATTGAGTATATTTTCAATTTTTTTTCTTCAATAATAAAAATAATTTTTTAAGTAACCTTGAAGGAGTCCAACCTATGGGTGGGTTTGAAAGTTGGTGACATTTTCACCACCAAATGGCAAAATTGTGCCTTATACGGAACTTTTCTTTAGGCCGAAAGGTTTGTATATCAAACTTTGATTTGGTGATGCGCGTGATGCGTTGAAGTGGCATAAGACATTCTCTCATCGACTTTGATTTTGAAAACGTTGTTGTGTCTCATCAATTGCAGCAAGGTCTCATCCCAATATCGCATAAATTAGAATTCAAGGAGAATGAAATTTGCATATACCACTAACTTCTCTATATAATGTTTCAAGCATTTTCACAATTTATATTATGACACTTATGTGTTTAGACTGAACTTGCTCAGTGAGGAACTGTCTCTTATCACCAGTTCATTACTTAACAAGCGTTTATTAAACCAATAATTTACTTTTCAAACACTTTGACAAAGGTGTATTAACGAATGATGATATTAAAATGGTATACACTTTTCCCCAGCTCAGTGTCTTAAACCTACAGCATAACTTTGTAAAATGGTTGACTATTATGTGGCAGGCCCTCAGCCTGAGCTAACAGAAAAACTTGGGGAAATAAAAAAAGTGGGTTGACCAATTGTGGTCTCTATGGCATTCATATTGGCAAAAAATCAAATTAAAAAAGTATTAGTATTATAAAGGGAGGGGACATGTCACTCAAGCCATTTTTAGACAATCAGCAACACAAAGTAAAAGATGCCTTTGGGGTCTCTTGGACTTGATTTGATGCCATAAACGAAACCCTACACACACATCTCCTACTTTTTCCTCCCACAAATCTTAATTTCCAAAATGCTGGATTTGATGCCACACCACACCCATAACCAACCTCACTTCACTAAAATAAGAGTGTCTGCTTTCTAGCTATGTGATAATATAGCACATACGTACATATAACTAAATAAACGTTTTTGACTGTTCAGACAATGTTCTTATGTCATATGTGCATGCTTGTATTGCAAATAATCTCTTAGAATGGTACGCACATTTCTTTTATTCTATGCGCATTTGTGGATTATAATAACCGTAGTATGTGCATGAGCGCTCAAGCGCTAACCAATTAGTACTTAATACGGTGCTACCCGCTCATTCAACTCACTCCACAATATTTCTCACACTAAACCGATAATTTTATAGGTTATCATTCAAAGATCATCAATCTCTGCAAAAATTCACTGACATTGAAAGTCATTTAATTATTTTACTATGACTAGATAAATAAACAAACACAATGTTGTCCACAAACAATAAAAATGTTCACATTAATTAATTAAAGGGCTAAACACTTTCCGATTTGACTGAACTTTTACAATGATGAACGGTTTGGACCATGACATTACTTTGTGGAGTGGACCCGAGCAAGTGATTAGCACCATATTAAGTTACTAACTGGTCAGTACAATACTCCTATATATATTTGTGAGTGACATGCACCTTATCTATTTATGCGAGAGGCTCACTGACCCATACTGCTGCCTGCTTTTTGAGGACTCTTGACATTTGAAATGATAAGTAACAGCAAAACCATGAACAAGACGAGTGGACAACGTGCATTCCTCACTTGAGTTTTGTGTGAGAATTTTTGTGATCCGTGAATAGCAATTAGCTAGATTAATCAATAGTGATTAGTACAACTCATCACCTTTCTTCAAATCAAATTTAGATCGATGTCATGAGTCATGACTATATATACACGATATGAGTAGAAAATACTAGAAATGCAAGGATACTTGTTAGTTTGGTGGGTTACATAAATGGCTGGAATGTCAAAGTTTTGATGCCACATTGGGAAGTCAAGGAGCTCATATAGCATTAGAATTCAAGACCAATTAATCACATCATTTCGTCCTACATTTTATATCAAATCTTCCACTACTCATTGAATCCCGTCAACTTTCATTAATTCTTGGTTTAATATGAACTTGGAGCAAAGTTCTGAACATGGTGGATGTGAAAACAGTGGTGGGGTTTTGTGGTTGGTGAGAGCCTGATTGAGTACTAGTGGTGGCGATGGTGGAAACTGGGAAAATGATTAATTAGTGATTACAATTATATTTAGAAGTTCATGAAAATTATAATTGATTTATTGTTGCATTCGAAAATGATTTCATCTAATCAATTGCTATGATTCATATACAGTCTAACAATGCAACCTACTATAGATTTTTTGCTATAATATTCGTGTTAAAGATTAGGGTGTCGTCATCATACACTTGTCGCTATACTTATTCTCTTTTGTGTTTTTATAAGTTTGAAGCGCATGATAACTTTTTTAGAGTGTCAATAACATCACCGTACTATTATGTTTGTCTATAATTAATTTGATTGAGCATATGAAATTTGGTCACTTTTGGAGAGCGGAGAAAATGAAAATGTTGCACCAATACTATGTTGCATCCAGGCAAGCATAAATTTTTTTTGACATATAATAGAGATGAAAGGGATTAAGTTGAAAACAAACATTCTATACATAATATACCTAGAGAAAAATCATCTGACGGCAAAACCCTCGAGGGTTATTAGGGTTTTGCCTTAATTACACACAATAAAATTTCAATGATCCATTTGATTGTGATTAGGAATTCAAATTCTAAGCGGACATTGAAAAGGACAAGTGACAAAAAATCTGAATTTGAAGGTTTGGTGATTTCTACATTATAGAAACCCTAGTTATTTCGAATTCATCAATGAGAGAGAGGGAGAGAGAGTAGTATTGAATAATTATCAGAAGAACAGGTAGCACCATGCAAATTTGAACGGCCAAGATTGTGCTGTAATAAAAGCTAGGCATCATCAACGCACGTGATCAATCATCAAATTAATACATCAATGGAAGATGCAGGCAGCATCAATTGCTGTTTATAATAGATTGTATGTATGGTTCCTCAACCGAAAAAAAAAAGAGTCGGTGCTAATAACTTAAATCCCCAGTTGGCTATATAATGAACACAACTTTGAAAGTATATATCTATGTGGGGGAACCGCGGAAAATCTGTCCTACCACCCATAATATTTATATAAATACATAATATGGATAGGTTGGAAAAAAAAAAATGTAATCACTTGATTCAACTCCAATTTCAAATGCCGTACAATATAGAAAGTGAATGACTTGACCTCTCTATTATTCTGTTATTAAACTCTGATCATGAATAATGAATATACAATTGTAATATAAATTCTTCCTCCTCTTCTCTCATATAATTAACTTATAATAAAGTTTTCAGTAGTTATGATGATGAATTGCTAGATTTGCCTGTTTATTTTGTTAGGTGTTGATCGATCTTTTATGCATTCATAGATTTATTCAACTTAATATTTTTAAATAATCATGCATGTTGTCTTTGTTGTTGACTTATTCTTGTAGGGCTCTTTTTGCCAACAACATTCTTATAGGTCTTGAATATCAAAAAATTTATAGTACATCGATGTAGGATATACACTACAAAATTTAGCGGTAAATATGCGAGCTTAATGACTCAAGAAATTTTAATGGTGGATGTAATCCACTTAAAATGTAACGTATATTGTACATTGATCATTGTTGTATAGAGTACAGTAGAGGAACTCCTTGAATATGCTTCAAATTAAACCACATTGCTAGCGAGTTTAAACCACATTGTTCCTTATAAGGTTCGTATAAGGGTTCTCACTTCTCACCTATACAAAAAGAATGAGAATGGTATGTGGGTCTTGGGTCTAGGGGGCCAGAATATCATATATGCTTATGGGATAAGGGAATTTGATGGGGAAAAGAAGGAACCTTTTGCTGCCTATAAAAGTTCATATTTTGATGGTGCACCTAAAAAGTTCATATATTTTTGGTTAATTAACTATGATATGTCTTTAATTTCTATATTACGGAAAGAAGCATTCAAAGTTACATCATTTGGGACATGAATATTCCGCAAACATGAAAAAAGAGAAAGAGAAACCCACTTATCGTTAATTTAAAATTGACATATAATTGGTTGTTTGGATTTTTATTAACATAAAAAAATATACAAAAAGGTTTATTTTCTTGTCTTGTGAAGCCTTGCAGCAGAAAGTCTTTCTTAGAAGCACTCTATAAGGGTACTGCGTATTGAAAATTTGTCCAATGCTAGAAACCCACGTGTTCTCTCTGTTCTTTTTTAGGGCTAATTTGTCTCTTTGTTGAAGCAGCACTAAAATTTCAACTTTCAATAGCTATCTACCTTAAATTTCAGTATAATCATCTTGTCCTTGATTATTAATGTCATTTACAACTAAGAAATTGTTATTAGTACTCTAAAATTTTTATTTTGCACTCTAAACTTTTTATATTTAGAAAAAAAAATACACTCATGAGGAGTGCAGAATGAGAATTTTAGAGTGTCAATAACAGTTCCCTTAAAGCTATTTGCATTAGTACATTTACAGGTTAATCACATTTTTTATGGAAAAGAAATCTATGTAGGAGTAAGCACGACTCATTTTGAAATTGTTTAATCCGAAACCACAATCAAATCACTCATTGTTAAATTGTGTAGTTTACTTCAGCTTGAGCTAAAATAAGTTGAAACGAAACTAAACTAACATGTTTTTTTTTGCATGTCAAAAATAATTTCCTTTCAATTTATTTTAAATTTATGTAAATTTACTTATAAATTATAATACATGCATAAACATACAGAGAGACGCGGTATTATGATATGCGCCTCTTATCTTTCACATAACTAATCAAAGGAGTCGGCATTAGACCTTTGACTTTTTAATGACCTTAAAGCCCCTAACTTGAGTAGCTACATTTCAAGTATGACATTGGCAAATGTGAAATTAGCTGTAGGCATTTTAGTCCTTCCAAGAGTTGAAACTTCAAAGTCGCAGCAGCAAACCTCCGAAATCCCCTCCAAGATTTTCACATACAAGTTTGTGTAGCTAGCTAGGTTTTTTTGCTATGTGTCACTATCTAATTGAATTGTGACCCCACCACCGCCCCCCCAACCGTCATTGTAGCCCTCACTTGATCCCATAATTGTCAATCACCAGTGGATGATCATCACCAAATGGACGGTAGTAGCAACATGTATGAGTCTGTCTATGCACTAGGATCCTTGGATCCTTGACTTCACATCCAGCCGTTCATTCATTTAATTTGTTCTATAATTTTCGTGTATTTTGGAAAAACAAGTCGCCCAATATTTCAGACTGTAATTGTTTGCATAAAAAATGAACCAACCATGTCCATGTATAAATATAAATTGACCACTTGGCCATTATTTCACCATGCCTTTTATCATCACTCTCACACATTCTTCTTCAAATTTTCACAGCATGAATCGCTTTCAAATCTGCCTCCTTTTTGCTCTGCTGATCCTCCTCTTTGCTCCGAGAACTCATGCTATTCGGACAAGCTTCCCGAGCCCATCTTCGGCAAGAAGCCAACAAGTTTTCAGGCCATCAGTGACTAGTGCTCCCTCGACCAGAGATCATCAAGCCGGAGATTTCGAGTCCGAGAAGCGAAGGGTTCCGACGGGATCAAACCCTTTACACAACAAGCGATGATCTTTCAAGTTTTTGAAGAACTCCCATTTCCAGATAAACACACATATATTTATGTAGCTAGCTTGTTTAATTAATTTATATTTACAAAAGATATGCTTCATGATAAATTATTTTGTATGTGGTAGTTAATTAGTAGTTACCTTTAACATATATAGTTGGAGATTTCTATATACCAAATGATGATCATATCACAGTAGGCCTTGAATTTTGAAGCTCCATTTGTAGAGATATTGTACAGAAGGTGATTGTGAAAAGCTTTGAAGAAAACCCATGTAAGAGTTTGATTCATATAGTCTTGTTTGACTGTTATCTGTTTTTCTTTTCTTTCAGATTGTATTTTCTTATGAATTAATTAATTAATTAATTTTTCTTTTGGCTTGTTTTTGCTTTACCTCAATTAGCTACTGCATGCATATATTATTTCATATTTGCCTTTTGGGAACTTAAATTGGATGCATGCATATGCTTTGGCCTGCCAAAATCTGATGCATGAGAAGAATCTGGTTTCACAGTTCTTTCATCTTTGAAACTGCAGACTACTGCAGTGACTTCCACACGCATATATAACTATAAAATATTTGAATTTCCATCTTATTTTATCTTCTGGGTTTTTCTTGGTAATTGCACCGCACCAAAAATAAGGCTTCATATGAAGCAAGCATATTCTTTTAGTGATCTCAAGTAAATTAATGACATTATATATACATATATATATGATCACCCTTGGAAATTGAGCGTATGCACAAAATACAAGATGATATTATTGAATGGAACTTCATCATCATATCCCCAAGTCCATTAGGGACTAGTTGGTTGAGTTTTCTGATTGAGGCTGAGTTGCTCATCACTCTCACAGTATTAAGTGATGATCAGATAGTGACCATTAATTAAGGCACACATAATTAATAAACTGGGCAAGGTCTAATTGAGAGTGCCTGCTGTGCTGGCTGTTCTGAGCTTTTTTATAACCCAAATTTGAATGCAGAGTGTAAATACCCATTACTCCATACAACTACCATACAATTAAGAAGAGGATACCCCTTACTTACCCCTCCTTGTGCAGATCTCATGGAATATATGTTGACTGTTTAGGTCCACAAACCCTACATATATAACTCAGGTGCGCGGTTATTTATTTACAGCCTTGTCATCAAGTTGTTATAGTAGTCCTTTTGAAATCTCAAATCTGGATTCCGATACGAATGTTTAATGTTTTCGATCTTCAAAATATATTTGACACCAATGCTCGAGCCCTCTTGAGACCCCTCAATCAGTGCTCGACCTCCCTGAAAACCAATAAACTAGGTTAAAAGAGTTTAACATGTTCAAAATTTTCCGAATTTAACTGTTCTAACCATGAATGTAGAAGTATAATGTTTTTTTTTTTTGTATTCAAATTACAATTGACACCAATGCTCGACCTCTCTCTCTCTCTCGACCCCTCGATCAGTGCCCGATCGAGCCTCCATGAAAGCCGAAAACTAGGTTATATATAACTTATAAGTCTTAAACATGTTCGAAATTGGGCTAGTTTTCAAAATTTTCCGAATTCAATTATCTCCTAACCATGAATGTAGAAATTTGCTGGACTCTTTGGACTTAATTAAATGCAGATGGAGGAATAGCTTAGGTGAGGTAGCGTGTGGGTGTGGTCCATGGTGTGTAAGTGCACCAACTGGCTACGCATAAGGCATCCCCACCAGAGCCTTTATGTACTACTGTGTATATATATGAATCTGTTGTATGTGCGCGTGTAAAATTTGCACTAATTTTTTAGTTGAGTAAATTATTACGTAGTTGAAAAAATTAGCCTAACATGATGGATTTCAAGTCAAAAGACAAATCCAGCAAATGCTTGTCGTCCCACGCACCAACTCTTATTTGGGAGATGTAAAACCTCAGAAACCCTATTACAGGATTTTAAATATATATATATGTATGTATGTATGTATATATCTGTGTGTCTATGTGAAAGAAGGCATGCCTTCCCAGACTCAAAACCCTATTTGACGAAGAATTTTCCAAAATTGTTTTAGTACTGTTTTAGTAACTTAGAACATGTGAGTAAACGAAACCCTAGAGATACTGAGAGTGGGAAAAGTCGAATACAGGACCTTGATCGAGTGCATGAGTTAATACACTCTTAATCACTTGATCTAGCTATAAGTCCATTCTAATTGTTGCATGTATCAACGAGGACTTGATTTCTCGATAAGATTCTAGGTAGATAACAATTATTATTTTTCTTGAAACAACGACGATTGTGTGTGGAATATTTTTACTTTTTTTTAATTACTTATGATAATAATGCAAAAGACAATCTTCTTCCTCAAGCAAGAAAGACCGAAAGAGGAGATCTTTGTTTATCTGCTTGCTGTGCAAGAAGAAGAATGCTGTAATGATCTGGTCAATGGATGGGATGGAAAAAACGTTAATTCCTAGTTTATTCAAAAGTAGCCGCTACACTTGACCATCTTCTTGTTTTGATGTTCAAGTTTTAACAATATGAAATTGATCTTATATAATACATATATAATTCAACTTATCCATAATTAAGGTCCATAATTTTCATAGGGCTGTGACAAATATCTAGTTATATACCATCTCTCCAATTTTATTCTCCAATTGCAGAATTTCTATACTCGAATTATAAGGGAACTAGCTAGTAAACCAACACCATTAAACCATCCCTTCACAACACACAAAAGACTTTCCATGACAACATAAGAATAAAATAGCCCGTTAATGGAAAAAAGATATATGTTACACAAAAGAAATTTGACAAAGATTGATTTAGATAAATGGGATTTTCAATCCCTAAAAACTATACAAATTACACTTACTTTCCTAATAGGTAAATAGAAATGTTACAGATAGTTGTTTATGCGCAATACAATTTGATTTTTAGGCTTTTACAGTGATTAAATGAGTTTGATTTCTTTCGTAGTGATATAAGTTTAATAGTTGCAAGATTCATATTCTAAAAAAATCAAACTCATGAGACCTATATATTACACTCGCTAATTAAAATCACATCTATTGGATTCAAAATTTTCAACTTATCGGGTGAATTTAATTTCAATTTATAAAAGTCAAACTTAAAATTTTCAACCTATCGTAAAAGGCGTTAGGATGAAAATGTATGTCAAACTCAAGACATATTCAACTTTTGTTACTCTAAATAAAAGGTATTACAATGGAGATTTATGCCAAAAGGCAAAAGATTAATTATCTTAATTAGTAACCTTAAACTTGATTGGCAAGCAAAAACCAAACTATATGATAAAAATTAGAAACCCAGCAAGACATATTACATGCCTGAGTGAACTGTGAGAAATCCAAGTCACTAGGATACAGGAAACCAAAAAGAAATGAGCTTTCTCGCGGGAAGATTAGCCGGGAAAGAGGGAGCCTATTTTCTCCAGGAATCCAAACAGGCGGTGGGCCGCCTCGTATCCCAGAAGAAGAAGCTTCCGTCATCATCGCCGTCCGAGGCCTCCTCCGCCGCGACTGAGCACGAATCGCAAGCCGACGTGCTTCCGGAGGTCCTGAGGCACTCTCTGCCCTCGAAGATCTTTCACCAACCTTCCGAAACGACGTCGTCTCTGGACACGGCCTCCAAATGGGTTCTTGAATCCGATTCCGAGAACGGCCATTTCGTGTCCGCCGAGGCTCTCAACCCTCTGAGGGCTTATGTGTCGCTGCCCCAGGTCACTTTTGGCCCCAAAAGGTCTGCCCTTTTTGTTTTAACTTCTCAATTGTTCAATTTTGTGTTTGTTTGCTGGGAAAATGTGGGAATTTGAAGATTCTTGGACTTGTTTTGATGGATTTGTTAGAGAATGCTCAAAATTTGTTTAGTTTTGTTGTGAATTTGCAAAATTTTGAAGCTTTATTGTGCATGTTCACGTGGGAATTGGATTACCAAGTAATGTCCGGGAGGAATGCATATGAAGGGGCATTTAGTATATAGGGTGTTGAATTTGAGATGAATTCTCTTTTGGTGAATTGTTCTAGCTTCTATAATGTATGGCATTGCTGGATGCAGGTGGCAACTGCCGGAATCAGAAAGCTTGGTGTCAGCCTCAACGGCTAATGAGTTGCGTCGAGACAGGCATACTACCCACATTAATCCTGAAAAGTTGAAGGCTGCAGCCGAAGGGCTTACACAAAGTACGTCCATTTCACTATAGTTTATAAAACAGGGATTATGGCCATGTCGGATTAAGGCGTAAGGAATAATGATCAATCTAGATAGTATAGGAAAGGAAAGAAGGTTTCTTGCTGAAGAAAATATCCATTTCTTAAAAACTATTATAATGCTCAACCCCATTTGACATATAAGTCGGTCTCACTAATAACAACCATTTTTATGCATCTACAACTGTCAGTCTTTGGATATTATCTTGGCAACTTTGATGTTGTGTTTGTATTCCCGGGCTCCGCTTCTTGTCTTAGCACCCTGAAATGCAATCCTAAGCTCATGTTTTTATATTTTCATAAAAATCACGAGCTTTGCTTTGTTTCTGTCTAAAGTCCTAATGCAATGTGTTTTCTGCTTCTCTGTAGTTGGAAAGGCATTTGCTGTTGCAACTGCAGTAGTATTTGGTGGTGCCACCTTGCTATTTGGAATGGCTGTCTCAAAATTACAGTTGCACAATGTAAGTACAAATATGCTACATCTTGATCACCAAATATAAAATAATTACCGTGTGGTGAAAGGTACAAACAGTCTTACTATTTGGTGACAATTTCGCATTAAGTTGTGATTTATTTTAACAGAGTGAAGACGTCCGAACAAAAGGGAGAGACCTTGTGGAGCCAAAACTAGAGATGATTCAGGAGCAACTGGCTCCCTTAAGAGCTTGGGTACGTCAAGTCTTAACTATGGAATGGAATTTCCTTTTCTCTTGCCTAATCCTGCATGAGTCTTTCACTTGCACATGAACTAACTTGGAGCTTCTAAATGCAGGCTGAAAAAACGTCAAAGAAATGGCGCTTGGAAAGGGAGGAAAATATAAAAGAGAAGCCAATTATTAAGGCGCTTACTAAAATGTTGGGTGCAAAGACGTCCAATTAACAACATCATTGCTTATTTTTTGGTTTGAACTTATGTAAATAGTTCCTAATGGCGGTGTTTATGGCTGTGGCTACGAAGTTTGAAGGGTGATCGGACCTGTGGAGAAAGGGAAAATGATAGGAATAGGTGTTGTATGAATAATAGCTACCTTCCCTTGTGGGGGCATGGTGTTGTATAAGTAAATACTAGTTGCCTGTATATATTCTTTGGTTTGAGAAGCCCTTTTTTTTTTTGGTTTGTAATAAAAGTCACTGTCCAATCGACACGAAGATAAATGATTATTCAAAAATACTCTTATTTGATATGCATATAGGTATTGTTCAACACATGCTTGAGTATATTACAGTCAGTGTGAATAATGTGTCTATCTTCTTTGTTCTGCGCCCGTTTGTTGTTTCTGGTTGAATATGTTAGCAGAATTTTGGCAGGTATCTGTCCCTCCATTATCGCAGAGCTCCGGACTGAAAAAACCAGGTACTCGTCCAAATGCAGCTGCTCCCTGTCTCCGGTTGCCTCATGACTTGTAATCTAAACCGGCGCCATATTTCCAAGCCTCAAGACGTCGCTTCCACACGTACTTGGCTTGGGAGGGAAGTGTACTCAAAAAAGACCTTGTGAAATATGCAACAAGTGACAGTGAGATACGCATTTTGTTTAACAAATTTACCATGAACAGAGAAAATTATTTACCTTACTACAGGGTCAGCAAAAGTTGAGAGCAAAGTATAGTATCCCAACATGAAAAAATGTCCAGACCAGTCAAGAAGCACAGGAATTCCAACCTGAAACACAACGAGGAATTCAACCCGAAAACTGAGACTGCTTACTGTGTTGTATAGAGGAATTTGGTTACGCATTAAATCCCATACAGTGTTCGAGAAAGAGACGATCAAAAACAAAAGACAGGAAATCGTAACTCATTGATTACCTGCTTGAAGATTGATGGAATGATTTGAGGTTTAGTCAACATGACAAGGCCTAATGTCTTGGCAAGAGGTCCAAATTGTACAACATCCTGTCGCAGTACACGCTTCCATATTTACAATCTCTCACAATACATCAAGTTCACTTCAGCCAACTGGATTCCCATATCGAATTGAACGAACAATTCATAAGACAAGAAAATTACCTGAAGAAATGGTCGTAGGACTGGATCTCCGAGCCTCTGAAAAGAACACGGGAAGAAAAATGAAGAAAAGCAAAAACTTGTTCAACTGTGTTCCATATTGACAGTCTTACCTGCATGCTTTGAAAATTGGCGTAAAGAAGCTCATTGATGAAATCTGGCGGCACATTAGACTCTGGCTTTGCAGACATTGCTCTTTGAAACAACCACGAAGAACTTAAGTTGGGCTGCGCTACAGAGATTTTGACTCGTATTCAGATAATCGTGAAAGAAAGAAAAAGCCAGGGTTACCGCTTTACCAGGGATCAGCAGGTCACCAACCATGTAAGGATTCAGAAGCGACAAGTTGTGCGAGTCAAGAAGATTGTCGCTCATTGCTTCATATATTCCTTTTCACCCATGAAAAAAGATGGATCCTAGTAAGTTTAATCCTCGCACTAACAATGTTTCACAGGTTATCATTGTTCGGACACAAAATAAAGAAAGTTCCCTTGTAAGTGCATACCGTTCGACAGTCTGTTGAGGTGCCTAGTCAAGCTTCCGAAACCACCAAATGAAACAGGTGATTGTATTCCACTAGCATCACCAAACTGCAGAGAATTATTTTGTCACACTTTCCCCTTTTGGTATTCTACCATAATCTATAGGTGGTTTTGTAAGTATATAAGTTTACCACCTGTAAAACACGATTAAAAGCTGCTGGCAGCGGGCTGTCAAGTTCATCGTCCCCAGTTAAGAATTGAAACGTGTCAGATACAAAAAAAAAAATAATCGAGTGTATTCTAACTTGTTAAGAAAAGTATGAGAACATTTGCATTTTGGGATTGTGAACAAAATTTCATTGCAGTTCAAGCAATAGTTTGCATCGTTACCTGTCACGATATGTAGGAAAAATACCATATAGAACCCTTTGTATCTCCAAGTCATCAAGAGAGATTTCCTACAGATTATGCGATTTGTGAGTGGTTAAAACTTGAGCTACAAGGTGAAATGAAATAGCATCTGAACTGGAACGCTATTGTAACGTCTAGAACGGAATTGCATCAGGCCTCATCTGGAGGGCTCTCTAAGCTCGAGAGGCTGGATTAAACCCGAATAAAATTAGAGATATTTAGTGGTTTGTACATACGAGTTCCATGTGATACCCCAATGAATATTTAGGGATGTGAGACAATTATCGGAAGTGGAAAGCTCAAGATCTTGGATAACAGACCGAGGATTAACTAACCTGATACTCTGGCATCAATTTCCAATATTCTTCTAACAATTCCTCTATCGTTGGCGATTGGGGTTGAGGAGCAAGATAAGTGAACATATAAGTTGTCCGATCTGTAGGACCTGAACCAGCTGGAAATGCCTGTGAAATGTTTAGAAAAAGGCTTGGTTCTGATAAGAAAAACAAGTCCTTTTGACATTACTAGCTAGTAAGTAGCAACTGCAAAATCAAGTTACCTCCCAAAAGAATTGGGCTTCTGAGCTCCCGACCTTCTTTGCCAACGAACTGCTATATATAACATCACTAGTAGAGTTATTCTTAAATCCACGAGCGCAGGATCCAACAACAACGCAAACTCCATCTGGCTTCCTTCCGGATCTTATCTGCCAATTAAGCCACCACTGAGAGTCAATTTTTGGCCAGATTGTAGGTATGTATAGATTAGTATGTTACCTAAGTCTGACGTCAAATAGACACAAGATTAAAAATCGATGGCACTTTGATACATGAGGATCAAGAAATTGTGATTAGGTCATCATTCTCTTATAAATATTGCTATCACCGAAGCAGTTATACATTTATACTCTTACAATCTACAAATTCTAAGGATTGGTTGCTTATTTAAAAAAAGCAAGCAAGCGCACAATATTGTAAGCCAAAATCTGCACTCATACACCAGTTATGTAGAAAATAAAAAACCTACCTGTTTTACAATAGGAGAGAAATTCCCCATTGCATCAATGATGAGGTGAGATGACAAAATCTTTTCGTCATTGAGTTGTAAGACCTATCGAGAAAATTGCAAGAGGAATTCATGCTAGTCATTAGCTCATTAATCTTCAAAATATCTTATGTGCCTATGCCATTGTCAAAATACATTCACTTCTCGAATAATAGTACAAAGCTTTGCGACAACTCTAATCCGTTGTGTTTTAACATGTTAACTAGCATAAGTCAGATAGTCTTGTAAGAACTAAAAACCATAGTTGCCCCTTCTTTAAAAAGGCAACATCTTTCTTTAAAGCATAGAAACATAATCTGAGAGGAACAAAGTGATACAGCTCATACATTTTAACGCACTACAATGAACTATTTGAAAATCGTTAGAAACTCACAGCTGCATCTTCATAAATTCTAACACCGGACACACTGTAGCCTTCAAACATGACTCCACCAAGAGAAGTAAAACGATTCTTCACAACCTCTATAAGCTCTGCTGGTCTGTGATTATACAAAAGTGCAATTCAGATTAAAGTTTTGAGTTGCAGAACCATCACTACCAAAAACTAATGCAATTTACGGGAAGAAGAGATAACTCACGAAACACCAAGATTAAGAATATCTTCAACCCAGATATCGCCCTTCCCCTCAAAGCCGCATCTGTTCTGTGCAGTACATGAAATGCCAAAGAAATGGTTGACATGAATAAACCATATATTATAAAAAGTGATGGGTTTAAGCAACTTTTGGCATACTAGCACTTATAAAATAAGCACTTTTTATAATTAGGTAGGGATAAACCCCTCTTAAATTCAGTTGATCTTAAAAACCATTAGAAGTGTATTGTAGTCAAAGAACATACAGGGTTGAATTTAGCCGCAGTAACTTGTTCGATATCATCTTCTAACAGAACTCCGATTTCTACTAGTTCCAAGAGCTCTTTCCTTGAGATATTCCATTCCTGCTCCCTCTGATCATTCATTACAAAAAATATCGATAAAGCAATTCTTAATGCCATAGAATATTTCTAAAATAAACTTCACACAACAATTTCTTTACCCCCTTTAGCACATTTCTTTCGACAATGCCTACTCGAAGACCTTTGGCGCACAAGGCTGTAGCAATGAAGATCCCCAAAGTTCCGCCACAAATTAACACATCAAATGTATCAACCGCTTTGTCAGCCAGATCAGAATTGCTAAAAAGTCCAGGAACGCTCGAAACCACTTTCTTTGGTTCTTCCACAACTACAGGATACATGTCAAAATCACCAATATTTCATCAATTTCACATACATTTATCGCAACTGAATTCGAGAAAATCGATTAAATAGCATGCACTCCACCTGTTTGAGCAGAGCAAATACTAGACCAAACTTGGTCCAGCCTCTTCAAGGCACTATATGAATATGATCCACCAGCACCACCTACTTCCCCACTCACTGATATACTCTCCATTATCCTCTACACCAAAAATTATTAACTTCAAACCCTTTTTTTCTGAGTTTCTATCCATTGATGCAATCAAGCTCTCAAAACAACAAGAAGAGAAATACATGTGCATAAATTCTCTGTGCAGGACGTCCACCCTTTATTAAACAACACAACGTGCATAGATTTTATCAAAGGAGATTACGTGGCACCTTCCCTTGGAAACCGGCGTTCCTATATTTCTGTCAATCACAGTTAGACATGTGTGCAGAAATTTTTCTTAACATGTTTTTGGTGAACTATTTTTGTCCATATGTCAAACTGTTATTTACAGGATTGAGGAATGGCTTCTTCAAGTTACTTGAATCAAGTAGCGTCCTTATCAAAAACATGTCAATATGTTTTGTTCTAGACAATTATATTGACAAATTAGTGATGACATGTTGACACTCAGTTGTTTAATAAAGAACGGACGTCTGTTTCATAACCGGACTAATCTAGGTGGAACAAAGAAATGAAATTTAGAACTTAAATAAAAGGGGTACCTGAGTTCTGGAGGGAGGGGCCTGGGTCTGTAGGCAGAGGCATCTCCGAGCTCTTGCACTTCTTCTCTGAGCAAGTAGTGGGCCCTCCTTTGTGCTCTGAAACAACAACCCATTGATGGATTGAAGCTGAAGCAACACCATCACTCCTGAAAACTATGTACAAAACCAATTCCTCTCACTTCCTCATCTCACACTAAAAGGCATGTTATATCTCATGTCGCTTGAAGCCCGAGAAATCTATCCGTCCCAGGACTCGACACGTCAACGAATAACGACCAAAACTAACTTCTTTTCCCTTTTCATTTTTCGAAAAAGAAAAAGAAAAGGTAACTGAATTAGCCGGTTCCCGGTTAAAATCTGTAGGTAGGTGTGGGTGAGGAAAACAGGTCACGGGTGAGTGACTGAATCAAAAGTCCTTGTAAGCTGTAGTAAATAATTGGGGTATTGGATAAACCTTGGAGGAGTTGTGGGGTTTTAGCTTCAGAGCTCTTGCTGCTCAGTCCCTCACTCTTCTCCTCTGAATTTGAAGGTTGTATCTCAACAGGTAAAATCCCATGACTTTCTCCTCTGAATTTACCTTCCAAATTATGCTTAATGGTTTCTGGGTTTTCTTCTACTCGTTTGGGGTGGGAAAGGAGATGAAAATCTTGAATCGAAAACTCGGAATATGTATGAATACTCTGTTCTGAATTCCAGGAAATGGAACATCTTTGAGACCCAACAAATCCTTGCTGGGTTCAGTTGTCTCAAGGCTTTTGCTTTGCTGGGTGTAAAAAGAAACATTTTGAGAATCAAACATGTATAATTTGTTTGAAATGTGGGGTTAGGGATTTAGGAGATTAATCCAAATATCTGTTTGTTGATTGAAAAATTAAGGGGGTGTAGTAATGAACTGTTTGTGTCTTGGGTGCTGTTGAGCTGTTAATCATTTCTCCAAGTAGTTCACTAAGAAGTTCTGGGCAAATGCTAAATGGAGTGATTTCCGCACATGCGTTTTCTCCACATTGAATAAGTCAATGGACAAAAATAAACACGGGTGTGAAGACGGAGAAAAAGGGTGTCCGGAAGTCATTTCTCATGCTAAATTGATACTATCAAGAAGCATCACTGTTGTTATTTGTACTATTATGCATTTGGGATTTGGCTACTTAGAGGGAATAAGTTACGGGAAGTGATTTTTGCACTCCTTTTTCTTCTCCCCTTGCACTCCCTTTTCTTTTTAGGACTTTGATTGAATAAATCAAACCTAATCAAGGGACGTAAACATGGAGAGTATAGAAGGAGATAACACGAGTGTGAAAATCACTATCCTGTGTTAAAGTCAGAGATCATGGTGTTGGTTTTTCTCTTTGGTGACTGCTTCTGCAATGCCTCATTGTTTTCAACTCCTAGCAGGCAGTCAAGGCAGAATAAGACATCGCTGTAAACATGGCAAGTGTGATCATGGCCCCAACTTTCAGCTCAATCTCGGTCAGCAGAAGCGGCAGAGATTGGAGCGAGCGGAGTAGTACTAATGGGCAGCGCCACAGTACGAAAGTGAAGGCAATGCGGATAGAGAAACCACTGGAGGAATTGTACCAAGTGAGAGTGGAAAGAAAGGTGTCACAGGAGAGACTAGCGGAGCTTGGAGTCTCGAGATGGTCAATGTGGAAGACGGGCAAATGCAAGCTGCCGTGGGACTGGCAGGTGGACCAACTGGTTTACATTGAGGAAGGAGAGGTGAGAGTCGTGCCTGAGGGCAGCCAGCAGTACATGCAATTTGTGGCCGGAGATCTTGTTCGTTACCCCAAGTGGTTGGAGGCTGACCTCTGGTTCAACGGCCCTTACCAAGAGCGTTACAGTTTCCGAGCCTATGGCGATGATTAGTAGACTTGAAATTTGTATTTCAACATGATATGTGTGCTTGTTTCGTATTTGATATGCAATGATGTTTTTCTGCATCAAGTTCGTGACTGCTTAAACAAGAGTTTGACAGACCTATCTTTCTGGTAATCCCTGAAGCACAAAGCTATGCTTCGCCAAGGACAACATTTGGGTCGCAAATCTCCACCATAACTTTGGTGCGAAGTGACGCGCAGAAACCACAGCAACGAAGATCCTGCATAGAATATTCTCTTATTGAACAACAAAATCTACCATTTCTGGCATGATAAAGTACAAATTTCCGAAAGAAGTATCAAGCCTACGGCTCTAGAAATGCAATCCGTCAGCTATGACAGTTGATCAAGCACCGGACTAAGGATTACAACAAATTTCCGAGAGAGATAATACACTGCTTGGGTTGAAACAGAACCAGAAAAATGTAAACTTTTCTCACCATTATACAACAAATTTTATCATGAATTCTAACAAGATATAATCACTCATCCCTATAACAAATTCTTTATATTACACACACCTTCATGGCCTAAGAGTACAAAAGGAAAGAGTGACCCAGGAGCAATTGCGAAGTCCACAATACCCTGCCTTTGCGTTTATCAGCATACAGAGTTACAACAAGCCAAAGAGAAGTGAGGCTGGGTTCAACTCACTTTCCTCCGATTATGGCAAACAGAAACTGTGAATCGCGAGGGTCTCAACTCAACTACCTGAAGAAGCCCGTGGTTTTGGGTTCGTAGCAATGGCAATGGAGGAAGCAAATCTTGAGACAAGCACAGCCTCATTGCCCAAAGCCTTGGAGGCAGCCACATCTTCTAAGCGTTTCCACGTTGATTCACGTTTCTCCTGTGTTTCTTTCTCTTTGGATTCATCTTCTTGGAAGCTGGCCAAGCACTCATCAAAGAGTTCTTGATCAACATCTGAGAATATCTTTTTCACATTCAATGTCAAACTCTGAACAGCTTGATTCCAATGACTCCGTGTGTTTTTCTCCAGAGCTGGGAAGATTATTGGCAGAATCACTTGGCGATTCTGTGTGATCAAATTTCTTATGTGATCATTATTCCACAAAAACAATGCACGTTCAGCTACCTGCCAGTGGAAAGCAAGTTGAGACAACTTCGCATTAAGTAAAACTAAAGTAACAATCCAAATTTCAGATCATAGTAATGAACCATACATATACACCAAAACCATTTGCTGTCCAGTTCCCTGAATAGTAAATACCAAAACCAAGTGCATTGTATCTAAGAAAAGGTGCATAAATCAGAAATTCCCACGGATTACTATGAACAGAAGAAATTTCACCATCTACCTCCCAAATTGTGCACCAGCAAAGCTTACCAACAAATGATACCTAAAGTTCTCAACTTCAAATGATTTCTAAACTTCCACTGCCACTAGGGACCCATTTTGCACTCCAACTCGAGGGAAATCTCAACATACAAAACTTATAAAAGCAAATATGAAGTTGTTCATTAATGCACCATTATACTAAGGTGCAACTTGGACAACTCGTCTAAACCAATTTTGACGAGCATATCAACAAATCATCCCGGTTCCAATGAACCTGAACCACAATCTTGAAGTAACCCAACAGTTAAGTCGTGGAGATAAAAAATGCAAAGAGATTTCGGGAATAAGTACACAAAAACTTGATTTGACATGAAAGAAACAGAATATTTACAGATTTGTTGAAGACAAAAATCTCCAACAAAACATCAAAAGCCTCAAGCTTTAACATATCTAATACGTCTCAAAAAACCAATTGGGTAACAAGTTGAAAAGGCAACAACCGTATGAGAGTATATAAAATTCATGATGTTGAAAAATGTTTCACTGGAAGAAAGATATTGAAAATGGGCAACCATCAGAAGTATAAGTGCACAATAAAATAAAGAATAAAACAGATTTGATAAAAAGGTTAAACCTTGTAGCTATATACAATTATACATGTACAGTTAAACCAATGGTAGAAAAAAGAAAGCCAGTAAAATATAAAGAAATTATTTGAAAAGTACCTGAAAATGTGAGCTGTTGAGGCAGTGACCAATTTGACGAAATAAGGGGACCATGCAGCGCTGAAATTCTGATGGCTGGGTAGCTTCCAGAACTTCTTCCAACTCACCAAGGAACATAACTTCCTTTGAACTATTAGTTATGGGCCAATACTTCAGCAGTCCTCGAATCACCGTATCCGCCAGCTTGGCATCTTTCTCCACAAACTGACTAATGCAATATGAGAGTTGCTGATGGTACATAGATACACACTTGGGCTTGTGAAGAGGAATCAAGGCACGAACAAGGAACAGCTTGTGCTCTTCCTTCAAAGGCAAAGCAAAACCATTGATTATGCTGCCTAAGATTTCAAGCAATTCCGCAATCCCATTGTGCTTCTCAGTCTCAAAAATGAACCAAAAGAAGATGTTGTTGATGGATTTCCTAATGAATGGTCGATGCACCATGAACTTCCCATAAATGCGATGAAGGATCGTCTTTAAGTATTCCCTCTCTCTTTGGTCCTCAGAGTCAAACAAATCAAGCAACTTCAACACAAACGAATGGTCAATATATCTTTTAGCTAGCTTGGCATCGGTCTCTGGCGAAGCCACAAATCTTAATAGAAATTCATACACAATCTGAAGATGAGGCCAAGCTGGTTCCAACATTTGGTCCTCCTCGTCTTGGTCATACATTTCAGGACCCTTGTTATCAAGATTGGAACATGATAATGTACGAAACAGATTGGCCGCCACCATCTTTGTAATCTCTTGCATTGCCACCTCATTGAACTTTGATGGTACTGATGAAATGTAATCAACAAGTTCAAGTAAAGTTTGCCGCTTGATGTCCTTCTCCTTGAGATTCTTTGAGGGATCATTAAAATCGAACACAACACAACACATATTCAACTTCTTAATAAAATGATTCTGCCTTTCTGAACTCGGAACATCCCTGAAACTCGGAAGAGCCTCGTATGCACCCGAAGACAACAAAGGACCTACTTGGGTTGCAATGGGAGCTGATTTCTTCGAGTGATTTGATTTAATCGTGCTCGAGGAGTGTGAGGCAAGAGCCCCATTGCTCGAACGCGAATTGCCTGAACCCAAATTCGAAGACTTTGACGAAGAAGAGCTCGATTTTGAGCTGTGGGATGGATTGGGGCCATTCCCATTGGCCCCTCCGTCACTATACGCATCGCTTTGCGAAGATTTCGAGGGTTTCCGAGGTATTTTACCCAATATATTTTTTATCATATCTACAAAAACCTTGACCCTAAACTTCTGTAAACACTAATCGAGCTTTTCCTAGCTCAGAAACCAATTCAAATCATTGGCATTCTCAAAACCCAACAATCCAAACCATACGAAGGTCACAATTTATGAACAGATGAAATTAAAGCCCTATCAGAGGAACATGCCCTTGCCCTAGAAGATTCTTCCGGGCACGAAATCCTCATGATTTCTGACAAAGAATTCAAATTGAAGGGAAAAAAATTGTGGGTTTTGAATAAATTGAAGAGATACGCAATAGAAATTGACTTACATTGACTGCGTAAGCAAAGGGATCCGAGAAAGTGCGAGACAACGAGAGAAAATGTGAAGGAAGACGTAGAAAAATCCGAGCTGGAAGTCGGGTCTTCAGCTGATAAAACCCTAATTAAATCTAATTGGGCACTTAATTTGAAGAGAGAGAGAGAGAGAGAGAGAGAGAGGCAGAAGGCTAAAGCGAAAAGAATCAAAATTTTGAATTTAAAAAAAATGTAAAGGAAATTGTCTGGTTATATAAATACAGTGGAGCCTCTACATTTCTGTGCAATCTAAGCTCCTCTCTCTAAATTACTCCAACTTTGCTTTTATCGTTGTTTCGAACTTTCGATGGAGAAAACGAAAGTGGAAGAAAAACAAGGAAATTGGGGTTTACACAAACATCCTTTAACCGTTTAACCTGTATTTTATCTTTTTCTTTTTACCAATATTTTATTTTGTCTGTTTTTTATTGGATATATTTTATTTTGTCTAAATTGACAAAAAAAACATGTATTTTTGTTTATAGAATGAAATTAATAGAATTTTATAAAAAAAAATTGAGGGAATAAAATGACGAGAGAAACTTCAGTATGATTGTTTGACTATAACAATTCTCACATATGATGGAACTACGTGAGGTTAAGTGAAACAAAGAACATTTTGCGAGAGCTACGGTATACATGAAGTGGTCGTAAACAGGAGATCTCATCAAAGAAATATGGTCTACTTGGATGAAAAGATTTGAGAAGAGGGATACAAGTTTTAAATGTACATTGTTTCATTATACTTTGAAAATATTGACTTTTATGTTTTTAACATGTAGGAAAAGGACTTGAAAAAGATTTTCTTTTAAGAAAATGAGTTAGCCACCCAATTCATCTCAAGGGTTAACTTGTGGTGGAAATGTGCTCTCTTGAGGATTGAAGGAGAAAAGACAAATACCTTGCTCTTTTTAATTCTTAACACGAACGATAATAGAGGAGGCAAGAATCGAACGCGAAGTCTCATAACGAATAAACGCTATTTATCACTCGGACGAGTCTTTCTTGCATACCCCGGGGTACGGAGTACTCCGAGTTTTTTAACCGTTAGATTTTTGTTTTAAAATATAAAAATCAAGATTCAACAATTAAAAAATTCGAAACACCCCATACTCCGGAGCACCCAAAAATTTTTACACTCGGACAACAATCTTGTTGCCATCATATGGTCTAACTTGATGAAACAAGGTCAAACACTCCTACCAATACCAATCATGTATATGGAATAGTGGATGGATAATGAAACTAGGAAAATGGTTGAAATTATCACGTGTATGTATCAGTTTTTGAAAAGTGAATCACTTTTTCAAATAATACAAGCTGCAAACGTGCACGAGAGTGCACCTATGGAACGGGAAGATTATATGGCATGGAGTCGGTGAGAGCCACTGCCACATATTTTCCACCAACTCATCAATTTTGTGTTGAATGATGTGGAATTTACCTCCTTCCTTTTACCTTTTTTCAAACTATTTTTACTTTTCAAGGATTCCCTAATCTTTTTAATGTCACCAATTTCTTTTCCTTTTTTCTTGAATAAATATTGGGGTTTAACTTCAATGGTACGTACTGTTGAATGGTTTAAAATTAATTTAGGACCCGCTGCAATTTAATCTGGACCATTCAATGGGCGTACCATTGAATGGTACGTACCACTGAAGAATTTTCCTAAATATTGGGAGAAATGCAAAAGAACAAGTTAGGTCTAACAAATTAGTAGTCAAAAGACCCAGGACCATCCCAAACATTAAAACCAACATAACTTGTTAGTTTTGAGTACAATGATACACAGGAATATATATATAAATAGCTTGGTTGGCAAAGATAAGAGACTTAATCAGCTTTGCTGGCCAAGTTAGGTCAAGATGCCCTCTTACTCTTAGACATCTCATGACTGTGTCTTCTATTTGGTCTCTAGAGAGAGAGAGAGAGAGAGAGATTTGAGGTGAACATGTGTGCCATGGTAATAATAAAGACTAGAGATTTGTACCAAAGATGTGACTCGACACGAATCCAAACATGATTCTTCAAAATCTGAGACATACAAACACCAGTTAAATCACAGAGGTCGAAAAAACCTGCGGTTATGATAATGACAATACACGATGATCCTCAAACCGGTGGTACAGTAGCACATTCACACGTCTTTGTAGATAGTCGATCTTGAGGGAAAAATGGCACGAGGCAGGGAGAAAAGCAGGCTGATAGAATAGAGCTCAGCTCCAGCAGCCAGTAAGATCAACCCAGTGGCGACTGATGTGTTTACAAAGACAAAGGGAGCGCAAATCCATCAGTTACACCAAATGGGGTTGTTCCAGTTACTCCTGAAACTGCACCCGCCGTGCCTTTGATCAACATATGCAGCTCTACTTTTTCTCAAGACAGAAAGACAGTGAAACAAGCCGCTGGGGGGAAGAGATTAAAAAACACAAAAACTAAAACAGTTGACATTGCATGCAATACTAAGTAATGCCAGCAATAAACACATCGCCACAAATCCGAAGTTCCTCCTAAATGTTTGGTTTGGTGTGTTCTCATTTGTTCTGTGCTCAAATATGATTTTAATGTCTTGCAAGGACAACACAGAACACAAAGTCATCGCCTAAGTCTAGCACACATACAAACATTCAAAAACTATAAAAAAAGCCTTTGGATTGTGCAAGCACAGTATCTTCTCTGCACTGTACATTTCCACAACACACAACACTGGAGCTAATGCCAAAGAAGTCAGATACCTCCTCACCAAGCATCCGAATCAATAGGTCACCTCTTCCTGCGCTTTGGCTCCACCTAGAACAAAATTCAAAACAGAACACACCATCATTGTTAATAAAACATGATCCTTCACTGAAGCAAGGAAAGCAATAGGATGATGTTGATATGAGCTCAACAAAATTACATCAGAAACAGTCAAAACCGTTTACTTAATGCTCTGGTTAAGGCTTCGGAGAACTATAATGTGCCATTTTAACAGCATTATCTAAAATTAATTCCAATAGTTAAGTTAACACAGTATCATAATCTCTATCCATAAGACCTCTCTCTCTCTCTCTCAAAACTTTTAAAGTTTTCCTTATCCACTATTTATTCCATAGGTTGTCATTAAATCATCTAACGATGTTGGGTAAGGAAAACCAAGTGTTTTTGGCAAAGACAGCGTCTCCAGCATTCCAATTTTTAATCTGCATTAACTACGGAATAAATACTAACAAGGAATTTAAGTCATAAAGATTAGTGACAAAAGAAACAAAGACACAAATTCTCTTAGTCTGGACAAATGGTGATACCGCGATGCATTCAAGAACCTTTTGGAATTGGATGAACAAAACACACAGGTTTCTTACCTTAGCCTCAACAGATGGTGATACCGGGAATGTGTTCAAGGATCTTTTGGCATCATCATCAGATGAGCAGTCAGAACACAAAAAGTGCTCCAACTTTTTTGCATCTTCAATTGTCATACCCATACAAGAGGGATGAAACCTGCAAAATATGAATGCAAAACACGAAGCATGTCTGTTATTACCATGTATACAATGCCATTGTTAGTTTAATTGAAAACACCAACATTTAATTGCGTTGCCGAGGCAAAGGAATTGCGACAGTAAAAAACTCCATTGGATAGATTGTGGACCTAAAATGCACCTGTCAAAAATAAAATATTCCACTATCTTTGAAGAGTTGCTTAACAGCAACCAACCATTTTTTTGTTCAGAGTGCACTTCATCTGATCTTATATTGCTCAAGTAATATGACAGGCTCATACAAAAGTATCATACGTAAAGCTTAAAACAGAAAAAGAAAATCATAAGAGCCAGCTCAAATTTTCAATCCAACTTCTATTGATATAGATATTGTCATCATTATTTCCATTAAGAGTTCCATATTCTAAAACCATTAATAATACCCATTACGATCGAAATTTAATACCTTTCCTAAGATCAAGTTCTCAAGCATCCACCAAACAACCATCAAACTTAATAAACCAAAAGAAGACCTAGTGCAATAGACACATACTATGTTAAGCATAAACAGACATTTATTGCCTTAAATTCGGCAAATTAGAAGGTTCGAGATTACTGGAAATGAAGGTAAAAAAGGAAATCAAATGAGCCCCCACTCACATTACACATTGGTTATAGAAAGAGAAATAACTTCCAAGTGTTGAGGGCTACTGAGATTGAGCCAGTGCATTTGTTCTGAAACCCAAATATGGTCAATAATACACGAACATTTGCTATGAATTAAAACTCTTCATGGATTCATGGAACATGCTTCACTAACTCCTATACAATAAATGAAGCTCAATGTGTTTGCTATTGAGCAATCTGAAATTTCTACAAACATCTCATCTCATCATCAGCAATACCTAAGTAGTAAATGAATTTAACAATCATCACCTTCTACAAATGGAAACACATGGCACTAGCAGTCACGATTTCCATTTTCTATTCTACACAACCACTAATTAAGAAAGCTTCTACAAGGCAAATTGCATAATGAAACAAAATGCATACAAACTTTGAAATGATTGAACAATACCAAGCACAAAACAAGGGAGTGGTGTGCATTTACCAGTCCTTGCATCCCTCGCATTGCACCATAAGGTCGTCCGGATTGTATGGCATCTCACATTTACAATACCTTCAAAACAGTAACCAGAACAGCATAATTTCAAAGACCAATCGTCACCAAACAAATATATATATGTGTGTGTTTCTATGCACAATCATTATCAATCATCGTCGCAAAAAGAACACACTGCTTACACAGCCACGCGGTCCGGTGTGAATCCTCCTGTGGAAGCCTTGTACTCAAACCTACAGAAGTAATCCTCAGCTCCCACATTCTCGAGCTTAGTGTAGTTCTTGAAGGAGTGCACTGTACACTTCCCTTCGATAGTGTGTGCACTCTGCACATCATAGTGGTCTGATAAAAACAGCTCCTTGGCCCCATGGAACTGTCTTCTTCCTCCAATCGATTCCTCAGGCCGATAATACCATCGAACCCGAACCTTCACATTGTTGCGGTGATCAGCTTCGAGCTTCTCCACGCGTGCCACATACGGAGGCTTATCAGTGTCTGACGGCCGCATTAAGACATAATCACCAGCTGACCAGCACAAAATCAATCGAAATATCAATGCCACACATAGCAGAGAAACATTAACTTAACGTCATAAACTGTTAACAAAAAATCCAGTCTTTAGCAACAAAAATTTGAAAAACTAAGACAAGTTCTGGATTTCCAGACCTCGAAATTGAAATTTTGAATCTGGGTTTTACAGATAACTTCATGTATATAAGTAAAGATCGAAAATTTGGCTTTCAAAAGGTAGATTTAATTAAAAAATAGACAATTTCGGGTTTTTTAGAAGCTAAAATTGGAAAATAAATTTTGGGTTTTTGTCAGAGAGAGAGAGAGGATAGTTACGTCGAACGATTTTGTTGGTGCCCTTGATGGTGTAAGAGTCAAGGTCCTTTTTTCCAGGTTTGGTCTTGGCCATGAATGTTGAGCAGCTGCAACTTCTGCGATTTCAGACAGGCGGATGGCGGCGGAGACAAAGCAGCTGGATTTAGGGAAAATGTGAGAAAAATGAGGCGAGATTGTTGTATGAAAGTGATGAAATTATATTAGGGTTTTGTGGATTAGATGGAGGGCTTTAGATGGTAAGGGTTTAATGGCGTAAAAGGAAACCCTAGAAATTAGAAGGTTTGGACAAACGGAGAAAGAGGGGAGGAGAAAATTTGGTCGGACAGAGAGAGAGCGCTTTTGCTTGGGCGGATGCGACTTGCAAGGATGAACAGAATGGATGACAATAGCATCATGTATCATTCATTCATTCATCACCACCATCATCATCCATTCTTGCATCCATTCATGCGCATTTTATATACTAAAACAAAATTACGTCTTTGCTTTTCTTTTTCTTTTTTACTAAAAGTGATGTCATCGACAATCGCCCAATGGCTATCAACCGTTAATGCAAGTCATTCAACGTTTGATTGCATGTTCTTAACGCGTCACTCATGTATGTATAAATGGGTCCCTCAAGACTCAACGCATAAATGCATGTCTTCGACGCGTCAACCATGCACGCACTAAACGAGTTCTCGAACACACATATCAACGGGTCACTCTGACACTATCTTTTTTTTACACAACGATATTCATGTGAGTTGAATTTATAACCTCTCACTTACAATGTGTCAATCAATAACTATGTATCAAACTCAACACAATATAATACGTTATCATCATCCATGTGAGTTGAATCTATGACCTCTCACTTACAAATGAAGAGGAATACCACTAGACCACTAGTTGGTATGACACTATATTTTTATCAAAATAAAATGACTAATTCGAACTTTAGAGCTTTTCTAAAATTAAGTTAACTTAGGATTGGTTTCCAATCTTAAAAGCATCATCAATGGACTTACTAAATGAGCTCCTAACTAAAATTTACAAAGGAATTCAAAAAAATAAACTCCAATCATGCTTCAGATTCACCTCCTAAAATAGAGATTCATCTAGGAGCCCTTAAATATAGAGAGGGAGAAATGAGCTCCTAGTGGCTCTCTATAATTAATGCTAATTATTTTAATATTATTTTAATATAAGGGTAATGCTAGGTAGACTAATTTTTTAGACCATATTTGCAAAGAGTACGTTTTTGCCCACCCTCCCTAACTCAGGGTGACTATTATCTCCCCTCCAAAATATTGCCACATGTCTCCAAAATATTGGGTAAATGGGTAAAATATTTTACCTCCCCTCTCTCGACATGGGTAAAATATATGGTGAAAATGAGAGACGAAGAAGAGTGAGGAAGATAGTGAAAAAGACGTAGAATAAATGTATAGGTACACAAAAAGAAAATAAAAGGCAAAAAAAAAAATTTCAGGTTGTTTTCACTTACCAAACTTTTTTATTTCATTATTCTTTATTTCTCTCACTTTCAAAATTCAAGCTGTTTTCAATTCAAAATCTATTATTTTACTATTTTTCCCTTACTTAATTAAATTGTCTTTTAAAAAATTGTAAAAAGATAGGTATTTGTTGGTATTATGAATGATTCACCAAATTAACTTTCTCCCTTTATATATAAAGATTATATCAATCTTTTTTTTTTTTCTTCTAAAAAATGAAGATTGTTTTAGTAAGTACCTATTAATACGTGGTTTCTCATTACCTTTACCTTTTTTTGCAAGTAATGAAAACGTTTTCATACATCACTTAGGTCAATAAGGGCTCATTTGAGATTATTTATGTATGAAACACTTTATTTAGAAGTGATTTTATTATAAATATGTTGAAATTTTTATTAAAATTCAAATGCTTTTGAAAAAGCAGTTGAGAGTGCTTCCTGAAGAAGCATATTATTTAAAAAGTGCTTCTATAACCTAGAAGCAATTTTAAATTTTTCTGCCAAAAATAGTATAAAAAATACTTTTGGTTAGCAGAAAACACTTTTAGTCATTCAAAAAGCATTTTCAAACATGCCATAATTTATAATCGGTAACGTTTATCTATACAACACATGATAATAATGAAATTTATTAGAAATGACTATTTACTTAATTTGTAAGCATTGAACTTTAAAATATGAATTTGAATCTAATAAATTTTGTATTTATCTCGTTCGTTGTGAAATTTGACCTTCACGCTAATTACAAGAATAAAAAACTATAAAAGCATTTTCAATCATGCTCTTCATTTTATAAAAAAAATTTAGCTAAAACTATCAAAAAATTATTTTAGGAGCTCTCTTCAAAAGTTATATTACCATACTCCTTACTTTAGAGAGTCATAATAACTATGAGTCAATAATTAGCCAATAGAAATTAATTGTTTATTTAAAGAGTAATGCTAGAGAGACCATCTACTTAAACCAAATTTTGTAAATCATATGACGTGGTTGTTGATAATTGAATTATTATTTAAGTGTACATGCTTATTTCCTTTTGGTGACAAATCACATGGTTTGCAAATAGAGTCCGTTTTTGCTCCCTCTCGCCCCGCCCCCTAACTCAGACATTACCTCCCCTCCCAAAATATTGCCACGTGTCTTTTTAACTAACTCATGGTTACCTATTCTTTTATTTAATCTTTTATAAAAACAAAAAACAATTGAATGAATTAAAAATAAAACTTACCATTTATCCTATCAATTAAACAATTGATTGATTGAATTATCCTATTTCTCTTCCTATCTTCATCACACAAATCTAATCTTAATTGTAACTTTTACCTATACTGCTACACCGACATAAAGGAAGGAAAAAGAAGAAGAACCGTATGGTAGAAGAATAGAATTGGATGGTGCTCATGCTTCAAATCATTGATACGTAAATCCAAAAATATGTCATAGTACTTCTATTGAAATTTTTATTTACTCATGCCCGTAATAGTTAGGGTTTATATTTTTATATAATTTTTTTGACTGGCAAACCAGTTAGGGTTTTTATATAACGCACCTCTTTTTAGCATGCTCGTCTTGAAGGTTGAAGCTATGTACATGTATTATAGTTGTCATTGACTTCATGGAGAATCAAGAATTTCATGAGTTTTGGATAAGGAGTTCTTTATTCTCGTGAAAAAAAAAGTTGTGTTGTTGCGATGAAGATAGGAAGAGAAATAGGATAATTCAATTAATTGTTTAATTGATAGGATAAATGGTAAGTTTTATTTTTAATTCATTTCAATCAATTGTTTAATTGATAGGATAAATAGTAAGTTTTAGTTTTAATTCATTCAATTGTTTTTTGTTTTCATCAAAGATTAAATAAAAGAATAGACAACCATAAGTTAGTTAAAAAGACACGTGGCAATATTTTGGAAGGAGTAACGGTCACTTTGGATTAGGGGGGGTGAGCAAAAACGGATTCATCAACAAAGGTGATATCAAGTAGTACATCCCCTATGTGTAATGTAACTCAAGATATATGATGTGCGACTTTATAGGCAAAACCACCTCAGTTACATGCGACAATAGTGTTTTTGTATCATCATTCATCAATCACATGCGCAATAAAAGACATGTTAAAAGACGAGAATACATTTTGTTAGAAGAAATCTGATTTCAAATCGTAGACTACACATGGTTTAGCGTTCATATATATCTTCTTTAGATGACATCGACTATATGATGCCTTTGCAATCAATGATTTCATATTGCTATCTTATTCTCTTTAGGGTATCTTTGTTTTTTTTTTTTTTAATTCTTAATTTGCACATGAACTTTCATATACAGTAAATATATATATATATAATGGTTAATCGAGAAAATTATAGTCCAACTGGTTTCAATTTAATAATTTGAACACCTTTATTAGTATGCAATCGTTTTCGTGATTGGACAATAACAAGCAAACATCTTAACATGAAGAAAAGGTCAACAAGGTCAAACCCAAACGCTTTCACGCCTGTTTTTGTTCCGTCGCTGCAGTACCAAATAAGTAACACCAAACACTCATAGCCATTGGCACTAGAAATAGACATTAGTCCAACATTTTATTTCCACAGTTTAGCAACTCTATTTTTTTTTTAGGAATTTTTTTAACTCTTTATATGGAGCAGCTTAGAGAGGTATCTATAAATGTTGTAGTTTCTAATACGTATTACTTAGAGAAAGAAATGCTAGCTAGCATCAGTCATGCGTGAATCCGTGACTGCATACTAACGATTGTCGATTAATTTGTTTGAGCCACATTGTGAGTCTCATAAAGACTAAAACTAGCATCAGCGTGACTGACGCTAGCACAATTCAATACTTAAATGACAGACTATACACAAGGTTTTGTTTTACACTTCCTCTATACACAAGGTTTTGTTTTACACTTCCTCCCTAGTAAGGAAGCTTCGAGATGACAATTCATGTTTAATGTTTTATTAGTTTGCAACCTTAAATTATAAAGAGGGCTACCTACTTTTTGGTCGCTTAAATAAAGTATAAAGAGGGTTGCCTACTTTTTATTTAGTGTGAATCGAATATCATTTCGTATTCATTCCGAGTTCAGCAATTCATTCCAGATTTATTTTGGGTATTAATCAACTTTTTTTTTAAAAGAACACCAGACACACTACACTCAACAATTGATGTCACAGTTTAAGTATCTACTATTTCAACATTACCGTCAATTATGTCCTAATACAAACAAGATTTGAACTTATTTCACTAAATATTGTCAATAAATCAAACCGAATTCAGGGGAAACTATAAAATAAAATGGAAAAACATAATATTGAACAAGCTGGTATCAAATAAGACGATTTTTGAAAGAAAGTCATTTCTGCACTCCCCTATTACTTTTTGTACTCTTTTTTGAGACTGACTACAGTGCTCATAAGCATTGAATGCTCACACCGATCTCACTCTCATTTTCTCCCTCCCTCCTCCCTCCTCCCTCCTCCCTCCTCCCTCCTTTTAATAGTGAAATCAGTGTGAACATTCAATGCTTGCGAGCATTGTAGCCTACTCCCTCTTTTTTATTCTAATTTATTTTTCAGCCAATAAATTAAATAAGGATTCAAGAGGGTAGATGGTGTTTTACCACAATGGTGGAAAACAATAATGTCTATGCACTCTAGTGCAAGTTCAATTCCTAACGATCCCCCATTCCCCAAACATTTAACAATTTAACACACTGACGCTATCATTTGTGGAAAAAAAAAAAGTATTCAAGAGGTAGAATTAAGTAGAAAAGTGAGGAATAAGGCAGGACCAAACTAGAAGTTGGTGAAACAAAACTAGTGCAACATAATTTGGTTGGTGGCTTAAAATGTTAAGAAGTTAGATATGTAAATTAACACCAAATTCTTATAATTGGTACATAATACAGAAGCCCTATGGTCGATAATAATAATTAGCATGCAAATGTGACGATCACAGTAGAGTAGAACAATCCATGGAGAAGGGATTGCAGATGGCATTGTCCATATAGAAGTGGGGTTGATGATAATGGTGATGAGGAGTTGGATCCATCAAAACAAATTGCATGTCCTCCGAAGGCTTCCAATGGCGTTTCCTTTGATTGATGAACCAGTTATTTACCTGTTTAAGATCCAGACCAGTAGATTCTGCCAAAACTAGCTTCTGCGCCTCCTGCATTTATATTAATCGAGGTACTTATAATATATCATGCTACCACAACACACTAAATATTCGTGATACTGTTTGATTATGTTGTTAGACAACTGTGAATATGAACTACGACAACATGATGAATTGTTGCACCCTTTGCAATTTACATTGCTACCGCAACAAGAAACTAAATTCATAGTAATGTTTGCTTATGTTTTAGAGTGTGAAAATGAATTACGGCAAAAATCACACCATGAATGGTCCAGATTTGTAATAAAGTTAGAACGTATGGATCTAAATGAACAAGGATTTAGATGAGTATGATATATGTACCGATGGATAGGGCCACTTATAATGTCTGCACCACCAGTCAAGCAACTGGTGCCGGGCTTCCTTTGGCAACTTTCCATTCTTTTTCTTCTTCATAAACTCCTGCTTGAGAGTGCCCATATATCCACTGTATTTGCGCAAAAGTTGAACTTTGAGTTCTCTATCTTTAGCTTGAGGATCTATGTAACATTCCTTGATGGCATCAGCCTCTTCTGGAGACCCACTTGGCCCAACAAAATCACCACTACTAGTACTAGCTGATGATCATGCATGCCACAAAATCAGAAGAGACAAGGATAATATATATATAACCTAGCCAGAAATATTAGTCAAACTTCATGAACCATTAAAGATTACAATTTTGTCTATGGATCGAGAAGGATCTTCATATATAAACTTTCCAAACAGATATGAAGTTTGGATGAACCACTCCATACAGATTACACGTATGAAAATGGTGAAAGGCAGCTTCTCATTCGTCATTAGTCTATTGCACTATTACTTAATTACAACACACAGCAGTCAAAGAATACACAGTTATTTTATTCATGTTAGAAGATAACATTATATTCTTTATTTACTTGGATTCTTGAAAAATGTTCACAATTAATCACTTGATGACGACACTTAATTTTTCTCTATCTTCGGTTCTTCACCTTCTGCAATTAGTACTTACAGGTACTCAGTACCTACACATATTTAATAATCTGTTGAATTTGGTCCAATGGCTTAAACATGCATGATCAGGAAGCTAGCTAGCTATCGAGGACCTCTACTTTTTTTTTTTTTGTATTGTCGATATATCAGGAACCTTTAATTTGTCATTTAGTCTGATTGAATCCATTAAATTAAATAATATAAAACATGTTCAGGTTGCAAATGAAGATTCAAGGAAAGATTAGAGAGATACCAGAATCTGAAGAGGAATTAGAGTGAAGAGTAAGAGCTTTGAGCTGGGAGTCAATACTGGAGAGGAAAAGCATGGCTTCTTTGAAGGGTTTTGTGAGCTCTTCCTCGTACTTGGTCAGCATCTCGCAATACGCCTCCATGAACTGGTCCAGCGCAGAGTCTGGATGATCTTCTCCTCCTCTTCTTATGCTACTCCTCTTTGCTGCCTCAGAATTATAAGCACTGCAGACCTGCTCTAACCTAGCCACCACTTCAGGAGGTGCCCCAACCTAATAACAATTTAATATATCTCATTAGTTTTGTAATTAATCAATTTCTCAAAAACAACATGGATCACAGATAACAAGGACATGCAGAGAACTCGTAAATCTAAAACCTCGCTAGCTGCTTATGACAAATAATCATTGAAAACAATATTCTAAAGTTGTAACGGGCAATTCAGATGTTTAATACACGTATCTGCAGATTAGATATATTCCTTTCATGCACCACAAATTCACTTTTTTTTATTATTTTTTTAACACATCTATATTCTAACTTATTCCACTGCTCTAACCAATTCGGCTGCGTTCTGAAAACCACAAAAATTCTCTGTAGTAAAATTGGGTATGTGCGTGTGAGAGAGAAGAAAGAGATACCTTTTGGCAATTGACATAGGCAGACAAGAGGCAAGGGAAGAGAGGATGAACCATAATCTTAGCTTTCACGCCCATCTCCTGATCAGTAGTCTCATGCGGATGGCTTTGTAAGTTGGGAATATTATTGATCAAAGGTAGATAATGAAACTGCTTACTATAACTGCTACTACTAGTAGTTCTGGTTTCTGAATTCATTAGGGCAGCAGCTAAAGAAGAATCCAGAAACCCTATATTATAATTACCACTATTACGACTGGTGCCTCCTTCCATCTCTCTCTCTCTCTCTAGAAACCCTAATTTACATATTCTCTCTCTGTCTTCGCACTTCTGTGGCCTGGAAGTGGAACTGCTAGCTCGCTCTTTCTTTTTCAGAAGAGGAATTGCCTCCCGGTTTTTAAGCTAGAACTCCATGTGTGATGACGACAGTCTTTGTGTACAGTACAGTGGTAGTCAGTCAAAAAATTACATGACAGAAATTACAATACGACAGATAGGTAGCTATCTATCTGTAAAATTAAAGGTTGATAGATTAACTCAGAGACCTCCCTCGGAAATGGCTACTTTTCTTTTCCCTCTTTCTGTACATAAACAGTAATCTCTTTTGTCCTCTCTCTCTCTCTCTCTCTCTACACTCTAGGTCCAAAAAAAAAATGAAGATTCAGAAGGTGCACGCGGGGTTAAGGTGTTCCTCTGATGAGAAACTCAGGACCCTTTTCCTTCCCGATGAAATATTTAAAAAGCAATTTGTGTGTGCAAATTATTTCATCTATCCATTCCATCTCCTCGTTTATTGTACTACTCCCACTGCTGCTTTTGCTTCTGCACTGCACTGCACGTTGGCTTTCCCTTCGGTCCTCATTCCTCGGTGCAAAGAGGCCAATTAACTACTAGGGCTAATAATATGGTTTTACAAGTAATGTTTTGTGTCAAGGTTTATACAGAAATTAGTCGAAATGATTATTTTAATTTTTATTTGTTAAAATAATAAGTTTTACTACATTATTAATATTTGATTGTATCCTAGGTCGTTTATACTTGAATACTATATTTTCGATGAATTAATTGATATGTTATTGGTGTTTGATTTTGATCATTCAACATTTGAAATTTAATTTATCATCCTTCAAGTTAATTTCCAACTTTATACATGGTTGGATGCTTATGTAACAACTGTGAATCTAAATTTTAACTTGAACATATACACAAAATGAAATAATCGCCATGCAACTGTGTTACTTATTTAATATTACTGTACCCTATTTCTGCTGGTTTTGATGATTGATGATGAATGATCAAATGTCAACCGTCCATCTTGGTGATTGATGCTCGTCAGTCACATTCCTTCCATCCATCCAACCATTTAAATATTCTGTGTTGGATTTCCTTTTCCAACACTCTCCTTTGCCCTGTATCGCATCCATCCAACCAGTCACATCTCTCTAATTAATTAGTTTCAGCCTCTTGTTCATGTATTAGAGCATCTCTAACAACTCTACTCCAAAACGTTATTGTGGGGACTGGCTACAGTGCTCGCAAGCATTGAATGCTCACATCGATCTCACTCTCCTTTTCCCTCTCTCTCCTCTCTCCTCCTTCCTTTTAATAGTGAGATCAATGTGAGCATTCAATGCTTGGGAGTACTGTAGCCTACTCCGTTATTGTGATGCACAAACCTTCTCCAATCCTACTCTATAACAAAATTCCCAAAATGTTTTTTTTAGAGTGTGAATTCTTCTACTCCATCACCATACTCCAATCATAATTTGGAGTATGTACTTTTTTCTCTTATAATGCCTATATTACCCCTATTTGCTATACTAAAGAAATTTTATTTCCTTTCTAACCCTTTCACATTTTAACTAATAACATTATAACAATTATCATATCCCAATTTTAAATTTAATTATTCTTTTTATTAAAAAGTTTATACTATTACAAATATTTTATTAAAATCTTTAATTCAAGTCTAATATTGACCATAATACAAAATTTAAATTTTAATAGTTATTATATGAAGTTACTAGAAGATGAAATATGAGAGGAGTCATGTGCATAATAAAAGTAAAATTTAAGTATATAAGTTTTTTATTGAAAAAGTATAGAATATTAAAGAATATTTTATTTTGGAGTTTCAAATATAAAATATGATTGGAGTAGAAAACTTTTAGAGTTGGAATATTATGAATATATATCATTTTAAAATCACATGATATATACTAGAAAAATGCTAATATATTGACACACCCCGACCCGGATATCCCGAAGAGTACCGAAATCAAGGCATGCCGGTCTATACCCCGGAGGGTGACGAAAGCCATGTCATGCAGACTAAGTGGAATTTTTGAATAAAATAAAACCATAGTCTGGAAATATAAAAATCAAGTAGCAGAGTATGCAGAAGTACAAGTAGAACCCTTGATACAAAGCATGAGACGTTCAGAGCATAGATAAAATACAGTAAGGAAAGTACGAATTATTCTCATCCTGAACAGGATGGATAAAGCATACTAGTAGGAGGAAGAAATCCTACATTTATCTGGTGCGGAAGTCGTAAACACCAGAGTGGTCGCGCTCACTACTAATCCAGCTACTACGTCCTGGAGGGGAGCAAAACAGAAGGTGTGAGTGGGCAAAAATAAACATTTATAAAACCTTTGTTTTTTTACAACATAGTAACCCCTCTTTGAAAATTCTTGTATAAAATTCTCAAAATCATACTACGTATAGTATGAAAACTTTCAAGGTTATAGATAAACACATTTATCTCAACATAATATAATATTTGTTGTCAAAACAATATAAAGGCAACAAGGCCAAAGGTATAAGTAAATACAAAAATCTCCTCAACATAAATCATGCTTAACAACATAGAAATATATAATATGATATGCTCATCGACATATGCAGACACACAAGCCCATGTAGAAAGTAGCTACATGGAACAAGCTAGGTGTAATAAATATATGCTCGGTACTACGATCACGTGAAGCTGGCGCTAAGCGCATCACATACGAGTCCTAACTGCCTAATGCAGACTAGTACAGGCTGGCACATACAATGGATCCAAAGTGAGCATAACGGTGCGGTGTGAACATACACGTGAAGACTAGTCCTGGCCAGGATGAATACAAGACATCGGTGAATGCATGTATGATGAGTAGATAATATACACATAATCATGCCATACAGTTTCGCAAGTCTCAACATAATATAATTTATATAAGTAAAAGCATGGCATGATAGAAAATAAGTCATGAAATCACAGTGAGAAATAATATAAATAATATTTGTTTTTCAAAACAAAGCCCACTCACTGATATGTCGTTGGGTCGTAGCCGCCTTGCCTTGCCTGACCCATGTACTCCTCATGGTAAGTCTCACATATATGAGATATCACTATAGTAATGATTAAACTCATAAAAGTTACTAATTAAATTAATAAACTACATTTTCCCCCTGGTTTGCTCAACACGGAGGTCCAAAACACTCCAAAAATATCATACGTATTGCCCAGAGGTAGTACGCGTCGTCACGAGTCACCTTGTGTCGACGGAAGTCGAAAAACTGCTCACACGCGCCCACACACGCGGGCCTGCCTCAACTCACGCGCGGTCAACCTGAGCCGGTCAAACTAATGACGTCAACTAACGCTGTTAGATCTAACGGAATATTCCAGCATCTTCATTAGATCTAACAGAATATTCCTAACTGAGTTAAAAGGAATATTCCAAGAATATTCTCTGGTCTGGACCGGTTGCTAATGTCAGCGATGACATCACTGATGACGTCACCGACTAGTCCGACCGGTCGTCGCTGCAACTTTTTCCGGCCATTGGCCAACTCGCCGGAAAACTGGGGAAAATTCTAAATTTCCTAACTTCTTCATTTCTCAACCATTTTACATGTTCCACATGTCAAAATGAAGCTAGAGAGAAGGAGAACACGACTTTACCTATTTGGAGTCCAAAAACTGGTTAGAAATGGCCAGAAATTGGCTGGAAAACCTTGGTTTACGAACAAAGTCCGATTTACCTCAAAACACAACCAAATAACACGATCTTAGTATGAAAATCTATCTACTCAACACAAGGAAACTAAAGGTGGTGGTTAGGAACCTCACCTAGGTTGGTATTTTTGAGAAACTCGCTGAAAAAGTCCGGTTCTTCTGTGTGCGATTCTTGCCAAACGGTAAAGAATTTGGGCGATCGGCTTGCACTGTTGAACTCAGTGAGTTACAACGAACAAGATGGTGGTAGTGGTTTGGCTTGGTTCGACAGATTTTGTGTGGCCACTGTGCACATTGAAGTTTTCTTACGGGGAGAAGAAAGAGAGCAGAAGAAAAGAAAAGAGAACAAAGAGATTTTTCCCAAACTAGCTGGGCAACTGGGTACCCGCACCACTATATTTCCATAACAGTAAATAATATTCAAACATACGTAACGTTTCCGTTACACGTCAGATTTTCTTCCCGTTTGCGCTCATGCGCTCGTAGAAAAGAATACTACTAGAATACAATAAGTAAAAAAATTCAAAATTCATAAAGAACTCAAACGTCCACGTAGGATTCCCACTTAACCCGTTCAAGGGCATTTTGATAACTTTACAAGTTCAGGAAATAAAATACAATAAAATTAGGGACGGGTCATCACATATATCATCTTGGAGTAGGATTGGAGATGCTCTTAGTATCTTTTCTCTAAATAATGATAATTATTTACAAGTGGTGTTCTGAGTTCAAACTCTTTTTTCATCATGTGTAAATTAGTGTAAAATATTACTTGTATAAAAAAAATAGTGATAATCATTTCAATAAATTTAATATATCATGTTTCTTTTTTTTCTTTTTCTTTTTAAATTTATTAAAAGGAAGAGGGAGGGTTGAAAACTATTACAATAATTTAGAAGAAAGGAAGTTTCGAACCTGGGACGTATGAGTAGAAATCCAACACCCTTTCCACTAGGAGTTTCAATAAAGTTAATATATCATCTTGCTTGGCTAGTTAACTAAAAAACTGCAAAAACCTTTTTTTTCTTTCGGTTCAAAAAACTGCAAAAACTTTACTACAAGAGACTATCTCAGTTGAACCAAATTACAAATGTTGAATATTGAAAGTAGTGAATTGCCCCCGCATCTCAGGTTTAAATCAACCCCTCCTCCTTAGTATAAATTAATGCAGAATATCACTTATACTTAAAAAAAGATGTTGAAGAACCTTAAACCGTCTTCAACCCATTGTTTGCACTCTCTCATTTTACCCACCTTTCCATGTTGAAGAAAAAAATATATTCAAAATTAGTTGAAATAACTAGTGTTGTCGTAAATGTTAAGTTAAAATTGATTAGAGCATCTCCAAGGGAGTGAACATTTTTTTTTTTAAAGTGTCATTTGTTAACTCATTTTGATACATCCCGTCCCTAACTATATTGTATTTTATTCCTTGATGTTGTAAATTGACGAAAATACCCCAGGTGGGCTAAGTGAGTCCTACGTGGACATTCGATTCTCTTGTGATTTCAGTTTAGTACTATTCACTACGAACCCGTGAGAGCAAGCAGGTCGTCATTCGGACTTGTATCGGACAAGTTATGAGTGAGGGCAATTTGGTAATTTACACATTTATGTGTTGTGGTTTCTGTGGATGGTTCCCATGATTTTCTCACAAATCAGAGTGCTCTGCACCCTCTGATAATTTAAGCATGCGAGCTTGCATGCTTATGAGCTACATGCAATTCTTGCTCTTTAAATCAGTTTGCATCCGTTGTGGGATTGCACCCACACAACTCAAACCCAACCTGCCAATCACTTCTCTCATCCTTGTCTACCACTGTCCTTGTTTTTCCCGTGCTCTGTAAACTCAGCAAACACACACACACAAACCTGTCTCACACCTAAGCTTTGCCGAGGCTACCACCACCTCGATTCTTCTTTTTTGAACTACCACCACGATCCTTTAGTCCACCAACACGCTAAAAACCAGCAAGTCTCACAAACCCAGACTCGAAACCCATACCTTGTTTTACAAAAAAAGTACGGCGAGCTTTAAGATTTCCCGACGAGGTTTTGTCAGATTTGAACCTCGATCGGCCTCGATTTCTTCACCAAACGACTCCTAGAGAGTCCTAGACCAGTCCCCGAGTCTTTCATGCTTGATTTTGGCTAAAAAATTGGAGTTTGGAAATCGGCCACATTTTAGCCGAGACTTTTGAGGCAAATTCCAGCCATCTCTGGCCACCTCTTGAGGTTTCTCTAGGTAATTTCGAATTCCTCATGTTCCTAGCTTTATTTTGGTACATGGTGCGTGAAAAATGGCTGAGATTTGAAGAAATTGTGAATTTTTGAAAATTTCGGCAATTTTTCCAGATTTCGGCAAAACTCCAGCCGGCGACGGCGAACGGAGGCCGGGAATTGCAGAGGTGACCGGCGAGCTGACGTCAGCAAACTCGGTCCTGACGTCATAAGATTCGGTCGGACCGGAGAATATTCTGTTTCGAACTGATGCCATGATGGAATATTCCCTAACGGTGACGGAATATTCTGTAACGCCGTTAGAATATTCCGTCAGGGTTAACAGAATATTTCGTTAAAGTTAATGGCGCGCCGTTAACTTTAATGGCGCGTGTTGCCGACTTCCAGCCAGCGCGTGGCAGGTGAGGCTCCGTGCAACCCCGTGGCAGCGCGTGGACCACTTTTCCGACAATTTTAAGTCCCGAAACTAGCAAACAAAGGGGGATTTCAAGTCTTTTCCTTAGCATAATTTATTTGACTTGTGTAATGATTAGTATAGTCATTTCTCATATAGGTGAAACCTATCCCGAGGAGTTTCGAGGCCAGGCTAGGTACGGCGGCTATGATCCGGCAACTTACCAGTAAGTGGGCTCGTTTACTTTAAAATTATTATAGTATGTGTTTTAAATGATGTTTTTAACTATAGTATAGCATGCCATGATTTATGACTTTATAAATTATTTGATTAAATATCTTTATGGTGTTTTAGACATTAATTGTTGGCATGTCTATGCATTTGTGATTTACTACTTATCATGCATATTTGCACGGTGCTAGTACTGTCCGGGCCAGGACTAGCTTCACGTGTATGTTCACATTGCACCGACACGCTCACTTTGGATCCATCATAGGTGCCAGCCTGTTCTAGTTGCCTTGGCAGCTAGAACTCGTTGTGACGCGCTTAGCACCAGCTTCACGTGTATGTAGTACTAGAGCGTAATTATAACACCCAGCCTGTTCATGTGGTTACTTTTTGCATGAACTCGTGTGCTTGTATTTATCTGATAAGTAAACATATTTATACACTGCTGTTGATTATTTGACCACCTGTATCCTTTTTGGGCGTTGTTCCCAATACTTGATTTATTTATATATTTATATTATTGTTGTTAAAGAAGTATTTTGGAATTTTCTACGGGTTTTACAGCGAGGGGTTACTGTTTTACGAAACTCAGGAAAAGTTTTATTAAACTTTACTTTTGGCCCACTCACCCTTCTTGTGTTTTTCGCCCCTCCAGGACTTAGAGACTAAGCTTGGCTGACGAGAACTTGTGGCACCTGCTGACTCTCATTTCAGTTAATGTACGGAAGAATATTTATGTGTTCTTGATATCCATCCTTCGGGATGGGAATATTATTTCCTTACTGCACTTCCTTGCTCTGACACTTAGTTTGTAATAAGAGTTCAATCCCACACTGCACACTCTTTCCTTGTTATTTACTCTTAAATTTCAACTTTTATTCAAATTCTTATTTCTTTTCCACGTCATGACTTCGTCACTCCTCTGGAGTGATGATCAGCATGCCTCGATATCCGGTGTCCACCTGAATATTCGGGTCGGGGTGTGTCACATTTGGCAAGCAAGATTTGATAAGTAATAGTCAACAAATTGGAATTCATTTATCAACGGATTTTTTTTCTTCCATTTGAATTCGTTACAATAATTCTTTTAGCCGTTTTGATAGGTGCAATTGCCGTGGCGCGACAGTAAAAAGTTTATAGAATTAGCAACAACAATGCTCATCTAACTATGTTCTGTTTTATTACATTACATTTATTTCCCTTCAATTAAAGATTATTTATGTATAAAATAGAAATTATTTTATTCAATCTATTTATTAACAATAGAAAATATTCTTTGGTTCCATACTTTTTTTTTATTCTAGTCAATTGAATCTGTTGAATTGTTTGTTCAATTCATATTGAAAGCCGAACACGAAAATTAACAAAAACATAGTGTAGTGTTCAAAAGAGGGACTGGCTACAGTGCTCGCAAGCATTGGATGCTCACACCGATCTCACCCTCCTTCCCCCTCTCTCCTCCCTCCGCCCTCCTCCCTCCTTTTAATGGTGAGATCGGTGTGAGCATTCAATGTTTGCGAGCACTGTAGCTTACTCCTTCAAAAGAAGAGAAAAAGTTGGGTGTTGTGGTGATGAGAAAGTTAATGGGACTGTCCAAACGTCCCTTCCACCTCTCCCATCCTCCAATCTGTACGAGACTTTTTTATTCTTGCATTTCACGCCCACTATAAAGTTGAAAATTACGATACGGCAAACATTGAGATGACAGTCTTGCAAATGAGGTCAAGCTAAATATACTGATTCTTTTCAATGTTACCTAAAAAAATTTTAGTGCTACGCATCATCAGGTACTACAAGATAATGAACGACTGAAATTAATTCATGTTTAATTTAACAGTTGACATTAATTAAAAAAAGAATAAAAGATGATTGTATAATACGAAGTACTAGGACAATACCCATATTTATGTGAAATTGGTACTTTAGGCCCTCTCTATGTATGTCTCTCTCCTCTCATAAGACCAAGCATTCTAAAACTTTACCTTACCCAATTACTTTAGCACTTGTCTCTCCCTTCACATGACAGAAATACTCTACTCAGTTATTTTTTCCATTTTTAAGAGGTACATATATTGAGTATGGGTTTGCCAGCTACAACACATTTTGGTGAAATGTCAAGGTATGATGATTGTATTGCCTTAGTTTTGTTGGCCAATACAATGACATTGGGGTTTGGCAAACCATATCACTACAAAATCTTATGATCAAAATCGTTCATTTTAAAGATTATCATTTGAGGATCATCCTTGCAAAAGATTAGCCAAATCAAACAACATTTAGTCATGTAACTATAATCAAGCAAATCGACGAATACAATATTTCCTATAAATAATGAAAAATTTCACAAGAACAATCAAACGGTGATAGGTTTAGTAGTGTTCCTCTTCACTTGTATGTGAGAGGTCCTAGGTTCGATTTTCGCTAAATTATTATGGCTAATCCATTATGAGGTTTAGTCTACTCCCTTAGTATAGATAATATCTTCAAGAAAAGAAAAAAAAAATGTGTGTCCCTCGATCCTAACCCATATATATATAGGATCCATGACATCACATTTTAAACACAAATTTAAACACAATTTCTAGGCCATTAGATGCAACTACATTTAAGGGCTCAGATTCAAGCTGATATATGACTCAACTTAAAATACAAAAAGAAATTAAAATATTTTCCTCTCCCTACTCTCTATTTTCTCATAACAGTAACCGACACATTTACTTTTACTTTCTCAATGTCTCTCTCTCCAGCCTCACCATGTTCTCTGTTATCTTTATCTGTTTCATCAGTTTGCAGTATGTTTTATTGGCTTTGTAGTTTATATTGGAAAAACAATATTTAGGCCGAACAAGGCATCCATAGATAATGGATCTAAGTGAAATGTTAATTATACTTCAAATCATTGTCAAACTATTTCTCCAGATTACAAATTCATGATAACTTTTGTTCAGTTGTAATCTAGGTAATTTTGAAATTCTTGGGTTCCACTTTTGTTCTTTTAAAAAAAGGTTTCACTTTTTGAATATGTTGTCTATAGACTTTTTCAAAACGGTGTGCAAGAAACATAACTAAACAAAAATTTCGGCAAAAACTGCAACAAGAAGAAGAAAATGAACAGCTAGCAAAAGAACAAATGCAAAAGCACCCAAAGAGACAAAAACCCATGAGACAGGCCTCTTATAAATCACGAACAATTAGTAATGTCCTACTTCAAATTATATATGGATTCTTTACAAGACTAGTCATCAATCCATTCATTTCAGATGAAGTAAATAGGAAGTTCATCTCCTTCAAATTATGATTTCGAGCATAAACGCTCTCCCAGCAACTAAGCACAATCAAAGAAAAAGAAATTAATTAAAGAAGTAAAATAAAAGGTTCAAATAATAAACATGACTTGGCTGTATTGCTAGTCTTGAGAATTAGCCTTAATTTATCATTGTATATTGTTCCTCGAAGAATACTTACAGGCTTTATTTGGTTTGAAATTTCAATAATTTACATTTACAAGAACATGGAAATGAGTTTTTTATTAGAACAAAAAGGAGTGAAATGAGGGAATTAGGGAGGAGATAATCAGGGAGAGGGAAAGAGACGATAGAAATTATAATTAATGATAAAGGAAAGAGAAAGAAATCATAAATGAATTAATCTAATTAGAAAGGAAAAATCAAATTAATTGGATTACATCTCAACTATTAAAAGATGACTAATCTAATAGTTTAAAACTTGTGTTTAAAAAATGGTGTCATGAATCCGTGACATCATAAAAAAGACAAATTTCAACACAAGTCTTAAACCATTAGATCTATACACTTTGAATGGTTGAGATGCAATCTCATTATTCTTTTTATTTTTATTATATTAAATAATTATGTATTGGGAACAAATGTCTAAAAACCTTGTAATTAAGATTTTTTAATTCTCTCTCCAATCTCCTAATTGTTTTTCATTAAAATTCTTTCTTTCCCATTTAACTCTTTCTTCTCCCTTCTTTTGCCTCGTTGTTCATCCGTCCCAGCCATCTTTGTAACATCTCGTAAAAAAGTTTGTTATAAAATAATTTCTGTGGAATATTCTCTACACGTGCGTGTTTATTTCGTACACGTGAGCGTGTAAGTTTACTGTTTTGGTGGGTGCAAAATACCCCCAAAACCCATTTTTTTCCTTATTCTTTCTTTCCCTTCCTTCTTCCCCGTCACTTTCTTTTCCCCAGAATTTTTGACTTTTTCTCCCTTTTCTCTCCGTGGGTGCACAGTGCACACCGACGGAAACCCGTCGAATCGAAGCGAACGAAAATCACCACCTCCTTCGTCTCGATGCCGTGGACTCAACGGTGCAAACCGTTCATCCAAACTCTCACCCGTTTGACGGGAAACGCAACCGGAAGAACCGGACCTTCTCGGCCATTTTCTGGCCAATCTAGACCGAGGTGAGGTTTCTAACTACCACCATTATGTTCCTCTCGTTGATTAGATGAATTTTCATAGGTCGTTTGCCTGATTTGGTTGAGTTTTGACGTAGATCGAATTTGCTACAGTGAACCGCAACCTTCGAGGCAATTTCAGGCCATTTCCCGAGCTTGTACGACCAATCCAAAGGTACACCGTGATTCTACTCTTCTCCAGCTTCATTTTGATATATGGCACGTAATTTTTGGACTTGAAATGAAGAAGATACGGAGTTTTAAAAATTACCCAGAAACCGGCCAAAATTCCGGCGACGGCGGCCGGCGGCGGCGGCGACTGGAAAAATACCAGAGGATCGGCGCTGACGTCAGCGATGACGTCAGCAAACCGGTTCAGACCGGCCTTGATGACGTCAGCGGCTTAAACCGGCTTGAGCCGAGCCGTGTTGACGGCTTGAGCCGAGCCGTGTTGACGGCTTGAGTCGAGCCGTGTTGACGGCTTGAGCCGAGCCGTGTTGATCGGCTTGAGCCGAGCCGAGTTGACCGGCTCACCGGCTCAGTTGACCAGCTCGCGCGTGAGCCGCGCGTGGAGCTGCGCGTGGAGCCATAGGCTCCGATCTTCAAGCCGCGCGTGGGGGCGCGTGGAAGGTCCTTTTTCGATTCCGTCTTCGCGAGGCGACTCGTGACAACGCGTACTACCTAGGGGCAGTACGTATGATATTTTTCGAGGTGTTTTGAACCTCCTGGTTGAGCAAACAAGGGATAGGTGTAATTAATTAGTTATTTAGTAACCTTTATGAGTTTAATCATTATTACAGTGATATCTCATATAGGTGAGACCTATCCAGAGGACTACCGGGGCTACCCAGGACCGGGGGGCTACGACCCGGCTACCTACAGGTGAGTGAGTGGGTCTTTGTTTTGATAAATGTATATACGTATGGTTTTCAATGCTTTCTTCAAACTGTTAGCATAATTCATCTCATATACGATTGTTGGAGGTAGAACATTCGTATTATATTGCCATACATGTTTTATACTGTTGCTCATCATTAGATGTATACACCCCAGGTATTAGTACTCAGTCTTGTGGCCAGGACTAGCCTTGACGTTTGGAGTAGTCACTATCAGTACCGTTACGCAGCTTTGGATCCATTGTAGGTACTAGCCTGTCTTAGGTTGCACTAGGCAACTCAGACTTGTGTGACTGCACTTTGTGCACCAGCGCTTAGCGTTAGACTCGCGTCATTGTAGTACTCAGCGTATTACTTTTATACCTAGCCTGTTCATTGTGGTTTAGCCACGTGGACTTCTGTGTTTACATATGGGTGAGCATGTCAGTACATTATTATCGGGGAGTACCCGAATGTTTTCATGATAGTATTTTGAGGTTCATGCCTACGGGTATGACGTATTTTCTCAATTATACTTGTTTTCCAGTGAGGGGTTAGTAAACTCTTGAAAACAACGGTTTTATCAAACTTTGCTTTTTGACCCACTCACCGTTTTATGTTTTGCGCCCCTCCAGGACCTAGTGACGGTTCAGTTCAGGGTGATTCGAGGGCTCTCTTCGGCGGTGGTCGACGTTTCTGACATTTCTTCAGACTATGTAGGATTCACTCCTACTTGTAGTTAACTTTTAATTATCCATCCTCACGGGGATGTGAATGTTTTTATATTCCTGCACTATTTACTTAGCTCTGACTGTTATGCATCCTGTATTATGGGTTTTTAACCCTCACCACACTTCTACTTCCGCACTCAACTCTTAATATTCTTACTTTTCACCGTTTCTTGCATAATTGGCTTTCGTCACATTACACGTGTCGGCCAGCACTTCCCGACACCTGGCGTGTCCAGGATCGGGATGTGTCAATCTTGTTTTCTATGGTATCCCCTGGAATATTCTGAAAACATATAGAATCTCATCCATGTAAAAAGTTGCACAACCTAGCAAATTCTCCCACTTATAATTATATGTACCCTAAAGGTACTTATTAAACTCAATGTAAAATCTTTGTTCGTGGACTACAATTGATTGAAGAAAAAAAATGAAATTGTAGAACACCAAACTTATTTGATTGCAGAACACTAAATTAATGTAAAAAATAGCCAATACTTGTACTTAATTAGTCTGATTTATGACGTTGGATATGATTGAAGCCATACTAAAATACAATTCAATGAAGATGATGCAAGGCCAATTTTTTAAGTTCATTAAGGAGTACGTATATATTAAGCTTGATGTTTTGTCGATGAAGATGAGTTGATGCCCTTATAGTTAGTACAAATGGAGAAGAAAGAGACAGTCTAAGATATGCAGAGAACCAAATGAAATAAGGGAGAAGAAAGAGATTGAAACCCTAAAAATTCTAATAGTCTAAAACTTGTGTCGTTTGGAAAATGTTTTTAAATAGTTGAAAACACTTTTAGTGAAAATATTTTTAAAACCAATCTTTAGTAAAATTAAATATATATAGAAATATAAAATATATATGAAATATAATAAAATTATGTAATAAAAAATAGTAAAACATAGAATAGTAAAAAAAAAATCTTACCATCTAATTAAGTAAAAATGCAAGTGAATATTGAAAAAAGCTTGAAACCTAAAATCATTATCTCTAAAAGCGCTTTCAATCGTATAAAAGCACTTTCCAAACAAAGTAATATTACTAAAAAAGGGAAATCAAACCTAGGATCACGGGTGCAAAGGTAAACAATCTGTTAGGCGATTTCAACAATGAAAACTCATATACTCCGCCATATGATCTGATGATTTCAACAATCCACTTATCAAACTGAACTTCGCATGCTTTGCAAAACAGATAGTCTACTGCATCAATAAGCATACAAGTTTTCGTCCAATGATTTCATAGCTAATTTTCAAATTTCGTCGGTATAACAGAAATTCATCAAACAAAAATAGATCTGTGCTTAGGGTAGATGTACTTGAAATCTAGCTTGCGGATTGATGAGCATGTGTTTGCAACCTCCTAGAGTTTTTGGATAATAACAGAATTGCCTATACCGGCCTGCTCTATTGTCTGGTCCAGATCCGTGAGCTGTTTGGGCGGGAACCCCATCGTCTGCAGTCGGTAACTTCTTGCCCCATCAGGTCTTGAGGCATCGATAAAAGCATGGATGTCTCTGATTGTATGGTGGTTGTTGAACCGAGATACCATACGCGTACCATCTGCTAACCTTAGCTGAACAGAGGTTGACGGCAATGACTGATCCACAACTAAGCCCGTTGAAGGCAATGGAGCACCTCTAACGGAAGGAGGGGCAGCAGTTGACTCAGTGGTAGCTGCAGCAGAGGTGCTGCCACCTAAAGTTCTTCCAACACCCTGAAAAGCAACATGCCTCTTCACTGGTTCCTGCATAAAATAAGCTCAAAGGGATCAGAAAGATTGCACCAGATGCATATTAATAACATATACCAGAGTAGGAGAGAACGAAGCACAAACAGGATATTCTTCATCCCGCCTCATAAGATTAACATGAACAGAAGTCCTCTTATTGCCTGGTTCAAGCTCTTTCGGGCACTCAGACTTCTTGATGCTCTGCATTCATACAAAATTTAACATCTCCTATCAGAACTCAGAAGAGAGATCAAACCAAAGGAAAAATACAACTACAACAAAATGAAAATCTATAATTGCAACAAAAGGCGAAAGGAGAGCTACTAATCAAAATAATGAGATCTACTAACAAAATGCTCTGCATTCATAAAAACATGAACAGAAGTAAAGATGTTTTGTTCACCATAAGAGTTATGGTCTTTATCATAGATACGCAAATTCTGGCCTTATCATCTTTAAGCCAAACTACTCTTCTGTGCTTCAAATTCTTAGCTTAGCCAAACAGTTAATGACTGTCGATACGTTGTTTTATACATAAAGAAAGCAAGATCACCAGTTGTTTTATACATTTTTCTTTCCGTTGACATTTTAGGAGCCATTAGATGTTCTGAGACAACATGAAAACTAGATCTCAAAAGGTCAAGCATTGCTTGACTAAGCCAAGGATCCGATCCACTGATATAACATTTCACTTTTGATATCAATGCAGTTAAAAATGAATCCACTAAACCCTATGTAGGACAAGCATCATTAGAACTTACTTCCAGGAAGGGTGCATTTTCGGGATCATCCAGCCTCCGCAAAGGACCATCATCTACAGAAAACCCATTCCTCCAAAAAGTGATAGTGTGAACGATACTTTCAGGCGGCTGAGGAGTAGCAGTCGGAACGGTCTCCCCTGAAAGCAGTCTAGCTGTTCCACTGAAACTTTTTGAGCTTGAAGAAGGCTGATGCACATCTGGAGGTCCTTGTGCGGCGGCCAGCTGCCTAGCTTGGCTGAAAATCGAATCCACATTGCTGCCTTTGGTAGGGTCTTGGACAAGCATTCCACTGGAACCAGAAACAGGACAAATTAAGAATACCAACTAATTCCATAAACGAAACACAAAAACAATTGCAAATTTATACATATCGAAGATATTTTATATCTGCACAAAATCGAATTCCACAGATAGCTCATATAGAAACAAAAGCGAGAATGTTACAAACGGAACCCCATTACGATATTAATCCACAACGTTCTTGAGTCTAGAAATAATCCACTTGCACCCCCATTACAATATCATTGACAACGAATTGAAACTTTCTTTCTTTTACTAATTTTGGTTTTTCTCAGCAGCCAAACACAACGGAAGAATGAATGTTACAAAACGGAAAAAGAAGCTAAATTGCACTTTCTATTAGGTGAGTTGATATCTCAACGTAAACATTCAGCATTATTGATTAGTTTTCTACTGTTTTCTGGGTTAAGAGCAACAAAGTATCCAAATTAGGGAAAAAAAAGGTCATTTTCCTGGGAACCAAACAAGAACTAAGAAAGTATGTACCTTTTCTCGCCACCAGTGTAGTACTCCTGGGGTTCATCGGAGTCACCATCGGACCCGCCCTTCGCCGGCCGATTCAGATCGGAAAGCGTGCGTATGCCACGCGGACGACTCGCAGACGGCGGCTTGGCATCACCCTTGCTGTCGGCTCCACTAGAGGCGGCGCGCTTCGATCGGAGCTGATAGGGCGCACGAGACGCGGGCGACGGCGAGCGAGAGCGCGGCGGGGATTGCGAAGGAGAGTAATTGGGGGAGTGCGAGGGTGAGGGAGAGGGAGAGTGGGAGGCGGGGATTGAGCGCGGGGCGGCGTGGGTAGCCTCGGCGGCAGCGGGGACGGCGGCGTTGTTGTCCAAGAATGTGGAAACGGCGGCGTCGAGGTCCCAGTTGTGGGATTCGAGGAAGAAGAGGGCTTCTTGCTCGGGGGCGGAGGTGATCTCGCAGAAGGAGTTGATGACGGCGTCGTTTTGGGGATTGAATTCTTGAGGTTCGGCTTCCATGGTGATTGGATTGTTCAGTGTTTCACTCCAAATCGGATTCTTTGATTGTTTTCCAAGACTTCCGAGTGAGTGAGATTAGAGAGAACTCCCAAGCTTTTCGTTTGTGTTCTATATTTTATAGGTGTACTTCGCTTTATGAAACGGCGCCGTGCTGTGGCGCACATAAACCACCAAGTCGGCTTGTGATCGCAATTGTGATTAGACGGCGTGTCGTTTCAGGGCATTATTCAACTCAAATAAGTTAAATTCCACTAACCTCTTACTTACTCGGTTCTTTTGAGATTTATTTTATTTGATAAAATTGAATTATAATTTACTATTTTTTGGAATGCTCACTTTATATATATACAGATAATCCAGTCAAGAAATAAAAAAATAATTTTAAATATTCCACGATCCACCACACGTGTTTGTTGAAAGCTGTTTGTACCATACTTCACCAATCCCGAAACTACCAAGCACCGGTCCTTTGTACCTTTAGAGACCCATCAAGGGTTCGCGTCAAGCGCCCCGCCGAAGCACATGAGTTTCTCTCCCAACCAAGAGGCCAATCACAACATGGCACGTGTCAACACCGTAGAAAGCTCCTAGAGTCCCACATCGACTGGCGTGACGAAACCTGGGAATTCTTCAACTATAAAAGAACATCATTCTCCCCTACAATTAAGCTCTCATGACTTAGACCTCTAATCCCTTATTAGAACCTCACAAATGATGATTATGCCTAAACCCATGTATTATGTAAACTCTTACATTATTAATGAGAACCTCTACCTTCGTGGACGTAGCCCAACCAGCGAACCACGCACATCTCTGCAGCTGTTTCCATCTCTATCACATCATACATTATCTTCACTTGATGACCCGACCCAGCGAAGGTCATCTCACCTTGTGACACTTTACGTTGTTCCAAAGTCCACTCGATTTTGTGCATCAACAAAAGCGTTTTCATACAAAAACATATTTTAACGTTTTTAGTTATCTGAAAGCGTTTTTAGTTATCTGAAGGCAATGTCAAATGAGCGCCTCCTATGGGATATCTATCTATACACTTTGAATCCGACTTCTCTTCTAATTAAGTTAATTGACCTAATGGAGATTCAAATGAAACAATAACTTTTATTGCCCAAAAATAATCTTATATTTCATTAGAAAAAGAGAAAAATATTATATGATCAAATGGGGTCTGGTTTCATACACTTCCCAGAAAGAACACATGAAGGGATATATATCTATATTGCAAGAACTGAACTTCGACAGCTTCGAGCACTGAGTAAAAATTTCATTCAACTTGCATTTTGCATGTCACTCAGCCATTCACCTGCAAACAGAAAACTCAGATATTAAGGAACTATTAGAGGCGATTTTGCAACAACGAAGAAAGAAAATAATGTTGATGAGCATTTAAGTTACGATTTTTTTTGGGGGGGGGGGGAGGGGGAGAGACGAAAAAACGGGGTCTTTGTCTAAAGAAATGCTTTGAGAAAGGGCGGATGTATAGAACCTTTCAACGAGATAGTGCTTTTTCAACTCTCTCAAAATGGAATATATTCCAAACATATATGCCATGGTTCCTTACTTCGAAAGGATACCAATATCTAAATTTGATATTTTTAGATACTTTTGCAGACCTATTGCCCGTACATAGTTGTTACTATAATGAAGAAGAAACTAGTAGTCTGTAGAGTTAGGCTTAAGAAATGAATGTGCAGTTGAGCAAAGCTGCAAACTGCAAGCAGTCAAACGAAAACTTAAATACATTTTAATTGACTTCTCAGCGGCCGCCAAATCTCTGATTGTTTTAGTTTCTAAAACAGTTATATACAAGAATCTGAAGAAACAGTGATCTGAGCTACATGCTTGAACAAAAATTGCAACGGCAAGTGCGTGACGCAAAGTGCTGTTGAATTTTTAAGATGCCCAAGTTCCTTCCTCCTAACAAGACACTTTCATCAGAAACGTAAAACATAAAGCTTCTCAACCACATGTGAAATACTTAGTGAAATGAATTAGTTTACAAGTTTGATTACTAATTAGATCTACGTGATTGGCCAATCAAAAGTAATCATTCTTTTCAAATGACAAGGGATAATGGCCATCCTATTACAAAGCACACTTTACAGCTTTCACAACTAAACATCTTTACTCATCATCGATTCGCCATTAACATGGAACATAACTTACCACTCTACCACCGGAGTTCATGTATATCGAGTGGCAGCATCCCCACTGTCAGGAAGGCGAGGAACCACAACAGGTCCTCCTCTAACTTTTTCGACAGCAGAAGTAACCCTCAATGGCCGACCCAGCAATGCCTGCAAGCAGAACTACATTAATCAGAAAATCTTTTCCTAAAAACAAACTTTGATCCATGAACACTATAGTTTCTGCATCACCTTCCCATCCATGGCATCTTTTGCAACCTGGGCTTCATCTTCCTTGGAGAAATTAACAAATCCGAACCCTCTCGACCTGCCGGAATCTCTATCGTACACTATCTTCACTACAATGCAGAATACGAACAAAGATTAATTATTTTTGTAAGGCAAGCTATACATAACATCGAAATAATAGAAAAATAACTGCAAGTGATCATTGGGGCATTTCATCGAACACGTAGACGACTGATGAAAAATATGCAAAAATACAAATTGGGTAACCAAGATTTGACCTTCAGTGACCTCCCCGAAGGAAGAGAAGGCGTCTTTCAATGACTTCTCGTCCACCGACCATGACAATCCTGCAAAACCCAGAAGCCAAATCACCGTAAAAACGATCAAAACACGAAAATTACATCACTTTGAAGGTGTATTGTATGTATGGGGAGGAGTAGAGAGAGAAACCTCCAACGAAGAGCCTGCTGTTTTGGGGAGGAGAGGAGGAGGAAGACGGTGGCGAGCAGAAGAATCGCAGACTTAAAGTTGGGTTTTGGATTGTAGTTGTTGTCGATGCTCTTCGAGCAAGGAGCGTCCACAAACCGTTGTTCCTCATTGACGACATGATTAGCCGATGACTTTTTCCTTCTTTTTGCGCGCTTTTGAGTTTTGAGCTGGATTTTGAACCCACGCATTTGGGTTTGTGGGCTGGCTCAATTGAGGTCCATGCCAAGTGGGCATAGTAAAACTAACGTCGAATCACATTTTGTCATCCGAAACTAAAGAAACATCACTTCCCTTCATTTTGCCCTCTGAAACTAAAAAAAACGTCACTTCTTGAAACTCACATTGTGCATGTTTGTGTCTAAGCCATCTCAATCTCTGCTTGGCTGGGGGAGGTCTTGAGTCAACTCACAGAAACAGAAAAACAATATTTTTATATGATTTCAATATTAAGTTGTGATTTGTTATGAATGAATTAACGATCAATTTAAAACGTATCACAAGAAATCGAATTAGGAGATGATTCAAATGGATCTTCATTTTCCAATTGGGAGCATTTCCAAATGTACATCATGACTAAAGTTTTTATTTAGAAGTTCTTTCCTACTTCAGTTCTTCCCTATGCTTGTGCTCCAAGTTCCAGCAGAAGAGTGTTGTTGATGGTATTTGCTGCAGACCCAAAAAATTGAATCGGACCTGATTGAAAGCGAAAACTTCAGTAACTCAAAAACCCAGCTTCTACAGTCCATAAAACAAAATTAAAGACAGATTTACGTTATCAACTAACCTGGATTAACGTAACGATTCTTAAGAGCCCACTCGTCCCGAAAAGATGCAAATTTTTTGAATGGTGCACCTGATATTTTCACCAGCAAAGAAACAAAGAAAGTGTGTACCATTGTTTGCAGGAGATAATTCAAGGTTCGGACAAGTGTTTACCTTCAAGTTCCACCATTGCTTTCTTAATCACAGGCTTGAACTTCCCTGCAAAATTCATACTCTCAGATCAAATCACAATTCTTATGTGTGATTTAATTTCTTGAATCTCAAGTTAAATTTCTTTAGGAATAGTTAGCCTAGATCAAATGGTGAAAAGGCAATTTGAGGTGTACCATGTCTTCGCTCCACATCCATTAAAGAAGTCAATGCCGTTCCACCAACTGTCCATTGCTCAACCGGAGCAGCCAAATTTCCCACCTGCACACAGAGTTTAAATTAGCAAAACCCTTGTGAATTACGCGTTTTGAGTAACGAAGGAAACACAGTTGATGGACTAAGAAAAAGTGAACGAACTCTATAACTTACAGAGGATATCAATCCAGTCTTTCCAGAATGAAGGAGGGCACCGGCGCTATAACCCAATGCATAGCAGTAGTTTGCATCAAAGTTTGTAGGAAGACCGCATCTTCCCTCGTAACTGCAAAGTACAAATTAAGTTTCTGATACAAGGAACGAAATATACAGCAATACGAATCATATGATCCAAATAACCAGATGAACAAATACGTTGATACCCGAAGAAGTGTGTCTTTCCAGCGAAGTCACGCTTATAGTTCCCCTCCTGCTTCCGTTTGTCCAGTTCAGTTTCTACCATTTGAAGGAGCATCTTTTCGGTTTCTATTTTCGCAACCTAAATGCTTAACATCGTGTTAAGATTCAACAAACGCAATATTCGAACAAAGTCCAACGGATAAAGGACAAAGATACAACAATAAAAAGAATTTACCTGCACATTCCCGTGTGGATCTCTTTCGAGCAGTAGTTGCTCCTGAATCGTTTGAGGCAAAAACTCAAAAAGCTCAAGAGATTGACTCTGGAGTTTCTTTTTCCACACCCCTGCTTGATCAACAACATCATGAGCTAAGATTTCGTTAAGCTCCGAAATTAGTTGCTGTACCTGCAAGTTTTATGGTAAAACCAAAACGAAACTTTTAAGAATTTCCCAGCAGTCAAAAACATGGAATCGAGCGAATTACATTCTCTCGTGCCTTTCAAAATGATACCTCTGGAATGAAATCAATCAGGCCTTCTGGTATAAGTACAACACCATAATTCAACCCAAGTTCCGAACGTTTGCAGATTATATCTGTTATATTGTCCGTTACACTCTTGAGTGTCTGCTTCTTGGCAGCAACCTGCCGCAAAACGATGTCAAGTCAAAAAAAAGTTTACGGTTCACCCGCCCATTCTTCTAATACACGGTCTGTTATGAATCACTAGCTCTCACTTTTTTCTTCTCTTTGCAAGAAGTCAAAAGAGAGTCGATAAATTTGGAGCGTAATTTGAGAACTGAGAACAAAAAACTGCAAGTTGGCCAGTGTCATTTCCATTTAAGCTCAAACTTGCTGAGAGAGAAGGATATGATCAGAAAATACCTCTTCCCCAATAATCGTGACGTTTGGACGAGTCTGCAGAGCACACTCCAAGGTTATATGAGAAGCTGCTCGCCCCATAAGCCTTACAACTGCATAGACAGAAAATTAGGGAGGACAACCAAGAAGAGAAATTTACGGTCACAGTTCTTGTTGATGTTCCTACAAGTCATCCTTAACTAAATATGTATCGTGCAAAACCATGACAAGTTTTTTAAAACTTGCCACACGCCATCGAAAAACATATAAAGCACGACACAAATCTGATAACCGATTCATTCTTATACGTCCAGAGCACTTACAGTGGTAGTATTTCCCAGTTGAACGGGCATCTGTCATTACGTTACCAATCATTTCTGAATATAGCTGCATGTTTCGCACAGGAAAAACAATTAATCAATAATCCAAACTAATAAGTGAAGAATGTACACTTCTCAGTTCCTTTCTTATGGTAAAAATTTGCTTGTATCACAATGTATAATATAGCATAAGAATTACCTTGCATGCAGTGTCGAATCCAAAACTTATGGGGACCTCTTTGCTTTTCAGATCACCATCAATGGTTTTTGGACATCCAATTACCTGTGTCTTCATATTTTTACCCCTAAAAAGCATAAGAGATCTCGAAAATTACATAAGCATAAATACTAAAGCTCGGTGTACAAATTCGCAGATATAGCAAAACATTAAAACTTGGAGAGACATAGTTTGTACCTGAAGTGTTCAGCTAGAAGGCAAGCATTAGTATTTGAGTCATCCCCACCAATGACCACAAGCCCGTCTAAATCAAACTTCTTTGCTGTTTCTTCTGCTAGCTTAAACTGAAAAGCGTATACACTTTGGTTACCATATATCTAAAATTTGATCTGAGAAAAGAAAATCTGCCCAGAGATGAATTTGATAAACATGTGAACCATTTTACAGGAGCAATTAAGTAACCTGTTCGGGAGTTTCGATCTTGTCTCTGCCGCTTGCAATCATGTCAAAGCCACCCTGTCAAAAGAGTACGTGAGAGTGAACTTGTCAAGCATGCTGCAAATTTGATTAAAAAGCAAACTAGACCAAAGTCTCTTGTGATTAATGAACAAATTATACAAGAGCAATCTACTTGGAAAAACATTTCTTACAACACAAGAAAGAAAAGAGTGCAGAACATTGATTGATAGATATCATAATATCGACACAAAAGACAACCTGATTTCTGTAAGGATAGATGAATTCCGCAGACAATTGAACGTATTTACACTTCATGATCCCCGCCGGACCACCCTTAAATCCATACATTACGCTTCCACTAGTGTGCTTCTGCAAGTAATCTAACCACAAAATTAATAGAAAGAAGAAAAAATTTAAAGAAACTCGAGTGCTAAAGTTTCAACTGAAAATATCTGTTGTGATAGGATCTAACTCAAAGCAAGAGCCTCACCAAAAATCCCACAAATGACATTGTGTCCACCGGGAGCCTGTCCTCCGGAGAGAACCACTCCAATCTTCAAACTCTTGTCCTTCGAAAGCGCCGAAGAACTGCATGGCTTTAGCATTGCTGAAGGCTGCCCAAATAGGTTAGGAAACAACTTGGCTATCTCCTCTGCGCGTATATATTGAACAAAATTACATCACAAACTAAATCAAAATCCAATAGGACCTGGGTTTAAAGAAGAAAGGACCTGGGTTTCCTGCGGCCGAGCTTTCAGGGCCATCGACGACGCTGAAGGGGCTTCTGAGAACGGAAGGGAGAGGAAGTGGAACGTCGAGACGACTGGCCTGGACCTCGCTGTATGATGAGATGAAGCGACCAGGCACTGCCTTGCCATTCATAGAGTACGTCATTGCCTTCAAACTACAGTGTCAATGTGACAGTGGAGAAGAAGAAACAGAAGAGAGAGAGAGAGAGAGAGAGCGGAGAGTTGGTTATGGATAATGGAATCACGTATTGCGTTGGTAGTAGGCAGTCATTATCAGAGACCGTGACATTGGAAATTTGTATATTTATTCGAACTCCACGCCTCTTTCAACAATCTCGAACAAAAAGGCGAACTCAACGGAGTCAGTTATAGCGATCCCGCTACTGTGAAAAAATATGCTATACGCGCTCAATTAGAAAATACTATTAGTAGCGTATATGTAATCAAGTTTCTTCTTTTTTTGAAGAATGAGATATGAACAATGCCTTGGCATGTAAATTTGAGGTAACTATGATTTTTATCGTCAAACTATCACGTGATTGTCAATTTACTGCCGACATTAATTCACGATAAATTAGAGTCATGAACTATAAAAAGCAGCCAACGTGGTTTATCATCAATTTTTTCCAATTTCGTCCAGTTTGGGGCCAGCAGGTCGCAAACAAGACCAAAACAACGAAGGCAAACTTCAATGTATTTATAAAATTATAGTAAAGACTTCTAACAAAAGCGCTTATGAGCGATTCCTACCGGAGTAATCCCAATCAAGTCATGAAGTATGTTGGGCTAGACGAAAACAAAAGGTCAGTATGTTGAGCTTGGTACAGTAAAACCTCGATAAATTAATACTCTTGGGACTAGAAAAATTATTATTTTAACGAGATTATTAATTTATCGATAAATGAATAATTTATTAATTTATTGATAAATTAATATTTTATTAATTTATAAAAGATTTTCTGTTTTCAAAGAAAATATGTTCATGTATCTTATAAAAAATCATAGTCATATATTCATGTATTAGACAAACTTCTAATGGACATTAAAAAGAAGAATATATAATGGTTTTAAAGATACATGTATATACATATTCATTGAATTAGAAGATAAAGTGGTTTAGATCACTCAATGTATATGCATATACATAGAACATGATCTCTATATAAATAATCTATGAAACCCAAAATCATGTTATCTTGTTCTTCCATGGCTTCTCATTTGAAAGGAGTGAAAAAATTTACATTAACTGATGAGATGAGGAAAGCTTTATGCGATTATAAAAATGAGCATCCTTCTTCTACTAAAAAAGATTTGCAACAATGGGTTCTACAAAAGTATCAGCTCTCCATCAATTGTTTCTCCATCGTTCTATAAAATTTGGTAATCTACCAATTGTTTCTCCAAAAGAGGCCTTTCAAGCAATAGTAATATTGAATAACTACTTGCTACAAAATGAAAAAGATATACCAAATGTGGTGTCTACATTGCAAAAAATTAAGGATGAGATTCAGTTCAATTTAGGTGCAAAGAAAAAACAAGTGACTTTAGAAGCATTTTTTGAGAAAAATTGAAATTGTTTGGTAAAAAGACTATCATATACATTATGAATTGTTATGTACTATATTTTTATGTATTTTAATGAATTATTAATTTATATATCCAATGGGCCTTAAGGAAAGTTAGAAAAAATTATTATCTTATGCATTAATCAAAATTATTATTTTAGTACACATGCCCGAATTGAGACTGGAGTTTTTTATTATTTAAACGAAGTTATTAGTTTATCAAATATTAATTTATGAAGGTTTTACCCAAACCAAAAGGCCCAAAGTACCAGCTAGGCCTACATAGCAAAAGGAGCTAAAATCAACTTCACCACTCAGAAACACGAACAAGGCAGTCAGCCCTCGCCGCCGTCGTCACAGGTTGCAACTCCGTCGACGAACATACTTGAGGTCATCTCTCTCTCTCTTCCTCACTCTCTCCTCTATATAATCTCTGTCTGTTAATCTGCTACCTTTTCTTTTTCTGCGCTCTCTTTTTTTACTTTTTGTAGTTCATGAATTGCCGGGTAAATGTTGAATCTAACAGTGAAAAATCTGATTTTAGGGTGAAATGAAGATAAAATGTTTTGTTCTTGAGAAAGATTGAGCCTATTTACCAACGGGCTTAGTTTAATTCCAGCTTTAGAGATTATACAACATCTTAATTTTGTTGCATTTGTTCAATTTTAGGGGTAAGTGAATGAAGATTTGAGATATACTTAATAATTTTTGGGGAAATACATTAGCGTTCTGAAACTGGGTACTAATCCAAGTTCATGAAAATTCAGCTTGGTGGACACATTTATTGTTTTTCTTGTGATTGATCGGTACATGATGCGGCCGTGGCGGTTACAAGTGGGTTTTTGTTCTGTTTTTTTTTTTTTACCATGTTTGATTGGGTAAATGTCAAAACATTTCTGATGTAAACGAGGCGAATGATTGGCATTAACCAGTTTTTGATGTTTATCTTTGCAATTCTGTTTTAGTAGTGATTGAGATCCTTTAAGCAAAGCTACACCATGTTCTAGTAAGTCGGAAATCTTTGAGATATAAATAGTAAGCTAGGTTTAACAGAGGCACTATAGAACATTCGCGTTGCATTTGCATAGACTTTCTGTATTCTCGATTTGTTATGTTTATCTTCTCTCTGGTGTTTTTCTTCATTCTGATGCAGCCATGTATTAGTAGTTTTCACGTATATTGAAGTTATGGCTTAGGCACCATTTTGGGATGTGTAGGTTGGAGAAGAAATGAATGCTTTCAAGGCTTATAAAGCCAGTGTCCCAATTGCATGGAGCCCTAACCTGTATATAACTTTGGTGAGGGGAATCCCGGGAACCAGGAGACTTCACAGGCGTACTTTAGAGGCATTACGTCTTGGAAAGTGCAACCGAACTGTCATGCGATGGAATACTCCTACAGTTAGGGGAATGCTCCAACAGGTTTGATATAAGCTCACGATGGATGTATTTGTAAGGCATCTCTCCTGTCTGTAGTTGGTAATGTTAGCATGTTATGTTCCACGCAGGTTAAGAGATTGGTCGTGATTGAGACAGAAGAGATGTATAAGGCCCGCAAACAAAACTTGGAAAGCCACCAAGCTATACGTCCTCCTTTGGTCATAAATCACCAACCTGCTTCTGCAAGTGGTTCTTCTTAACAGCCTGTGTAATTGTTTAGAGGTCAGCTCTCAGCTTCTTAGATATGCGCCTCTTGATCGAGGAGACTTAATATTCCTGTAGTGTAATTTTTTATAAGCAGCCAGTTCTGGATCCAGTTGTTTTATCAATTCCATGTTTGGCTTTTTGTCTCAAAATTTGCAGTGGTTCTGAACTAGTTAATTAACGTTGATACCAGTAATCTTGCAACTAGATGACTTCTATTTGCATTGCAATATGTTGGATGGTTTGATTTGACGAATTCCCGATTTCTTGACATGTGTCTTGTTATGCTGTTAATTTTGTTTTTCGGATGAATACAAATCTGTCATTACATTGAATTCTAGATCACGCTGTATTTACATTTAGTATGAGAGACTGCATACAAAAAAAGGTAAATTCATATTAGATACCAAGTTGGGTATAGCTTTTAAGGAAAAATACTATATTTAAGGAAAAATACCAAGTTTAATTAAATATTTTATGATAAGCCACAAACTTTATTGCAAGTGATCTTATGACTAAATAAAAGATATGAGAGATTACCATATTGTCCTCAAGTTTATTTCTTTCATAATTTTATAAGGCCTTTAGAGCTCGGGGTTAACTTTAAAGGTTTAGGGTTTTAAAAGGTCGGTCAAGGTTTGGGGTTGATCATTTTGGGTTTAGGGTTTTAGAATGTCCTTGGGAGGAGCTTAGGGCTTAGGGTGTAGGTCTCGGGTTTTGGGCGAAGCCCAAAATCCGGGAACTAGACCCTACGCCCTAAGCGATTAACGTAATAAAAAAAAATTTCTTCTAAAACAATTATTCATACTCATGCTTGTTAGTTACAATTCATTGGGAAAGTTAATGGCTATAACTTTGTGATGGTAGGGTTGGACATTATTGTCATTTTACCTAGCAAATTAGTTTGACTTTTCAACTAGTACCTAAACTAAAACTATGGTATTTTAACTTAAAGTTATTTTGAATTTGGTATTTAAACTAAAAACTCCCTACAAAAAAAGGATTTAAATTTCTAATAAATGATTGATAAGCGTACAATATTACACAAGATCCTTTTCGAAGCATAGATACTAGGATCCTAAGGTCCTTCCTTTGCCTCAATTCTGATTATCTCTGCCATCTCTTCAACTGTTTTGATATTCGAGCCCTTGAACTCCTTTTCGCCACTATCATCAGGGCTATTGTGCTGATGGCCTTTGTATTGGTGTCTCATTGCAAAGGCAAGAAAAACTAAGAAATTTATAGCTCCTAGCACCGCGAGGACCCAGTAGAAGTTATCTACCCTTCCCTTGTTCAAGTTACTCCTCAGCCAGCTCTTCTTAGTCACCTTGTCCACTACCGTCACCAAAAGACTGCTTACGTAGAATCCCATTGAGATGGTGCTTAAGAAAAGCCCCGTGCTCATGGACTTCATCCTGTCCGGTGCCTCTCTGATGAAAAACTCAAGTTGTCCGACATAGACAAAAGCTTCCCCTGCACCCACGAAGAAGTATTGTGGGATTAGCCAGAAAGCACTTAGTTTGGTGTTTTGGTGAACTGCAATGTTCCTTCTTTCTTTCTCTACTATTGCGGAAGCTACCATAGCTGCCATTGATAAAATGAGTCCAACCCCAATCCTCTGTAGGCTTGTTATTCCTTGGGCATTGTTGGTGAGTTTCCGAGCAAGAGGGACAAAGAGTTTCTCGTTTAAGGAAGTAAAGACGAGGATGGTGATGAAGAGAAATGCCGAGAAAGAACCCGCAGGGATTTCAAAGGAGCCCACTTTTCGGTTCATGAAGGTGGCTTGTTCGATGGTGAACGTAGTCATCTGAGAGTAGACCGTCCAGAAGAGGATACATGTCGACCAGATTGGCATGAGCTTGAAAACCAGTTTCACCTCTTCAACTTGAGTCACTGTGGATACTATCCATGAGTTGCTTCTGTTTCCTTCATGAGCAGCATATTCATCTAGGATTGCAGCTTTGTCTAAACACCTAACCATTCACATGCGTAGTAGATATACAAAACCTAGTCAGTGCCAGTGAAGAAATTTGATGTTTTAAAGTTTAGATGGCCAAGTTCTGATTTTGCACATATGCAGATAGTCGGATTTGGATATTTTAGGTTTCTGACGCCCATTTTCTCATTCTGCACACGCATGTTTAGTTATGTCCTTTTTCTATTTATTCAATCCCAAGGTCAAAAATAAGCAGGGTGTGCACGAGAGAAAAATAATGTGCGAAAATCACTTCCCGCTGATATATTTGGAATAATGGCTTTATATGTAAACTTACTTGAGCCTCTCTGTGTGGGGGATCTTGGCTTCTTGGCATCCATTCAAAAGGCTTGGATGAGAAGGATGAGGATAAGCCCTCTTCTTCCAAGCCAAAAATATCACTCTCCATATGACAGTTAAAGGGCTGCCTCGAGGCTTGCTGAACCGGTAAAACGTCGTCCCCGCGAGCAATACGATGATCGCTATGATCATCGCCCCAGCCGATATTCCATAACCCAACCCTCTGCTAACATTGACTTGCACATACACCAGCACAATAACAGCAAACAGAGACCCAATGCTGATGCCAAAGTAGAACCTGTTGAAGAAGAAGATCATGGCCTTCTCTTCCTTTGGGTCTGCGGCGTCGAATTGATCGGACCCGAAACCTGACACGTTGGATTTTATCCCACCACCACCCAGTGCTGTAGTGTACAAAGCGGCATAAAGCAGGGCTAATTGGCTGCCGTTGGCCTCAATGCATTGATGGTGTTGCTGTCTGTAGTCATCACATGGAGGTGGTCTCATGCTATGAATTGATGTAGCCAATGTCAACAAAATTATCCCCTAAATTGCAATAACAAGAACAATTCAGTTTTTATAAATCTTAAAACTCACTCGAGGGCTTGAGCGTATCGAAGGGGGTTCGACTTACCACAGCAGTTATGGTTGCAGAAAGTGCAACAGTGAGGTACCTTCCAAGCTTGGCATCTGCTAGGAACCCACCAAGGAGGCCAAGGAGGTTCAAAGTTCCCATGAAGTTGGTCACTATGGTTGCAGATTTTGCAGAAGATATATGCAAATTTCCAACCAAGTATGTTACCAAATTCATAGAAATTCCCATCACACATATCCTCTCAGCTAGTTCAATTCCTGCAACATAGTCATCATGAAGCAACAAAGCACACCTTAAGATAATGCATAAAATGGCTAGACGCGATCTGTCCATAACTCAAACGTGAATATCAGAAAGAGAGAATTTGAGTAGAGAAGTTAGAATTAAGCACCCAAAATAAGCCCCGCAGCAAGCCATCCACCGGTTTTCGACTTGTCCACCGGATTCCCTCGAAAATCCACCACATCTCCATCTTCCTCACCTTTCCTTGAGATCAAAACCTGTTGAAGTTAAGGGAAAAAAAATTGTAAAAAGAAAGGAAAAAACTCATTGAAATTTCAAGTTTTTAGTATAATATTGGAGTTGTATGAGTAAGTAGCTACCATCTTTTAGAGAGAGAGAGAGAGAGAGAGAGAGAGAGCACTTTTTTCTTGATTAGAATATGCAGTAGTAGCATGAGATTCCATGAATGATTGGGGGTTATAAGTAGAAGTGTGAGGGATGGTAAATACTAGCTTTGTCATGGTCTGCACAATTTCTGGTGATCAAGAGCAGCTCAGGCACACCACATTGCTAAGGCATGTGACCACTTTGAATACGTAAGTATGTTTTTGGGGTTTTTGTGCTTGCAAGTTGCAACCATAACAATGGAAAGTGACACGCACATTTTTTTGATAGAGTTGAGAAAGCTGTATGACACTTAGATGCCATACATAGATCTTATGGAGAATCAAATCAAATGGTCCACCACCCTTCCACAGATTTCCGTTGTTCGAATACATGTAAATCTCTCGTAAATCATACGTACATTCAGATAATTTTATGTCGATAAAAAATTTAAAATTAAAACGTACGTATTGTTGGAAATAATTCAACAATCAATGACAAGTTTATTTATGCTAATAAATAAATACAACGTACAATATGCAATATATAAACAATAAGAAATTATTATAAGAAAAACAAAGATCGAGGCTTGCATACCGCAATGTCCTTGAAACAGAATTTCGTCCCTACTCTATGCTTGTAATTTGTTGGACGTCTGCTTCACCAGGATTCAATGATCTAAGTCAAAATTCCAGCACCGAAAAATTGACTTCTGGCGAATATCAAATGTGGTTCTCTCAGCTGGATGGTTTTGGTTTTCAGAAAGTTTTTTGTCAAAATCTGAATGAATAAATGGCATGCAAATGAATGAATATAAAGAGTGTGGATACCTGTTCGCAACAGGCATGGGGATGGGATGTGTTTGTTGGGAGGCATCTGTTCGAAAAGGGTGCTTTGCTCTCTGGTGCTCCTTCGTCAATTCAGACTTCATCTGAAAAGATGAGTCTGTTGGAAGAAGAAAAATTAAATCCAAGATTAAAAAATGATTAATTAATTAACGGATTTAATTTTTCTTTTGACAATTAATTAATATTAATTAATTTTCACACCCCAAAGCCCAAACCCAAGGTTGAGCCCAATTTTCCTCTCTATGGTTTCATTACTCTAATCACTTTGTAAGAAGTACAAAGGCTTATAAAGGATATGAACTTTTTGGTGGTGACCAATGTGGGACAAAAGTTGAAATGGTATTACTACTCAAACATCTCCAACACGTATAAGTTTACAGTTCATACTAAACAAGCCATAATTAAATACTTCTTTTCACTATTTGGTGTATACCATTGTTACGTGCTTAATTTGAATCCTTTGCAACTGTTATAATCCTCAAGAATCACGACATTTGATCTGTCATAATGTCGGATTCAATATATAAAACAAAAGCACCTCAATAATAAGTTCAACTTTTCAATAATCTTAGCACAAAAAATGATGAACTACTTTTGTTGGACCGACCACAATCGTGTACAGGTGGAATACCCTGGTTGAGTCTTGACCAGGGCAATGTTGCTCTCGGGCTTAGATCCTCGGCGGATTAGTCCTGTGCGAATCCTGCGGATCGATTGATCGCATACGTTGAATACAATTATTTTTTATTATTATTTTTAATTAATGTCAACAGTAAAAATAAACATGAATAAATCTCAATTGTTCATCATCTAGTAGCGCCTAATGATACATAACACTAAAAAAAGTTCGTACACACTTGAGGAATACTTGAGGAGGAAGATGATAGTGGGGATTACAGTAGTACTGTAGTAGTGACTCATCACTTTTCTGGATTTGGATTACGAGGAGGTCGATTTACTAATTGCCATGCATTTTGCACTCAGTGCAGTGTCATGCTGTTTAAGTTGTCATTAAAGAGACCTATAGGTGTCCATTCTCGGGGTCCTCTGTCTATGGTGTATAGAAAGTCTCTCGAGGGACTATCAAGTTTATACATAATGATACAATCAATCGTCTATGCGTGCCTGAGTTGATATGTATTGTTATAAATTCTACCTACATGCGTTTTTACGATTGACTATATGTAACGGCTCTTAAATTAAAAGATAATATAAGCGTGCGCAATATAAAGTCGGATCATGTTATTACAAAATTGAGCATAACTTGATCATATTGTAAGCAAACAATAATATTAATGTTGAAATTTAGGTTTTTAATTAGGGTACGTACATTAGGTAAATTAACCTTTTGGTGGTAGAGGCCAGAAAAACAGTCACCTATGAAGCATATATGTTAGGCTCCGGTTGCTATACCCTGTTAAGTGGGACTAGCTTAGCTAGGATTAATAACCTACGTTTATTAGAGTTCAGTACTAAAAAATGAGACTAAGTCGGAATCGCACTGACAGTGCACCTCACTAAATAGCCTTATCCAATCCCGCGCGAAAGGGAGGACTCTGCGCCTCACTAAATGGCCTTATCCAATCCCGCGCGAAAGGGAGGGATTAAGCAGGATTAGACGTGGGGGCTTTCATTCTTTTTGGATCTCGATGGGGCTGCTTCGAAGAGAAGGCTGAAGGAGGAGGAAATGAATTTGCAGATCGCAGTTGCTGAATCGTGGCTAGAGGAGGAGGCTGGGCATCGTGGTTTGCTTCGGATCTGCAGATCGCTGGGAGGAAACGGGTCTGCAACTATTTGTTTTCATGATTGTGGGATGGATGGGATTAGCAAACCCAAATATGAATTGCAGACTTGAAGAGGAAACGGAGAGGAAAGGAAAAGATGAGTTGCAGAAAATAATAAGGAAACGAAGAGAGAGAGAATTAAAAACTAATAAAATGTTAGTGTTTTTTTTATATTAAAAAATAAAACTAAAAAAATGACAAAAAAAAAAATTGATCATATAAATATTTAGTGACATTGTACCAAACGTTTTATTATTCTTATCATACTTAGTTCATGCCAAACTAGTCCAACTTAATCTAAAAAACTAATTCAGTCCGAGCTAATCCATTATAACAAACGGAACCTTAAAAAGACAGAGAAGTTGCCAATAACTTAGGTCACAGGGAGTATTAATTAGGAAGTCAAAGAAACAGAAATGAAGAATTATTTCAAGGGAATCATAAGAAACAACTTATGCTTTATATTAACTGTGCCAAATTTATTTAGCTCTACTCAGTTTAAAGTATGGAACATTGCAATACCTAACTAACTCTCTTTTTCTTTGGCAAATTTTGGAAAGTAGCCAAATTGCGTATAGATGCTGAAGACTTTTAGCCTAATTTTAAAGATTTTTAGAAGTTTAACCACTCAAAAGGGTTTGAGCACTGCTCGATGAGGACCTCGAGTGGTTATATTTCTAAATCATGAAAAAAAAAAAAAAGAACGATTGAAACTCTTTCTGTGGAGGGATTTGAGCAACAATGCAGATTATGTTACCTCTCTAATCTGCATTTTGTTTGTACTGACTTTACTTTCTTCACTTTTAATCAATAGGGTTGGTTTATATCAATTCTTTCTCACTTGGTGGGTTGGGGTTAGAAGTAGAACTGCAACATTTTTTTTTCTCAATTTTTCCTAATATTTTGAAGTCTATTTTGCTCTTTTATTTTGTTTACTGTCAACATTTCAGCAGATATAGCAGGAGCTACAGAATATGTTCATCCAAGGATCTGTTGCTTTTGTAAACTCATTAAATTAATTATTTACTCTTCATCCCAGATTTTCGTTTTATGTTTATACAGATTCACTAATTTACCCAGTCTTGCTTGCTTACATGCTGAGCAGTAACTTAATCCTTTTAACAGTCTTATTACTTGAACGCATGCATGCAGAGCAGTAACTTTATATCCTAATTTGCCGAGGAGCTTTATACTTAGGGAAAACTTACGATTTACTCTCTTGATGACTTTCATTTTGGTTCTAATCTTCATTTAATCTTATAAAATGTGCTTAATTTGCCTATGATTTTAAGTAGTATGTGAATTTTTTCGTCAAATTGATACTATCTTTGTCCATTTAAGTGGTGACAATTGGTATGTTTTAAAAGATTAGAGGGCTCAAAACCTAACAAAGGTCACGAGTTTGGTGGGCGTCACTAAAATTTTCCGTTATACTTATAAACACTCAGATATTACAACAATGAAGGGCACAAAATGGGCTAGAACACCTTTCGTTCAGCCACCATTACAAAGCCAAAAAAAAGGGCTTACAAGTTATATAACCCCAGCACTCTTTTTCCCACCACAATATCATATACCTAATAAGAAGCAACCAAATCCAAATTTTGCCCCTGATCCATATTCCTTTGGGCCTTCAGTTCTGAAAACTTTGCAAAAACTCCCACTAATGGTGCTGTATTATAAGTGCAGGCCTCGGTCTGCATGTAATTATCCCTCCTGTCCACAAAATTATCTTTGCAATCAGGCCCTCCAACCAAAGCCCCGACCAAAACATTAGGGTTTGGCTCCTCCCTGCCGTACCAATTGTCATACCCCTGGGTGCACCCAATGAACCCTTTGCTCTCCCTATACGACTCCACGGATGCTCCTCTGTGGTGCACCCTCTGAGGGTATTTTGGTCCATATCCCACCAAGTAGCTCATGTTCAAAGGGTTGGAGCCCAAAATATAATCAGTCTGTGATTTTGCAAAGCTGAGGACTTCTTCATGGCCCGCCGTTCCGCCATGGCAGCTGAGCTTTCGGTTCGAGGTTTTGAGGAAGTCTGAGTAGACTGTTAGGAGGAATGCAGCTGTTGAAACGTACTGCATGTTGTTCCATTGCCTTACGTACAGTAGGCCTGCCGGTGTGCGTTCCACATTTTTGGTGGCAGTATTTTTGTTTAGGCATGAGCACATGTAGTAGTCTGCTTTTGATTTATATAGCTCTAGTATGTGAGAGTGTTTCTTGTGTCTTTCTTCAATCAGCAACTGCAGAAGAATAAAAAGGGAATATGAAATATAATGTAATCTTCTATGAAAGTGTTTAAGGGTGGTAATTAATGTGATGATAACACAACTCGAACACAGAATCGCAGATGCATAGGCGAAGTTTTTAACCACATAATCCGTTTTAAATTTGAAGCACTCTAGAAGTGAGGAAAATCTTATTCTTAAACAAAACTGCAAATGCAAAAGTGAATGTGTTTAACCGCTTAACCCGTTTTTACTCATTGACAAACAAACTCCTTTTTACTCTTTTATGAGTGTTTAACTTTCTTAATTTTGAAATTAAGGGTGGCAAATGTGACGATAACAAAACTCGAGTCAAATATGACTTGGACATAGAACCATAGATGCATAAATATATGAATGTATTAAACACTTAACTCATTTTTATTTATCCTATAAGTACGAAAATCTGACTCGAACAGAACACCGCAATAATTTTCTATTATTCAAACACTTAACAATTAACTACTTAATTTCTTTCTATTATTCAAACACTCTTATACTTTAGGACAATCATAGTTGTGGAAATCTTTTATTAATTAAATTTACTTATAATGTGTCACTCACTGTATGAAATTATGTATCTATCTCTTCTATCATATGATTATTTATTACAACTGATGATACAACCGAATAATTTTCTTGTGCAAAGGAGGTGTATACATCATATGAGGAGGACATCTATGGCACCTAGCTAGTCTCTCTTCGACACGTGTTAGGGGAGGTTGTTCTTCATCAAACAAAGGAAGAGACTTAAATGAAAGAACTGCATCCGCTCAGTTTTTGAAGTGGGCCATCCCAATGCAAACATGAGGCCCCACTTTAAGATTCAATACAAAACTGATTAGATCAGCGATCTTTACTACACCACACGATGACATCTCCTGATCTAAATGCAGCACCATATCATCTCCCCATCTTTTACTAGAGGGCACAAACTCTACTCAGGCATCGCGGTGATGACCTTTGTACGTTCTGTCAACCACTCAGGGTGAGACAAGTGGCACAACTTTCCTCAGCACTGCTATGCAAAGCATCATTTTGCACCGAAAATTTTTCCATACTACATAGTATGGAATACTACGAACATTGGATGGCGTGGACTATTTTGAATGATATGGGTCCCGTGGGTCCCGTGAATCCAAATCATCCAATGCTCGTAATATTTGATACTACGTAGTATGAAAGTTGGACCCTATTTTGCACATGGTTTTGTTGCAGAAGATAATTTTTCCCTTTCATTTTTGGTGATTAATTAAAAACCCTAGTTATGTGCCTTAATTCGGGCTCACTCCATGTAATAACGAACTTTATAAAGTAAATGCACGATTTAAAAGTTTGTTTTATCATTTCATGTTTGAATGCTAGAAAAGCTAAATCCCAAAAAGATTTAAGAGAGTAGAATTTGTGGCACCTATGGAACTAGACCACAATCAAAAAGAAAAGTTAAAAGAAACAAAAAACAAGTAATAAAGTAAAACTCAGGTTATTACGATCAAATCTAATGTTACTTATTCACCACATTTTTCATGAAAAAATTAAGGTATATACAACACATGAACTCTCAGAAAAAAGATATGAGAGTGAGACCCGACTTTAATAGTGGGCTCCACACACACACTCGTGAAAAACTAAATTAATGTATTTAGACATTTTTTTATTCTTAATAAGACTCAGTTACATTTTATATAACATAATCAGTAAATATGATAGATTGTTTTGTTTTTAAGATAAAAAGTGAAAAGTTGAGAAGTTACCTTTGAAGCAAGGAGTTGAAGGCCAGCGTACTTAACGTCCCAACTGAACTCTGTAATTGCCCAACCAATGCCACCAAAGCTATGAGCCTTGTTAATTACATACTTCAAATACTCCTCATTGTCGGTGGCTTTGTATAGCCACAAAGCTGCCCACAACAACTCGTCTTTAAACCCACTCACCGACGCATAGTAGCTCTTCACTACTCCCAAGCTCCCATCATACTTCTCCCTATACTTGTCCCCAAACTCAAACAACTACACATATATCCACCCCAAAAAAGAAAAAAAATCAGTATTATTTTAACCCAATTAACCCGCGATAATACTCATTATTCTAAGTCAACCACATACTGTCATGTGTGTAATTTTCTCGCGTAACAGTGTGGTACTAACTTGGAGTACTGTCGTAGTGACATCCGATTATAGGTATAAACTTTATTAAGATTAAGGTAAATTTGTACCTGTTGGGCATGGTGTAGAAGGAGGTGGGAGTAATGTGGATTACTTTTCTTGAACACCAAGGCCGTCGCCGCCATTGCGGCGGCAGTCTCTCCGGCAAGATCCGACCCGGGATTTTTCTCATCTATCTTGTAAGCTTGCCTTGATGTCGTCATGTCCTCCGGCCGTTGCCAGCAGTAATGATCAGTGTCCCCATCACCCACCTAGGAATACCACAATGAACTGATTATTAAATGTGCTCAAACAGTTTGGTGCTAATTAAATAATTGATTGAATCACATTGTGTCTAAAACTGCCGTTTGACCTCCTGAACTATTATTCCAGTTGAAATTGACCCCTTGAATTATTTTTTTGGTAAATTAACCCCCTAAACTATTTGAAATCAGCCAATTAACCCCTCACCGTCAAATTCAACGAAATTTCATCAACTTTGCTGTCAAATACTAGCACGTGATCAGCACATGATTCACTCTTGAGGGTAAAGTCGTCTTCTCATCTTCATCCCCTTTATCCTTTTTATCCTAAATCTTTTTTCCGTGCTAGTATTTGACGGTAAAATGAATGAAATTTCATCGAATCTGACGGTGAGAGGTTAATTGGCTGATTTCAAATAGTTCAAGGGTTAATTTACCAAAAAAATAGTTCAGGGGGTTAATTTCAACTGGAGCAATAATTCAGGAGTCAAACGTCAGTTTACCCAACTGCTAATTAAAGCAATTAAACGTATCAAAATTATATGTACCTCTGCCCATAACACACTGGGACTAGTGTGAGCTTTGATGAAATAATCAGTCCCCCATTTGATTGCCTCCATTGCATGTTCCAATTCTCCCGCGGCCGCAATCTGCTGCCGGTATTCAATCACACTCCACGACAGCATCGTCACCGTGAATGCCATCGGCAGTCCGAACTTGACGTGATCGCCGGCATCATAATATCCTCCTACCAAGTCCACCTACACAAAAGTATATACACACTTAAATTTTTCTATTAGTACGCACTTACGAAATTGCATTTTTGGGACATTAACGAACCCCTTGCTCTAGACCATCGGTGAGGCCGGAATGGTCGCGCCAGGTGACTCTCTGGTTGTACGGCAGGCGGCCGGAGCGTTGCGATTCGAAGTAGAGGAGACTCTTTGTGAGGGCATCACTGTAATTGAAAGCTCCGGCGGTGGTGAAAATGTTGAGGGTGAGTAGAAGAAGAAGAAGAAGATGATGCCATTGTGTCTTCTTCTCCTCCATTTTTAAGTCTTTCTTCCCTCCTCCGAAGTTTTTTTTTTATTTCTCAAGGAGTGAAGGGAAGAATGGGAAAAGTGAGCTAGCTCACTTTGTCAGTTTGAAAACTTTGTTTGTGTGTACTAAATTGTGTTTTTAGGCTTTGATAGGTGTCTTTGTGCATGTGACTTTCACATGAGAGTGACTTTATAGTCCTACACAACACAAGCGTGATTTCTGCAACGGATTGACTCTCATTTTTGTAGAGAAACTTTCAGTACGATTTTTTGATTAGGGCAGTTCTCGTGCTAGGTGCAATTACCGTAGGGTCAAATGAAACTAAAATATAAGAGATTTTACGTTTTTGTGAGAAATACGTATTATATACAGATGACGTATTCAAATATTATCCTACACTTTTGTGAGAGGTAGGTATCATATACAGATGACGTGTTCAAACATTCTACTTAAGATTTCTCATAGAGAAACAACAATACTTTTAGGGTATTGTCTAGCAACATAAGATAAAAGATAATGTTCTTACGAAACTGTTAGGCAACATAAGACTTTATGAAAATTTTACATGAAAAATACTTATATTTTTAGACTATGAATCGACACTACTAATCATCTTACTACAATATAATATAATGTTCGGATTCACTCTCTAACCACGTAATAATTTTTGTATGGCAACAAGAAAAAGAATGATCATATGGCATAGGTTATGGGTAGGGTTTGTGTGGTTTTGGAAGATGGGTAATACACCAATAATATAATTGGTTTAAGTGCCCCGACACATGATTCAAGTCTCATAAAAGTAGGTTAAGAGAGTGACTCAAATGCCCATGATGGCATGATTTTTCTAAAGATTGCTTGGATCAGAGGATTAGATTGTGTAAGATTCATACATACATGTACATCAATTTGTTTGGTGTAAAATACTGCTGGTGCAGGGCCAAGGTTTGCAGCTTAGAAGTTTCTTCAACTATATAATTCTGGGTCTTGGACCTCTTGGTCTCTTGGAGATGGGAGTGCCAAGTTGTCACCATAAATGTTTTGGGCATGACTCTCTTAAGTTGTCTTGTAGATTACTAATTCTACATCGTTTTTGTCTAAACCCGACTTACAACGAAGTCCCGTAAGAAGAGAGATAGAAACATATATAGTGCCGAACAATGACACCCGAACAAAAAGAGTTATCTTGATTACAAGAAGTACTTAACGTTGTACAAATAAACAAAGACTTATCTAATTAAACGTTTTAGATTAATAATCTGATAAGATACACATATATATATATGTATATATATTTATATATCCTACTTAGATTATTCAACACAAGATTATTTGTTTAATTGATTGAAGGACACGAAATAAAACACTACATTCAAACAATAAGAAAATAAAGGCAATGCCATGGAATTTGTTCTTGATTACAACAATCAATCAAGAATAATATGATGGTGGTGGCCATATACAGTAATCCCATATCATGTCATAATCATGGTGTTAGTAAAAAGCTTAACAAATGATAACAAAATTAAGGAAAGTAATTAGACGAAAATCTCATCAAAACCACAAACTGGGCATGTTCCTAAAAAGGAGCAATTCCGGAAATCTGGTAGTGCCGCAGCTAATGCCTAATTTGCCTATAGTGGTTTAGTGTGCGTGCGACGACCTCGTTTTGACTAAATTTGTTGTCGGTGCAACCAACCTCCACGTGTAAGACAGTTAACCGTACTGGCCTGCCCAGGTTTAGGCATTTAGCGGTGACTGGACTGGCGAAAGAGCGAAACCGGTTGAGCCGGTCAAATGGAAGCACCGACTAGCAGTGGACCTGCGCATGTTCCCTCGCCGACAGCGCGGGAAATTTACGTAAACAGTGAGTGATTGAGTCGGGAATCAAATTTGATTTCAACCTCAGCAAAAAAAAAAACGAAGATTCCCACCAAAAACATTGAAACGGAAGTCAAGAATTTTTCACACATTTTCTCACGTCAGAGACTGACTGATGTGATGACCCCAATTGACTCTCCTTCCCTCCCGCGCAACTCTACAAAATCTAAAGTAAAAGTAATTAGCTATATATATATATATTCAAAAAAAATTAAATGGATTTTGACAAAATTTCATTAGAGTTTTGAAAGGGATAGAAATTCTAGATCTCTTAATTATGAATTGTTATGTTTTAAGATGAATTTTGATGGATCAGTGTGTATTTTAGTGGTGATATATATGTATATGCTGGTTATATTGTTAGAAATTACTTGGGGAATCTTATTCTAGTGGAGATTGATGGATATTCTAAAGTTTTGATTCAAATTCTTAAAAAAAAGTGATCAATGTACTTTGGAATATTTGATAAGTCGTTTGGGATAGTTAGCATTTTAATGAAACAAATTTCATCTTTCTATTAGGCATATTTTTCGAAGAGAAAACATGGTTGAAGATAATATGATTATTGTTGTATATAGTTTGATAAATTTTCTATGTTAATATTGTATAGGTTAAAGTTTGATCAATTTGTTGACGGGGCATCCCTCAAGAATCCTCGTCATAACTTCTTTTTATTGTTACAAAAAGGAGAAAGACATAACAATGACGATGCTTACTTCTAATGTTCATAAGCCTTGGATGTCTCAAAAATGTGTGTGCAATACTGACGTAGAATAAATAGGCAATGTAAGTGTTGCTCTAGGAGCATCTTTTGTATTCCAAATTAACCAATACAGTCTTTGAGAATTCCCTCTCAATTTTCTGGTGGATTCCAGATGAATCATTAAGGGTGAACGTGAGGATCCCTCTGTTTATCTTCTAGCTGCGTCAATTGGCATAAGAGCATATTTGCCTTGGCTCGATGGCGAATGACCCGACGAATGATAGGACCCATCCTGGTGGGGAACCAATTTCCAGGAGAGAGTTTGATACTCTTGCTACGAGTGTTGAAGAGATTCGGCAATTGCTTCTCAACATGGGAAACAACAACAACAAAAATCTACAAAACAATCGGGATAACCGACGTGGTGGTGGTAGAGGCAACCGCAATGGTCATCGTCAACGAGAGGCTAGTGAATCAGATTCTGAGGAAGAGATGGAACATCCCGAGATCCCACATGCTGCTAATCAGAACAACCGACAACCGATTGAAGATTACCGGATGAAGGCCGACATCTCTTATTTTAATGGCCATCTATCCATTGAAGGATTTTTAGATTGGCTTGTGGAGGTAGAAAGATTCTTCGAGATTATGTCGGTACCAGAGGCGAAGATGGTTAAGATAACGGCTTTTCGTTTGAAGGGAAGTGCAACTGTATGGTGGGATAATTTGCAGAAGTCGCGACAGAGGCAAGCCAAACAACCAGTCAGGACATGGCGTAGGATGAAACAGTTGATGATGAACCGATTCCTTCTAGTGGATTATGAGCAACATATCTATCGCCTCTACCATAATTGTACCCAAGGTAGCAGGGCAGTAGAGGATTATACTGACGAGTTCCTACGGTTGGCAGAAAGAAATTCTTTGAATGAGACTCAAGGGCAGACGGTGTCAAGATATGTCAGTGGATTGACGACGTCAATACAGGATAGAATTGGGTTACAAGTTTTTTGGGATGTTCATGAGGCTCAAAATATGGCTATGAAGGCACAACAGTTAGAGAAAGAACTGAAAGAACGTGAACAAAAAGAGAAGAAATCGATCTATGGCATTAATAATAATAACCAGAGAAGGGCAGCAGATTCTTATGTTTCTAATAAGGAGAAGAAACAGGTTCAGCCGACCCAAGGAAATAATTATAAAGGGCAGAGTTACAGAGGAGAGAGCAGCCGAGACACTGATATAAATCAGAATCGAAATCAGAGACCAAACCTTGGTCCGTACGCCAAAGCAACTGGTGGTGTCTGCTATAGGTGTTTCCAGCATGGCCACAAGTCCAATAACTGTCCAAAGAGGAAGCAAGCAAACCTTGTAGAAGGAACCGAATAAGCTGATGATCACGGTGGAAATTATGATGATGATTATGATGGGGCTGAGTTTTCATATGAAGATAATCATGAGGTTGTGAATTTGATGATGACTCGTCATGCTATTGAAGAGGACGAAGTGCTCAGCATGGTGCTTCAACGAGCTCTCCTTTTGCCTAAACAAGAAGGGCAGAGAAATCATATATTCCGCTCATTATGTTCTGTTGACAACAAGGTGTGTACATTGATTGTGGACAGTGGTAGCTGTGAGAATTTTGTGTCACAAAAGCTGGTTGATTATTTAAAACTTCCGACAGAGAAACGTCCAGATCCCTATATGTTGGGTTGGGTGAAGAAAGGACCATCGGTGAAAGTGACAGAAGTATGCAAGATTCCTCTTTCTATTGGTAAGCATTACAAACATGAGATTTGGTGCGATGTAATTGACATGGATGCCAGCCATGTATTACTGGGAAGGCCATGGCAGTTTGATGTTGATGCTACCCACAAAGGGCGTGATAATGTGTTTATCTTTGAGTGGGGTTCTCGCAAAATAGCTCTTGCTCCTGTTGATCAATCTGGAAAATTAGAAAAACCACAAGTTGGGAGTTCAAATTTTCTAGCTATCTCCAGGAATAGCCACGAGTTTGAAGACTTTATCAAAGAAGTTTGATGCATGTATTCAGTTGTACTTAAGGGGCTCATGGTGACAGATGTTGCTATAAGTCACATTCCAAAAGAAGTGCAGGAAATTTTGAGAAACTTTGAAGATTTGGTTTCTGAAGATTTACCGGAACAACTTCCTCCTATGCGATGTATTCAACATCAGATTGATTTAGTCCTTGGAGCAAGCCTTCCTAATCTACCTCATTATCGGATGAGTCCGAAAGAAAATGCGATGTTGAAGGAGAAGATCGAAGAACTGCTAAAAAAAATGATTTATTCGTGAAAGTATGAGTCCTTGTGCAGTTCCCGTCTTGTTAGTGCCAAAAAAGGATAACACTTGGCGTATGTGTGTTGATAGTAGAGCCATTAATAAGATCACCATCAAGTATAGATTTCCAATTCCTCGGTTGGAGGATATGCTAGATGTTCTTGAGGGCTCTAAGGTGTTTTCGAAGATTGATTTGCGTAGTGGCTATCATCAGATTCGAATTAAACCAGGAGACGAATGGAAGACAGCATTTAAGAGCAAGGATGGTCTGTATGAATGGCTGGTAATGCCATTCGGATTATCAAATGCACCAAGTACTTTCATGCGACTTATGAACCAGGTCCTGCGTCCTTTTACTGGGTCGTTTGTTGTCGTGTATTTTGATGATATCCTGATTTATAGCAAAACCAAAGAAGAGCATTTAGTGCACTTGAGACAAGTTTTGGATGTTCTGGAAGAAAATAAACTTTATATTAATTTGAAGAAGTGCACATTCCTAACAAATAAGTTGCTGTTTTTGGGGTATATTGTTAGCGTAGATGGAATTCATGTGGATCAAGACAAGGTACGTGCAATCAGAGAATGGCCTACTCCAAAGACCGTAAGTGAGTTGCGTAGTTTTCATGGCCTCGCTACTTTTTACAGGCGCTTTGTTCGAAACTTTAGTACCATTACAGCTCCTATAACTGAGTGTCTCAAGCAAGGGAAGTTTCAATGGGGTGAGGCACAAGACAAAAACTTTGCGTTGATTAAAGAAAAGCTTAGCATTGCACCGGTTTTAGCCCTTCCCAGTTTCGAGAAGATATTCGAGGTCGAATGTGATGCAAGCGAATTAGGCGTGGGAGCTGTGTTGTCTCAAGAAAAAAGACCAGTGGCATTCTTCAGTGAAAAGTTGAGTGAAGCCCGTAAAAAATGGAGTACTTATGATCAAGAATTTTATGCCGTTGTGCGTGCTTTGAAGCAATGGGAGCATTATCTAGTGCAACGGGAATTCATCCTTTATACTGATCATCAAGCTTTGAAGTTCATTAACAACCAGAAGAGTGTGAGTAAAATGCATGTAAGGTGGGCCACTTTCCTTCAAAAATTTCCTTTTGTGATTAAGCATAAATCTGGATCTCTCAATCGTGTTGCCGATGCTTTGAGTCAGAGAGCAGACTTGTTGATTACTTTAGCACAAGAGATTGTGAGGTTTGAGTTTTTAAAGGAGTTATATGAAGCTGATTTTGATTTCAAGGAAGTTTGGGTGAAGTGTGATCAGAACCAACCTATTTCAGATTACCACATTAGAGATGGGTATTTGTTTAAAGGCAACAAGTTGTGCATTCCTAGCTCGTCCTTACGAGAGAAGCTTATTCGAGATATTCATGGAGGTGGTTTGAGTGGACACTTAGGCCGGGACAAAACCATTGCGGGAATTGAGGAACGTTATTTTTGGCCTCAGTTGAAAAAGGATGTTGGCAAAATTGTGAGAAAGTGTTATGTTTGTCAGGTGTCAAAGGGTCAAGCACAAAATACTGGTCTTTATATGCCTTTACCGATTCCTACCGACATTTGGCAAGATTTGTCTATGGACTTTGTGTTGGGACTTCCTCGAACCCAAAGTGGAGTTGATTTTGTGTTTGTTGTGGTTGACAGGTTCTCTAAGATGGCACACTTTATAGCTTGTAGAAAGACTTCTGACGCTACTCACATAGCCAAACTGTTTTTCAAGGAGGTTGTGCGTTTGCATGGTGTACCCAAAACTATTACATCTGATCGTGACACCAAATTTTTGAGTCACTTTTGGGTTACGCTATGGAAGCTCTTTGGTACTACCTTGAAACGTAGCAGTACAACTCATCCACAGACCGATGGCCAGACAAAAGTGATTAATAGGACGCTTGGCAACATGGTTCGAAGTGTTTGTGCTGATAAGTCAAAGAAGTGAGATAATGCCTTGCCTCAAGTGGAGTTTGCTTACAATAATGATGTTCATAGTGCCACAGGAAAGTCCCATTTCTCTTTGGTCTATACTTCAGTTCCTAACCATGTCGTTGACTTGGTCAAACTTCCCAAAGCCCATGGAGTTAGCGTAGGAGCTCAACATATGGCTAAAAACATTATGGAGGTTAAAGAAGAAGTGTGAGATAAGCTGAAAAAAACCAATGCTAGGTACAAAGCTGCTGCAGACAAGCATAGGCGTGCTAAAATTTTCGATGAGGGAGATTATGTGATGGTGTATCTCAGAAAGGAGCGATCCCTGTTGGAACCTACAACAAGCTGAAGCCGCACAAGTATGAACCGTATAAGATTTTGAAGAAGATCAATGACAATGCTTATGTTGTTGACCTGCCCGCATCTATGGGAATATTGAGCACTTTTAATGTTGCAGATTTGTTTGAATACCATGAAGATGGAGTGCTTTATTCTGAAGATAACTCGGGGGCGAGTTCTTCCGAAGTGGAGGAGTCTGACGTAGAACGTTTAGCGGGGAAATTTGAAGCACAGCTTGATAGGCGCAGGGTGAAGACCAAAAGGTCATGAGTTACACACCATGATTTAAATAGCGTTCAATATGTATAATTAATCTGGTGTATTACAATTAGAATAAATAGGCAATGTAAGTGTTGCTCTAGGAGCATCTTTTGTATTCCAGATTAACCAATACAGTCTTTGAGAATTCTCTCTCAATTTTCTGGTGGATTCCAGATGAATCATTAAGGGTGAACGTGAGGATCCCTCTGTTTATCTTCTGGCTGCGTCAAATACTTTTCCAAAGGAGAAAAAAATCAAGAAGACGACCATCCGGCTAGGGTTTAAGGCATATGAGGGCTTTCGGCGCATGCATATTTAAGGTATCATTTTCCCACAAGGACAACACTTAACAAACATAGAGCAAGCTTATTTCAAATAATGGAAAAGTGTCAACCCCCTAAAACTGGAGCATAATAAACATCTCCTTTAAGCACAATACCAAGGATTCTTAATTTCTTACCGCTTTTGAATGTGATTTGCTATCCACTTATTGGTAGTAAGGTGTTTTCTACTAGACTGAGGACGTATGATGTATTTAATTTGAAGATGAGGTGGTAATAAATTTCTCACCCTTTTAACACATATTTTATTTAACCAATCATTTTATGCGTTACATAGTTACAAGTCCCACTACCAGACTCAGTTAACCCTAACTTAGTTCGATCCAGCTGCTGTTGGGTAAATACAATATTGGTCCAGATGATCAAAGAGGCCCAAATTAGGACTCCGGCCCAACTAGGGCTTGGGTCCCAATTGAAAAACTACACTAAACACAGAATGCGATGGCGGGTCCCCCACATATCCTATTTTCCGTTGTGGGTCCCGCTCCCGACTCCCAAGCCTGCCCGGTTGAGAATCACGTGCCGAACACGTGACATTAAGAATCTCCGCGAGAAATGAACTCCCTCTCAGTCTCTTCTCACTGTGATCCGATGTGGGTGGCTACTACCGTACACCACCCGCCGGTCCGTCCGGTTCTGGCGATCTTCACCGCTGGTCCGAACCCGAAACTCGTGTATCAGTATCTTCCGAAACCGAAACCGAAACCACTTCGTTTCGGTCCCTTCGGTGTCCGCCTCCGCCTTAACAAGTACAAAGCTTCGGCGGCGAAGAAGCAGCTCACCGTCACTGAGTTGGAGAATCAGAAACCAGGTCAAATATTCTCACCTTGTACAAATTTATCTTTTACGATAATCATAATTTTCACAGTAATTAGTGAAATTTAATTGGGTAATTATATAAATGAATTTTGCAGACGATGAGAAACTAGAGGTAGGAGAAGAGAAAGGTGAAGGTCTGGATTTGGGATGGTTACCTGCTTTTCCGCACGTGTTTATAGCATCCATGTCCAATTTTCTGTTTGGTTATCACATCGGGTCAGTCTCTGAGTCTCTGGAACTGGCAATTATAATAAAAGTTTGCAGCTTTTTTATTTGTTTTGAGTTGGGTGGGCATGTTTTGTTGCAGAGTGATGAACGGTCCGATTGTTTCGATTGCCCGAGAACTGGGTTTCGAAGGGAACTCGATTCTCGAGGGACTTGTGGTGAGCATTTTCATTGTTGGTGCGTTTCTTGGGAGCATATGTTGCGGTACAATTGTTGATAAACTTGGTTGTAGAAGGACTTTTCAGATTGCCACCATTCCCCTCATTCTTGGTGCATTGATGAGGTAATTCAAGTTGATATTCGAGTTTGGAGCCACCGTGTTCGGCGTTGTGTCCATGTTGGTATTGTGTTCTTGTGCATTTCGAATATTTTTTATGATTGGTTCGTTTCGTTTTGTGGCAGCGCACAAGCTCATTCCTTGGATGAAGTGATTTTCGGAAGGTTTCTTGTCGGCCTTGGCATAGGTGTTGACACTGTTCTTGTACCAATCTATATATCAGAGGTAATGCTTCGTATTGGTTTAGTTGTGTTTGCGTATTTTGTTCTTGCAAATTTCCCAGTACGATAGTACTATGAGATTGAAATCAATGTTTCAGCGATTTACTATCAAGAGTTTTGGGTGAAACCGATGAAAGTTGACCAAACTGCTTCGTTCTAATAAATCGCCACTACTAGCATAGACTTTTCCGAACCTTGTTTGAGTTCTTATTTAGCTTTAACACCAAGCTACCAATACAGCCGTAAATTAGTCCTTACTAGAAAGTTATAAAAGGTTTCTTAATGGATTTGACTTGTTAACTTGAAAAAATGCCCTTCATTCCTGTTTAAAAGATTGAACGTTCTACTCTGCATTACATGCTCTACATATCTGTAGTGAAGTTTACTCATCTATCCTACTGTATACCATGCAGATTGCTCCAACAAAATATAGAGGTTCATTGGGAACCTTGTGTCAAATTGGTACCTGTCTCGGGATTATTTCATCTCTGTTTCTTGGAATTCCCTCTGAAAATGATCCCCACTGGTGAGATTCTATTTATGTATGAATTTTTGAAGCACAATTTATTAGTTCACAGTCATTGGAACATTTAATGCTATCAAGCATACTTTAATCTCTTAACCTGTAGATTAAAATATTTTGGCATATCTTGTTTTTAGGTGGCGGACGATGCTTTATATTGCAAGTGTCCCTGGTTTTATCCTTGCTCTTGGAATGCAGTTTGCTGTAGATAGTCCCCGTTGGCTATGCAAGGTAAGAATTTTACTATTTATTGTAGAAAGTACAGAGCTTTATTTCAGGCGTGTTGTTTCTGAAGCTTTAATATGTTGTTTGTGCAGGTAGGGAGATTGGATAGCGCGAAAGCAGTTCTCAAAAATGTTTGGGGAGCTTCTGAAGTTGAAAAGGCAATTGAAGAATTTCAGTCAGTTATCAAGAACGATGGTAGTGATTTGGACAGCAGCTGGTTGGAACTTTTGCAGAAGCCAAACTCTAGAGGTTGTATCAAGGTGGTGGACTTAAGATGTCAGCATTTAATGGCATCTTTATGTCGAACATCATATTAGAATTGTAGCACGTCCCTTTAGCGTCACCTTCTGTGCATGAAAATCATCAGTAGTAGAGTTGAAAACCTTGCCTTATCTTAATTAAAGGATGATTGGTCAAATCAAAGAAATCTTATGTCGGAAAACTCCTTTAGTTAGTACATTGTACATGTAATATTCTTCTCTTGACTATATGCAGGTTTTTAATCATTCTTCACGAACTGTATAAATCCTTACTTATGGACTCTTATAAGTTTTGTATGGTTGCAGTTGCATTTATTGGAGGTGCCCTTTTCGTACTTCAACAGTTTGCGGGTATAAATGGGGTTCTTTACTTTTCGTCATTGACTTTTCAAGATGTTGGAATCACAAGTAGCGCTTTGGCAAGCTTGCTTATTGGAGTCACCAACTTTGCAGGTTTGATATTGTCTTTGTTGAATGAAATACGTTTCTTCAACAACCTCTCATTCACATCAATTGTGATCATCTCAGGGGCACTTTGTGCTTTGTACTTGATTGACAAGCAAGGTAGGCAGAAGCTCTTGATTGGAAGTTACTTGGGAATGGTGAGCTGTACTTGGATTTAATGCTTGTAGACAATTAGAATATTACCATGCATAAAGTGCTTGAGAATTTGAGAGTGGGATGTCTCCTATGCATACATTTTAAAACGGAAGGCGATTATCTGTTTCATGAGTTTGAATAGCAAGTGTGGAACAATATCAATCAAACGTGTGTATTTATGTATATGTTTTAATTAGCAACAAAATGCCTAACCAAGAAATTCTCTGTCTATGTGCAGGCACTTTCGATGTTTCTTGTGGTCTATGCTATCAGTTTTCCATTAGACGAGCAACTAAGTCACAACTTATCAATACTGGGGACAGTCATGTAAGCATTTGTTCTCTCTGCAGCATGTAAGAACCCACATATAACAGTTCCCATAAACCGATCGCCCCTCTTTAACATACAATTGTCCTTTTGAGTTGTTACTCTTTCATTTTGGGATGGAGGTTAACGCTTGCTTCCATTCTCTGGACAGCTAACACCATAAAATACTATGAAGAAGTCAATTGCTTTCCCGATCCTCTGTTTATGCTTTCTGTTAGTCAGGCTCAGGCATGTATTGTGCTTTGAAGAGAACTCTACTGATGATCTTTCTCTTCTCACAATTTCATAGGTACATATTCACCTTTGCAATAGGAGCTGGCCCAGTCACCGGGCTTATCATACCGGAACTTAGCAGCAACAGGTCACGTGGGAAGATCATGGGATTCAGTTTTTCTGCTCATTGGGTTAGCCCTTGATTTTTGTTCCTTGGTTAATTATATAAAATAAAATGAAAATATTTCCACACTTCTTTCTTTGATGATATATTTGTATTTCTACTTGTTTACAAACTTTACATCATTGTAATTCAGGTTTGCAACTTCGTCGTCGGTCTATTTTTCCTCGACTTAGTGGAGAAATTTGGTGTTGCTCCAGTTTATGGTACCTTTGGTGCGGTCTCCTTGTTGGCAGCATTATTCGCCAACTACTTTATAGTCGAAACTAAAGGGCGCTCCCTTGAAGAAATAGAAATGTCACTAAGCTCCGATTTCACGGCAAGAGACAAGTGACAGTATGTTGAAGCATAGCGTGTGGAGATTACAGAGGATTGAAGTGCCGCGGTAAATAATAGATCACGTTGAAGGTTCCACGGTGGAGATTTATAGTCGGTGATTCTTGATGCTTCAGTCTCCAATCTCCAGGCTGTGTAGGATACGAGGATCTGAAATTGTACCATCACAGTACACATACACGCCGTTAAAGCCGGCCGTTTTACTCGATTTCATTCTTGTTCGATTCCTACTGATTTCTGTACGGTGAATACTTATTACGCTCTAATTATTCAGTCGGAAAATTTTGGTTTGGTGTTGATTGGAGGTCAATTTTTCATGGCTTCCACATTGACGTTTTGAGTTGAATGTACCTATATCCCTTCCACAGACCACCAGCGACCCTAAGAAAGTGAAAGTAGGACATGAATTGGGGAAAAAGTCATTGTCTTAATTCTTAAATATGGTCTCCGAACTAAGAAGGCATCACATCTCCTGAGTTATAATGTTGAATTGATGTCGGAAAATATCTCGAGTTCGAATTCTTACTTATTTCAATAAACGAAAAGAGTTTAAATTTGTTCACGGCGGAGTCAATATACAAATATGAATTAAACTTGTTATTCAAAACAGTATACTTCTCTCTTTGAACTCAAGTTCGAATTCTTAATTTAAAGTAATCTGTAGAATATATTCTTTATAAAAGAATATTAAATTTGAGATTAGCCTTCTAAACACGATATTGACCTAAAAAATAACCTTTGTAAAAAAGATGCTCTAATATTAATCTAATTAAAAAAAAAGGAAAAAAAGCTGATGGCCGGCGAGAACTTCACATTGCCCGGGAAAATTCTAACTGTCGATCATGTCCAAGTCAGCGTGAGAATTCAGCTCCCCCACTGGGCCCCACTCCGGTCGTGCCACGTGTACGTTGCCACCAACTTGACCGTTTACGCGTCACTTTCCAACGAACGAACGCACACTGCATAGGACTTTAACATTCGGCATTCTTCTTCTTCTTCTCCGTCCGGGAGAGATTGAATTTTCGTCGGCACGGAAGCAGCCAAAAATTTTTAGGGTTTCTGGAGCTTTCGGATGCGCGCGAATGTCCTCGGCGGCGGAGACCAGCGACGGAGAGCACGAGGTGGAGCTGATCGTGCACGACGCATCACCATCGGCGGATGACGGTGGCGCGGCCGTCGCGGACGAGATAGCTCCGCTCTTGACGCAGCCTGAGAAGCCCAAAATCAACATTTTCACCCTCTCTTATCCTCGAAGAACATCTAAGGTACGATTTCCTCACTTTAATTTAATCCAAAATTTCTTTTTTTTGTTTTGATTTCGAATTTTGTTGATACGATGATTTTGAATTGAATACGGATGATAACATTTCTAGGGTTTTAATATGCTGCCCTGTTTGGTTGCTCTGAAAATTGAGGAAGTGAAACTATGATCTACTTAAATTTTGAAATTTTGCACTTTCAGTTTTCTAGTACTCCAAATCCAAAAGGAGTTAAACTTTAGTTCAGGAACCAAAGCAGTGAAAATTTGAAAATGCTGGTGATGGTCATGTAGTTTAATGCCTCAGTGGACGAGAGCGATTGATCAGTTTTGGTTCCGTCTTAATAGTCTAGTGATTGTGTTGTCATTTTGGAGGGAAATGTAGAAAGGAAAGTAAAGTAATTGAATTTGATTGATAGTTAATATTGTGTATCTGTGTATAGGATCAGGTACGGAAACCACTTGAAACAGAGACGTCCTCAGTAGCTCAATTTGTTTCGTGGGTATGGAGTGGATCGAGATACTCTGGTCTAATGTGTATGACCATCTCATCTACCATCTACTTTGTGATGGAAGTTTTTGCTGATGTTTTTTCTGGTTAGTAAGTTCAGCATTCTATTCATCACTGAATTGCAAGTGGCATGGCTTAATGCATGACTTTTTTCCGCTGTATTTTTCTCTCTCTTTTACTTTACTTTTTTTGTTTATATTTTACGTGTCTGTTTTCTTATGGCAGTTCAGTCCGTTCCTTTGCTTGAGGCTGCATTTACAAGGTGTACGATTATCTTGGTGTTGTCATTTGTGTGGTTGAGAAAGTGTGGACAGCCAATATCTGGGCTGGCAAATGTAAAAAATCTTTTGATTTCCAGAGCCCTTACGGGATATATCTCATTGATGTGTTTCATTTATTGGTAAGTAACCTTGTATGTTTTTTCCTGTTTCCTTGGTACCTGCCTCATGGTCAGAAGCAGTTTCCATACTGTATTCTGCCCATATGCAAATGACATGTTCTTTACTCATATTAATGTACATGTAAATTTGAAAACTTGTACTTGCTGATCAAAAGGAGGCTCTGTGTAGAAAAAATATGTGATATCTTATAAGGAAGAGCATAAAATAAGGATAGTGTAGGACCCAACCGGATGAAATAGTATATGGCTCCAATGGAACAGCTGTTGTTTTAGAGCATTCCAAGCATTTAGCAAACTTATATCTTTAAGTTTTTTTTATCTGTTGGATGTTCTTCATGTCCGCTACAGTAGGCAACTTTAAAACTTGATTCTGTAGTGTGTAAACACCACAGAAATAACCTGAAGTTGGCTTATTTTTCATTTCAGCATTCAAAGGTTACCTTTGTCTCAGGCTATTGTTTTGAGCTTCACAACTCCAATTATGGCTTCAGTTGTGGCAAGAATCGTTCTACATGAGAAGTATAAAATTGCAGATGTTGGAGGTTTGTAGTATGTTTGAAGATAATGTTGCATATGTCTTTTTTTGAAGATTTTAGCTTCTGGAAAAGTTTCTTAGACTACCTTTGATTTTCCAGGTCTTGCGTGCAGTTTCTTTGGAGTGCTCTTCATTTACCGACAAATGCTTACGACACAAGGTACAGAAGTGAGTTAACATAATCTTATATTATACACTGGATGTGGATGCTTTTGATATGGAGTAAGAGTTTAATCAACCTCTTCTGGTCTGTCTAAAAGGAAAGAAAAAATTTTGGGTGTGTCACATGGATGTATATGCTGTTGCACGGCTTATCATATCTTTTCACTTTTCTGCAAGAAAACTACTCTGAGATAGTAGTCCACCAAGGGAATATATACTTTCATACAAATGAGGATAGAAAGTGTATATGAGTTTTGTGTCTCACTCCCCCAATATAGTTGACAAAAAAAGTTTAAGCTTATATGTGTGATCAAGAGATTTTAATGTGTGTCTTAAGATCATATGTCCGTAAATACTATGAGGCTTGTTCATTATTGCCTAGTAACCATGCGAAGATTAATGTTTGTGAAAGAAACATTCATGTAAAAGGCACTAGTATAACAATTATGTTGTTTACTTACATTTGTTCTGTTATGGCCCCTGCTTACAGCATAATGTTACAAAATCCAATCAAATGGGCCTTCTGCATACAAATGTAAATTTTGGGTGTTTCCTCCTTTTGCTCTTCCAGTTTTCCTTGAATTGTGGAATACTAACTTTTGAATTATGCATGAGGATTAGATAAAAATGGAGGGAAGAATACAAGTGTCAGGGGAAGCAGCTATGTCTTTGCAGTCTTGGCCGGTTTACTTTCATCCATAACTGGTGGAATCAGCTACTGCCTTACAAAGGCTGGATCAAAGGCATCTGATCAGCCACTGTAAGTACTCTCTGCGTTCACTTGTTTAATTCTATAAACTTCATGAAATTATGGAATGGATAGTAATGTGCTCTTTCTTTTTTATCTGCCAAACTATTGATGCTGTAAAATTGCCATACTGTCGGATTGTGTTCAATACCCTTTGTGTAGCTTAATTCCTTTTTCAGTTTCACTGGGTTTTATACAAAGAGGATGACCTTTAATTAAGAAGTCTCTAACTGTTTAGGTTCCATGATTATCCAGGCTAGAAAGAAATTAAAAGCATCTAAGTGATTATATGTTGTTATGTTGCATCTGTTAAAATGTACATAATGCGGGGGAGGTAAATATTTTAATGCATCCAAGTGCCATCTGGGAAATTTTGAAAATAACTTTTATGTGATAAAATTACCTAGATAAATTCTGTGTTCAATTTTCAGGCTGACAGTCTTTTCATTTGGTTTACTGGCTAGTCCTGCTTCAGGAATTTGTTTGTTTGCCCTTGAGGTAAGTTGGTGTCATGGCCGCAATGCTGTGCTTTGTTCTATAATTTTTCGAGTTGAATGCTTGGAGTTCATCATGGCTGAGAGTCTCATTTAGCTTCAGTATGTAATATATGTTTTGGGTTGTGCTAAGTATTTACCCTTCCTTTTTTCAGGAGTTTGTTTTCCCAGATTTTTATTCATTTTCAGTTATGCTTGTACTTGGTGTTCTGGCCTTTTTCGCAGAGGTGCTGTTCTGAACTATTTTCTAAATTTTTACTGCTCGATTTCTGTTTCTCCGATAATTCTGCAGCAGTTGTGGACTTCTCAACCTGTGTGCTCGATTTCAGGTATTCTTAGCACGTGGACTGCAGCTTGAGAAAACCGGCAAAGTTGCAAATGTTACATACATGGAGGTACGTTTCCTGTTTGGATGTAATTACCACTCGCATGATTTGATTATTAACTGAGAAAATCTAGAAAGCGGCGTCAATGTGTGATGAAATTTTGGTTCAGCCGCCCCCTACGATTCATCCACTCGTACAATTTTTTAACCATAGAAAATGCAATCTTGTTTTTCTTTGTTCCAGGCTGCCCTATCACAATTATGGGGCATTGGCTCGTCGAAAATAGCTCTATCTTTCGGTCGAGTTATCGGATGTCTGCTTATTTTCATTTCTGTTTGTTGCACCATGTATATTGGACCCGATAAAGATATAGAATGAAAGGTACAAATTCTTCTGATGTACCCCTTCCTATTCGTTCTTCAATTGTAATTTGTATGCACTGACACCTGATTTCTTCACTTCAATAGTTCAATGCAAAGATAGCAATTGCAAATGTTAGAGCCTTCATTTGCAACTCATTGACATGAGAAAGCTTATCGTTAAAGCTGCGAAATGGGATTTTTTACAGTACTCTGGAGTATCGAATACTCCGGGCTTTTTAACTGTTAGAGCTTTAATCAAAAACACAAAAACCAAAATCTAAACAGTTAAAAATACCACCGGAGTATAGAATTCTCTTGAGCACTACAAAGTTTTTGGCTGCGAAACATATAGAATCGGCTTTTAATCAGATAACATCACCTGCGCCCCACAACTGTCAGAAATTCTAAAAGGAGCTTTTTCTGGCAGAATCTGAAGTGATGGCTATGAAATTTGGTAGGCAACCTAGTCTTCCGTAGAAGTTTGGGCTTTTCCCAATACTTCAACGACTAGCTTCGGTCATGGACCTCGTGCTCAACTGGCCCGTGCCTACTTTGCCTGGTAAAGCTATAGTCCATAGTCCTCCATATTTGACACAAGTCACACAAGTCGCCAACTATAATAATTAAATATTAAATTCGTTATTTATATACGAGTTGAACTTGAGGCATTCTATTTACAAGTGAAGAAAAATATTGATAGACTATAATGCTAAGGCATAATCATCCAGCATATAATTGGGTGCACTTTGGTTAGGTTTACTTTTCGATCAAAATTTAGGGATAAAAATATCCATGCACATCGTATTCACTTTTCTAACTGCTTTAAGTTTCATCCAAAATTGAAGTTGCGTAACTTCAATTTTAGATGGAATAGGAGAATAAAAATGGATGACGAGAATTGAAAGCGAGAATCGAGTAATAGTTCAGAGACTCTAACTACAATTTACTCAAAAATAATTGTTTTTTATAAAACAAAATGAAAAATATATGGATGCATAACTATAGTTTTTCAATTCAAATTGAATGTGTTTGGAAGGGAGAGTGAGAGAGGAGTTATTTATTGCTGGTGATAGGCATTAGGCAGAGGTGTCCTTGTTGATTAATTGTGAGGGACACCAAGAGAGTGACAAGTCAATCGCAGAAAGGAAAAGTAATATGTGTAGCCAGTCATCTGCAAAATCCTCAGCAACTCATGAGCGCACCTCACTTTATTCCCTTAAGTATTTGCTGATATTTTCTTTTTTTCTCGGCTAAATCATTCATCATATTTGTTGCCATAAATGAGAAAGAAAAACTAAGGCAAATAACTGGTACAGAAAGTGTCGTAATATAAATATAAATAGAGAGATTGATATATTTTTAATGTATTTTTATTTGTTTTTAATATATTTCTATTTATATTATGACACGTGGTGTAGAGACTTGTGTTTTGAGTACACCAAAAAATCTGTTATCCTGATCGAAAACAACTTATATGATACGAGTACATAGTTATTAACTTATTGTAGCGTTTTATATCAATAATACAATGTCATCATGTGCTACTTTTTCTTTACGTAATATTATATGATTGACACAAAATGTTACAGTAGTATACTATTGCCCTGTAAGGTTCTCTCTCCTTACTCATGCCATAAATATTTGAGAAAAATAACCCTGAAGATAAAGAATATCGGCAAGTAATAAGACTGGAATGTAACAAAGGAGAGTTGTCATTTATTCATAAAGCATGGAAAACCTACGAGATTTGACGGTGGCATTTGGAAGCTAACCAAGTTATTCCAAATTCGAAAAATATTAAAAAGGGATTAAAGGTGATTATTTAATTTATTTTGTTTTACAAGAAGGGAACAACATCTGTTATTACAGACACACATGCTCTGACTAACACATGCAACTTATTAAATAATATATATATATATATATATTTATTCATATAAGTTAATAAATATGCATTTGCTCAACGGGTGGAGTTGCACTAAATATTGTTTTTGAAGGGCAATTAGTAGTCTTTGCCATTCTCTAACGGATATAAGTGCTCTTATAATCTTATGCTTCACTGTTCCATATTACCAGACATAAATTCTCAATATACCATTCTAACTGTTAATGCAAGTGATTATTGGGGCTAGCTGTAGCCAGTTTCTTATGAGTTTAAATTTCATGAATTACAGTTACGTTGTTGATAAAGAAATATTTAAGTCAGGCAACTTAATCACGTATTTTATCTGCCCACCTAATAAGATTCTACAACATCGTCGTTTAGGTTTGAATAACAAGTATATTGATAATTATTTAACAAGAGAATCCGTACTATCATATTATTACGAACAATATATGTCAATAATCAATAACGTATTGGATATGTACGTATCACGTGATCAAACAGTTTTATATGCCAAGTTCTCTTTTTCTTTTTGGGTCTTTAAGTACAAGCCATGATGCAATCAGTCCTATATATCTGTTCATAAACCCTAGTTCAAGTGGCGTCATGCAAACTTTTGTTACCAATAAAAGCAATTTCAAAAAACGAAAAATTTCGACCCTTATCTATTTTTTTCTGAAAAATCAAAAAATTCAAAGCCTGAAGCCAACCCCCCCCCTCATTTTTAGGCTGGCAAATGCATCCAACAACACAGGGATTTTTAGAGAGAGAAAGAAGAGAGAGAGAGAGAGAGAGTTTTTGGCTTTTGGAGATTCTTATCTTGTGAATTTGAAAACGAAACAACAGCTAGCTCAGACGACGATAGTGGTTTTTCGTTTTAGAAAAAAATGGGATTGGATTGGATTTGTTTTTCCGTTTTTAAAAAATTTTCAAAAAAGTTGGAGGGAATCGGATTTTGTGGGGAACGGAATGGGAATGTCATGCTCGTGGTGGGAAACCGGGAAGTGGGAATATAAATTAAACAATACTTGCTGCTGACAATTTGGACACGTGTCCATACGGAATTAGTTGTATCTGGCTGCTCAATTCAAGTATTGTTCATATAAATTCACAAAGCAGAAGCCGAAAGCTCTAATTAAACACCCGCACGTGCCTTCCCTTTCTTTGACTTTTATACCCACCCTTTTTACCAATTTGGTCCCCCCTCTTTCCACTTATTTACCTCTCACTGCCACTCTCTTCACTTGGGCAGGCCCCAATGGCATTACATATTCTCTCGAGTCTCAACAGAAGGGCAAAAACCAAAAATTTAAAAGGAAGGACCATTAATGTCAAATTAAATGCCCCGTCAACTTCTCTGGTAATTATGCACCTGAGAAATGTAACCGTAATTCAGCTCATTAACTTGCCCCCACCTACCTACAACGTTTCACTGTGGATTACCAACAATGACCTTCTCTTCACGGCAAATTACATGAGTGAGCTTTTGGGTATGTTCGTAGGTAGCTCTTGGTCGTTGATGCGTTGCAAGATTCCTTAACCAAAAGTTAAGCAAGTGACCTTCCGTAGTCGATTATGTGCATGTGTAATTCTCAACTATTGATGTAAGTGAATTTTGTAAATGCATTAATGATTACAACCACTGACGCATACATGGTCAATTGACGTTTTGACACAACTCATCTTAGTTAAACTAGATATCTCTATTTGGACTTTTACCTAAAATCTAAGTACGTTAGGGATAGTTATTCCAGTGCGTGAGAGTTTGTTGGTCATTTAAGCAAATGAATGCTACAATGCATCAATGAGTAGCAATATTTCTAATGCAAACGTGGACATCTGTTGTAATCACAACTTATTCTAGTAGAAGACTAATTTGTTAATTATCACATTTGTTCGAACGAGCATGTACATAACTTGATCGCTTGACGAGAGATACACAGAAATAAAAATCTGCATCAAACCCAATGATCAACTAGTCATAATTGAATGGTGATGTTATGAGGTACTCATTCAGAGTCACCGTAGGGGTCATAGAGCATCCTTTCCTTGGGCCCCAAAAAAAACCACTCATCAAAAAGATTTGCCGTACAACAATGACATGGACAAAAGCGTCTTTTCAATGTGCAAGGAGGACAACGTCCCCAAATGGGGAGAGGGCAAATGCGTAATATCACATATAGACTGTTAAAGGAGAGAGGGAGAGGCAGGCTAGCCGACGACAGCAGAGAGAGCGTCACAGAGAGGTTTTGCATGTTGTTCTCTCTTTTTTTTTCTTAGTGTGTGCTCTCACTTTATATCTCTGCAACTTTACTTTATTATTCCTTCTTCTTCCTCTTTGGATTTCTGGGTTTTTTTTGTTTGTGTCGAAGTAATCTCAGCTGCTCAGCTCGAAGGTGGCTTCATCAATGGCTGACATTACCCACCCTCCCATGGATCAGCTCCAAGACCTTGAGTACTGCATAGACTCCAACCCTCCTTGGGGTACTCTCTCTCTCTGTCTGTCTCTGTGTTTCTCTCTGTTTTTTTCAGAATAGCTAAACTTTGTGTGTGAAATAACAAATGGGATTTTTTGGGTTTTTCAAGTAGGTTGGGGTTAGCTATCTCTGCCTCTTTCTAAGCATCAATCTCCATTTTTTTATTCTGGGTTTTGGTTTTGGATGCCAAAGATTATTGGGTAAGAGAAAAGGGAGGGTTTTTTGTTTTCAAGGTGTTTGCTTGGTGGCTTCAATGGCTACTGAGATTATATTTACTGGTAGTTGATATATTTCTTCAGAGGGTTATGAATTCAAGCAATGTGGCATTAGTTTTTTCTTTTGAGTGTCTGAGTTGTTCAGTTCTGTGAGAAATTAGAAAATCTGGGAATTTGAACATTTACCATATCGAGAGACTGGTGGGGCTTGCGGTTTTATTATCCAGAAGTTCGAACAAATATATAAACTTATATGCCTTGTTTGGTTGCTGAGAAAATTAAATTTTTAATTGCTTGTTGAAATGCAGCAACTCGTTAGGAAATACTAAAGTTGAAGCTAATGAGTGTGGATTATAATTACCATTTTGCCCACTAGGGCAGAGCTTCTCCACTGCTTGTGGAGCAGTTGGAGTTGTGAATCATGCTTTAGATATGGCATCTAATGGTCAATGTGTGCATTTTTAAGGATTAGGGGTGGTGAGAAAGTATGCAATTTGATTGCTTTATCTTTCATTTGTATTTATTGTTTGAAGATTTTATCTTGCAGCTGAAACCATAGTTCTAGCATTTCAAAACTACATCATGATGCTGGGTACGAGCGTAATGATTCCTTCGGTGCTGGTCCCTGCAATGGGAGGAAGTGATGTAAGCCAATCTTATTGCAAACTAACAAATTTACTCTGGCAATCTTGTTTGGTCACTCTGTTATTTCTTTTAAATACCGTTTTCTTGCTCACAACCAGGGTGACAAAGCACGAGTCATACAAACGCTACTCTTTGTAGCTGGAATTAACACCCTTCTCCAAGCGCTTTTTGGAACCAGGTTGCCTGCGGTAGTTGGGGGGTCCTTTTCTTATGTCATTCCCATAGCTTATATTGTAAGCGACCACAAATTGCAACGGATTGCTGAACCTCATGAAGTAAGTAACTGTCCTAGTACTCCCATTCACCATATGCAGTGTGTCTGGGAACCTTGTGGAAATAAATATATGCACCAACAATTACATGACATTATAATGCACGTATTGAGGACGAGTTGCATACCCTGCAAACGTATTGATTTACTAGTGGCTGGCTCTGGAAGAGCGAGTACCTGAGTGTAAGAGTAATATGCAGAAATGTAGCTTCATTGCAAGCTTAACCTGCAAAATGTGATCTCTACGAAATGTTGGTTGTTTTAAGACTGAATAGGAGGGGGAATGGCTGCGTGTGATTCATAAGTTTTGTGACTTTATTTGTTACAATTCATGTCAACAGAAACCTCAAACCCATCAGATATTTATGCATTGATTTCCTATTTAGCAATTGTACTTAAGCACCTTTCTTATTTGATAGGGTATTGAAAGAGATCTTCCCATGTCATTGGTTTGCAGAGATTTATACAAACAATGCGTGCTATCCAAGGAGCTCTAATTGTTGCCTCCAGCATTCAGATCATTCTGGGTTACAGCCAAGTTTGGGGTCTTTTCTCAAGGTATGGTCATACTAGAAAATGTAATGAAAATTTTAAGCTCCTGTTTTGTAATTGATTGATTGATTCAGCACTAGATGGGTTATCTTGCAGGTTTTTCAGTCCCCTCGGCATGGCACCTGTAGTTGGATTGGTTGGCTTGGGATTGTTTGAACGGGGGTTTCCTGCGGTAAGTTTTTCTATGAGAGGCAATTTATCGTTCCAATGGGTTCACCCCGGAGGAGCTTCTGTGTCACGTAGTTAGTGTCTCTTTAGGTCAAGCATTACTTTTTCTAGACAATCACAAACCTTTCGTCCATTTGTCTAGAATATCGCACAATTCTGGAATTTACTTAAACAAGACCCCTTTGAGCACTTCAGCACACTTTCAATGAATTTTGAATATCCCATCTTTTCCTGCAGAATCTCTATCTTTTCAATGAGCTTTTCTAATATATCGAAATTGTTATGTAATAAGTCCTATTTCGACCACAAAATATTAAAACTTGGTGACAACTGAACCACGTGACCTTTCTAAATAAGCACACTTCATCTAGCTTGGTTTTTTACTATATGCGACGGAAACCTCATATTCCATTTGCTATCTTTTTATTTATTTTTTGGAAAATTATGCAAGTATATAATTTCTATATTTGTTTCAGCTGGGAAATTGTGTGGAAATTGGAATTCCGATGCTGTTGTTAGTCATTGGGTTGTCTCAAGTGAGTTTTTTTTCTATTATCATTGTATTGACACCTCTACTAAGTACTAATCGTTTGTTGCCTTAATGAAAGTTTTGCTTTGTTTATTCTCAGTATCTGAAGCATGTGAGACCATTTAGAGATGTCCCTATTTTTGAACGGTTTCCAATACTGTTTTGTGTCGCGATCATTTGGATCTATTCCCTTCTCTTAACTGCCAGTGGGGCTTATCGTGACAAACCTGTTAGAACCCAAATCAGCTGCCGCACAGACAGGGCAAATCTCATATCTACTGCCCCATGGTATGTCAAAGAAGAATTTGCCTTCTCATCATGTCTTCTGATTTTATTTCTGGTTTTAAGATCTTCTTTATTACGCCACATTAGGTTCAAGTTCCCGTATCCTCTGCAGTGGGGTCCTCCTACATTTTCAGCAGGTCACTCATTTGCAATGATGTCCGCAGTTCTTGTTTCAATGGTTGAGGTATTTATTCAATTTTCGAGATGTGGCTTTTATTCATGATATGTTGTATTGCTTCACTCATCAACAGCAGCCTTAGTGTGCCATCTTGGTTATGTGGCTTAAGATTTGAGAATGTCGGTTTCCTGACAATTACTTATATGTTGCAGTCAACTGCTGCATACAAGGCAGCATCAAGATTAGCAATCGCCACTCCTCCTCCTGCTTATGTATTGAGCAGGGGTATTGGCTGGCAGGTGAACTAGTTTGAAACACTTGTGACTTTTGTTATCTTTCATGGATCGACTATGGTACATGTTACATACATCATGCTAGCATCTTGGAGATTTTAATTCTAAATGGAAATTTTAATATCATTTTCAGGGAATCGGTGTTTTGCTTGATGGACTTTTCGGTACAGGCACTGGTTCTACTGTTTCTGTGTAAGACACCACAATAGATTGCTGCAAATCTTAGTTTGTTGTCTTCTTTACCATTTAGAACGAGTTTGACTAAGATCTTGGTCATGTATGTATATCAGGGAAAATGTGGGACTTCTTGGACTAACCCGTGTTGGAAGTCGTAGAGTTGTTCAAATTTCTGCTGGATTCATGATATTCTTCTCAATCTTAGGTGAGTATTTAACTTTATGAGTCTCAAGGAGGTTCAGGGAATGCTTCGGAGCAAAGCAGTTCATGGTTTCAAAGTTGGGATTCAAATTCCACAATTCATTTCCTCTCTAATCCTTTTGCAGGTAAATTTGGGGCTGTTTTTGCATCGATACCCTTCCCGATATATGCAGCATTATACTGTGTTCTCTTCGGCCTCGTGGGTATGTCATGAGCTCAAGTAAGATTCCCAATCATTTTCTTCTTTCACTATCTTCACAAACACTCCTTGCCTGTTTGCAGCTTCGGTAGGGTTATCGTTTCTTCAATTCACAAACATGAATTCCATGAGAAACCTCATCATCACTGGCCTCTCTCTCTTCCTTGGGATATCTGTCCCCCGCTTTTTCAACGAATATTGGAACCCCTCGCACCATGGTCTCGTCCACACCAATGCTGGATGGGTGAGTAACATCCTAACAAACACTAGCATTCTGGTTAAGGTCTAAAGATACTATGGGATTTCTTGTCAGTGAAGCAACTACATTACCGTTGTTTTCTACGCTGCATACCAATCGATCCCGCTAAATGCATAATGCGACCCCTTTTCCCGTGTGTTTGCAGTTCAATGCATTCCTGAACACCATATTCTCGTCTCCTCCGACGGTGGGGCTGATCGTGGCAGTGTTTCTTGACAACACTATAGAGGTCCAAAAATCAAAAAAAGACAGAGGGATGCCGTGGTGGGTTAAGTTCAGAACGTTCAGAGGAGACAACAGAAACGAAGAGTTCTACACATTGCCGTTTAACCTCAACAGATTCTTCCCGCCTACATAGCGGCCTGCCCGGCAGGATTAGCAGAAAGTTTAGTGAGATCAACAGCTCCAGCCAAGCTTATCTAGTTGCCAAATTCTAACAGTGATTAATCAGCTTGATTAGAGTAGTCAAATATGATGATCCGAGGATAATTAATTTTAGCAAATGGGAATTTTTCTTCTGCTTCTCAATTTTTTGGGGACCTTTGTGTCAGATAGGAGAGATTGTAGAGCAACATATGCTGCTTTTTTGTAGACTCAAATAATAAAGGAATATAATCTCTTCTCTCTTAAGCAAGAGTTTCGAAAAATGTTAAATTATGTGGTATCATCGAGTATCTTGTGTTTTCGGCGCACATTTTTATGTTTTTTTGGTTTAAATGAGTCATATATGTACGTTTTAGTATAATAAGAGAATCCAAATTTTTTCACATTTTAGTCAAACAATGCATTACAATGCATTATTAAAAAGTGATTTTCAACAACAAAGAGCGCTTCTTACTACTCGGCACATAACATGAAAGTCCTTTCAAGTCGTAGAAGCACTTTCTCAAAAAGCTGATAACAAGTTATTTTCCTACAAGGGTTTAGGGTTTAGGAAGTCCAATTTCAATGAGCACTTACGATTTTAGAAAAACAATTCAAAATTCACATTTGTGTTATTATTTTTGCAAATTATTTTCGTATGGTCAATGTTAAAATCATATTTACCATTGAATTTCCCAGTTTCCATTCAAATTTACAAACTGTAAAAAACAAGAAAATTTTGTTTGAAAACATAAAATTGATATTTCAGATTAAGTCTCTATAATAAAATAAATTACAATTATGAAATAAGATTATATTATAATCTTTGGATTTAAGATCTCAGACATCCAAGGAAGGATAAAAACAGCATAAGCTCTCAAGCCCGGCGAAAGGCGAAAGCACTTAGGCGGCCACTGCGAATGTTCTTGAGAAACAAGCCTTTGGATTTATCATCACTGACCAATCAAATTTTTTTATTTTCTTAATTAAATTATCAAATTTTCAGATAAAAAAATCCAATATTTTTAATTTAAATAAGGAAAACCCATTAAATTAAATTTATTTTTGAAGCCTCAGAAAGCCAGTTATTTGACATCAACAAAAATTCAGTCGGTAATTCCAACTAAAAAACAATCCTCACAGGCTCCAATTTCACAAAACAAAAAACATATAAAACCAATTAAAAATCAAGAAATTAAAGAATGTAATCGCAGTAAATCGGCTCCGTGGACCAGTAAAAAATTAGGATCCACAGGTTCCTATCAGAATGCGAAACAGAAGATCCTCGCTGTCGGTTCAATCGTAGCAACGTCGGTCAAGGCTATTTTAGCTACCGTCGTCGTGGCATCGAACCTTTCAAAATATCACAAAAATAAATTTAAAAAATCAAACTATATAATAATTACAGTAATCGACAAATTCAAGACCCTCAGAATCCCGTTCCAAATCACACACGGCGGTGGCACACCGGAGTCGCACGCCTGTTCCCGGCCAATGAACTAATCATTGGGGGATGGGAACGAGGCGAGGCGGGCTCCGTTAGCGTGTGCCGCCGCTGTTTAAAGTGTCATACGGCACTTCCTATCACTTTGGGCATTCTTCCTCATTGAGATCAATCGGCAAGAACTTGGAATCAAAAACCCTAAACCCTTAAACCCCATGAATAATTTGGGCCCCAAAAAACTAAGAAAACAATGAAAACCATAAATTGAAAAGAGAGGCGCGACTGCGGGAACAGGGATGAATAACCAGAGCGACTTACGAATTGAGAGAACGAAAGGGGATTTATATAGGAAAGGTCATCTTTGCAAAACCCTAATGCCGTACATGGGCTTTGCTGTGGCGGGTTGGGCTGTACTTGGGCTAACACGACTGATATTTTAGGTTTGTAGAAAAAATTAATTTGAATTAAGATCACAATTAAAAACTTGAGTACAAAATAAAGGTGTTAGGAGTTCATCTTTTAGGTGCACTTCCTAATCCATTCTTGTTAGATGAAACTATTTTTATTGGCACGTATCATCATTGGAGACGTTTATTTCTAACCACTATTTAAAGGTCATTTTTACCATCACATTGAACATCATTTATTAGTTCATGTATATCAAATAAATAGACAATTATCCATCAAGAAGTTAATGTTACAAAAATCGTCCATTTACTCGATATTAGGGGTGCAACTCGGGCATGTTAGATGGTCAACTCAACTTTAACTCAATATTCCTAATTCGGGTTTGGGTTAGGTTTAGGTTCATGAGGGTTTATTCAGGTTCGGGCTTGCTCGGGTTGGGTTCGGGTTTCCCCAACTTTATCAAGTTTAATCTTGTAACACATTATTTTGTAAGATACATCTCAAATTTTGAACCAATTAACGTCAAAACTATTTAAAATTAACTTTTACACATTACCATCCATTCAAAAGATAAACCAAATAGTGTGAGACGCATTTCTAAAGTTTCAACCGTGCAAAGTTGAAATTAAATTACAAGACAATACCAAAGTTTTAACCGAAAAAAAACATAAAAACAACACTATCATTCATTGTTCAAATAAAAAACCAAACAACAAACTTCAAGTATAGCCCTCTCAAACTTGTACCTAACTTATATGATATGAAATGAGACGGGTATGTGTATGAGCAATTTGGACTAGAAACCGGTTGCGTTTGGGTTTATATGAACAGGCAAAGTATCAACCCAATAAATAATCAGGTTGGGTTTGGGCAGGTTTTTACTTCATTTTAACTAGCCCAATTGGGTTTAAAATTGGATTAGGCATGGACAGATTCAGGTTGACCTAACCCAAATTGCACTCCGACTTGATATAAATGATCGCAAAATACTTGTCAGTTTAATTGATTTTTGCATAACAAGATAAACATTTATGATTATAAAATGCAAACCGAAAAAATCAGTTAATCCAAATGGAGTGGACAATGACAGGATTGGGCTTAAGTTAAGTTGGGGTGTGCTCTAACTAACTTTAAATAAATTTAGTATAGATTATGGGGTCAAATTTTAGTGGTACGTACCATTAAATGATACATACTGTTAAATAGTTAAGATTCATTTGGGGTCCACTCTAAATTAATCTGGACCATTTAATAACTGTACTATTGAATGATAATGGTACGTACCATTCAAGATTTTTTCTAGATTATCTGTTTATTATTGTATCGTTTGTAAATAAATAAAGTTTGTGATGTCCACCTTCTATAATATTATTGGGCCTTAAAATTGGGCTGAAGAACGGGTCCTGCAGTTGGGTCCACCCGGCCGGCCAGAGGGCATTCGTTGCAAACAGGTTTGAAATTTTTCAGCGCATTGCTGTCTCTGAAAGCAAGAAGAACTCAGTGGAGAGAGAAGACCAACCAAACCAAATTGTGGTGGTTGCCGGAAGGCCGTTGTTTGGGTGGCGCGGCAATGTCTATGGGGACTGACAGCACTTGGGTGGGGAAGAAGCCGCTGCGGCGCATCGGCGGCATGTCCGACGCTCTCTCCATCGCGTCGGATCTCGGCTTCTCCGTCGCCGCTCCTCCTACCCAGGTAAACCCTCGCTCTCCTTTCTTCACATTTCTACGTCCGCCATGTCCAATTCCACTGTTTGGCTCGTTTGGACTTCGAATTAGCTCCAACCCATTGTGCTTTTACTCCCCATAATTTAGCTTTTCCTACATTTTTCAGATTTCTGAGCTTAATTTTGAAAAATCAATTGGAATTAAATTTTTTATATGTTTGTGGAAGATGAAAGCTGATTACTTGGTTAATTTTGTAATGTGGAAGCTTCATGCTTTGAATTTCAGAAAAGTTGAATAATTTTTTGTGATGTAGGAAGAGCTTCAGAACTTGTCCAGCAGTACTGGTGAAAAGGGTGATGACTTGATAAAGGTTTTGAGGGACCTTACCTCTGTACAGAGAAAAATAGCCGATCTGCAAGTTGAACTCCAAGGGAGAAAGGTGAGCTGTTGGAGTCTCTTTTTTCGAGTTTTGAGTTTGTGAGATTATCTTATCTGTTTAACTGAATTGGGATTATATTGTCTGTAGGATGATAAAAACGTAGCGCATTTGACACATGCGAGTGAAATGGAGAAGAAGTGCGAAACTTTGGCAAGGATTACTACCATATTGAAAGATGTTATTCAGAATAAGGTAAATCTTTTGGGGTACATTGTTGTGTGTTGTGTCGTTCTTGTAGCTTGTTTTATTATTTCATTGATTTGTCTTTCCCAAATCATGCAATGATTTAAGATCAATTATCATTTGCATATTCTATACATTGTGCATTCTTCAATCTGTATTGGTTGCTAAGAAAGTCTTTCTTGAGAAATATGAAATGGACTATAGCATCTCTTTTGAAGCGATTGTTGCTTTTCCTGTCAAGAATATGACTTAGTAGATATGTCCAGTTCAGGCTAGTAATACAGTGAACTGATGCTTTGGTTGTCATATTCTTCGAAGAGTGAATATTGGGTCCATAGAAGAGAAAATGTACAGTCTATCAATCCCTGAGTTTCATCTTTTATGCTGCCTAGTCGCCTAAATATGTTTATTTTATGGCATAATTATTTGACTTCATTCAAATGCATCTTTAACTCTCAATAACACCTCCTTTATTTTGTGTCCCAATAATACCTCCTTATTCATTTTGTTTCTAATCACTGGCAGGATCGCATCATAGCCCGTCTTCAACAACCATATTCCCTCGACTGCATTCCAGTAGAAGCAGAGTATCAGGTAACACCTTGTTTTTAGCAGTGTAAAATCTCTTATGTTTAAATTCGTATAGCTTGACTTGTGTGTTCTACATTCTAGTCTTCTAGGATATGATTCTACATTCATACAGGTTGGTTACATCTAAGAGTGTTTGTCACTAAATTCAAGTCGTATGCTTCAATCGTAGGAGTGTAGATTTATTGAAACAACTGTTGTGACAACTTAAATTTACATTGAATTGTGAATCTTGCAATACACAAATATGAACCGAATTTCTTTAGCTTTTGTGGAAATATAAATCTTGGAAGACACTAGAGGATTATTTGGATTTCTCATCACATGAAAAGACTGTTTTCTTAACGTTTATGGAATCTTTTGCTTGGGCTTGTGCAGAAACAATTCTCTGAATTACTGATGAAGGCTGCTAGTGATTATGGAGCCTTGACAGCATCTGTTGCAGATTTCCAGTGGAGTCAGACATTCAAGGAGCCTCCTTCAGTTTGGGGGGTATGCTTGCAGAAGCTTTTCGTTTGTTCCTAAATTGCATGTAGCATAGTTCTTCTTTTTTTCCCGTTATTTGCTTCAACTTTGAGGCTCTGAGCATGTTTCTGATGTTGCATGGTTTGTAAAATTACACATTTGATTGTTGGCAACTACGGAGTATGATACTGTTGCAATATAGCACTGAAGGAATTATTTGTCTTATAGAGTTTCTTCTTCAAGGGCCAAGTCCCCAGGGAAGTCTTGAATTATTTGCTAATTAAAGATAGGGAAGTCAAACATTTTAAGGAGTTCTTTAGATTATCTGATCTACCATGTACTGCGATCAGAATGTGGGAATCAATAATGCAGATGTTGGAGAACTTTTTCCGTTGGGAAATTACTTGTGCATGATGTGATCTTCAATTTGTTTAACTGATGCAGGAAATGCTTCGTCCAATTCCTGTGGCGTTAGCATCATGCACCCGGTTCTTTGAAGCAATGTCTGCTATGAGGGAATCATTTTCAACACTTCAGCATCTCAGAGTTGGTCATACTGATGCATCTTCACCTATAACGCCAGGCAAGGATTCCTCCCGAAGAATACCAGGGGATTCCGAATGTGTAACTCCACCTCCTTGGAGAACAGAACCAAGCTTTGATGACTTAGCTATCAGAAGCTCAAGGAAGCCTGAAGTCGAGCATCGAGAAGCAGAGGATGAAAACAGTGAGGTGGATGGAACTAGCCACCGGAGATTGTCATGGCCTCCTTCGGTTAAAAAGAACGGTGTTTAGTCAATAAGCTGACATCCGTTGCTTGTGACTCAGTGTATGTGTTTGTGTGAAGTAGTCGTTGTAATAGGCATCTGCAAAAAAATAACGATTATACACCTTGAAACAGTAAATTAGTTTGTGCAGCAATACATATATTTTATCATGTGGAAATGTTTGAGTTATGCCTTCAACCCTGTATTCTTTTATCGAGTATAAGATGGAAGTTGAATTTGATAGGCTTTTTTGTATCAGGAGCAGATTTCGTTGTGTTTTAACATTGTCGTCAATGAGATTTGAGCTCGAGACATTTTACAAAGTGGAGTCCGAGTATCGTTAAACCATATGATCATGTGTAGATTTCGTTATGCTTTCACCTTGCCAAATAGGCCTTTCAGAAGACACTAGCAAGTTCTCAGTAGCTCTATACAGAGTCGATTCTCAACAGATCAGCCAGTAAGGAAGGTTCTCACGGCCCCTTTAACAATTTAGGCATTTGAGTTTTCCTTCTAATGTTGGGCAAGAGAAAGTACATAACGCCGACGTCCACTACACTTATTTCAAAATAATTGATCAAGTCATTGTTATGCCTTATAAAATTAAACGTTATATAAACGGGAGGTGTTATTAGCACTCGACTACTTTGTATGTGCAATATTTTCTTCTATAAATTAAAAAGAAAAAAATTCCTTTTAATTTCAAATATTTTCAAATGGCATTGGTTGCATCCTATGCAGTTTGGGTGTGAAATTGAAAGATGAAATGCAAATATCATGCACCCATCTCAATGAGGTGCAGGCTGTAGCCGTAGCTAGCTAGCAACAAATGCCAATAACTTGACCGCGTTAAATGTTGCAAATTTTGCATGCACCTTTCACATCTCCGACCCTTAAAAGATGTACTGCCTTGTGAAACGTAAAAACCCCAAAACGAGGAGCTATAACTTAGACATGGTCACTGTTTGTGTTTGTGTTCGTGTTCGCGTTCGACTTGTCTTCGAGTTTATCTATTTATAGTGTCACATTCGTGTCAAATCACGAGTTGATCATCAATCAAAACAGAATGCAAATAAATGTCATAATGCAATAAGTCACAGTTTCTATTCATGTGAAAAAAGTTAAAATGTATCGTTCCATTACATTATGTTTAGATGAGATAAATAAATTTAGAATTTCGATAAATTAATGACTCCATACACACATTAAGTTTTGTATTCAAATTTCATTATTTTTTTAGATTAACCAAACAAGAAAATTCACAAATTCTAAAAAATAAAATTCCGTCATTTTGAAATTCCTTATTAATCTTAAATTTTTTCATCCAAACACAATATTAGTATAAAATTAATTAAACAGCGCTAATCGTGTACACATCAATTTTTCATTTATACAAATTTCGAGTTGTATAACTTGTCGTGTTAAACAATAACAATTGAACCTGCATTTATTATGCTAACAAAGTCAACCTGTAGTTGAAATAAAATTTGATTCAACAATATTAATATTAATATTGTTGCCTTCGCCACTAAGGTATGAACTACCCAACATTGAACATTCCTGTATTATTAACCAAACTTAAGTTTGTCAAATATTACAATCAATCAAATTATCAAAACAACCTGTACATGTCCTCCTCCCCATTGAGACGTAATTACCATAAGAAAGTGTCACCATTAGGCACGAATCCAAGATTAAAAAAGGGGATGCACTCAGTGGCGGATTTAAGAAAAATTATTAGGGAGTCAGTAAGAATAGTGCGCACAGCGCTCAAAATTCTTTAGACGGAATAACATGCAAATCGACATTTCATCGAGCCTTGGTAGGCCTGAGGTTTTTTTTTTTTTTAAAGTGACCTGGCCCAAACAACGTCGTTTTGGCCAAGTCTTAAGGAAAATGTTGTTGTGTGCAAAGTATGATTGAGCCCTGCTCTGCTACCAAACTCTTTCAGATATTTTATCAAGCACTTGGAGGGCATATATGAAGGACAACTCCAACCTTAAAAGGGGCAGCACCCAAGTCATCCATGGAGTTTTACAGAAGTTCGGAGAGTCAATTGACCCCCCCTTGCCCTTAGTGCGTCCACCCCTGGATGGACTAAATCATTAGCTATTTTTTTCTCACCTAACACTTTTGACAAAATCTCATATGTTTTTATGAGGTTTTTTAAAATTTTATACAATCTGATAAACCTTATATTATTTATTTCTACATCTTCAACTACGACACTCATAAAAGAATCGTATATAATATACATCGAGTGTATATAAAGTTTATTTATACAAAACAATGACATAAAAGAAATATGAGGTGAATTGGTAAGAGTGATATCGAGTGAGTTATAGATGTATAACAAAATGATTGAACGGGTTAACTACCTATATATTTTTCTATGTCTCAAATTTTCGGTGGGCTACATCACACTCTAGCCAAGGCTAAGTCCGTGCTTGACCACCACCAAACTTGCTTAGAGTTTTCATAAATCCTGAATTTTTATGATATTTTTCAATTATTGATCCATATTAATAATTCACATCTTTTTGGGAACTTGAGGACTCTCAAATATTGGATTAATGTTTTAAATAACCAAATTTATATAATGAAATTATTTCTATCAACAGATGATACAACCAAACACGAAATAAACTTGCAACTGAATCATCACATGAAGAGAGTATGTACCCCATAACAAGAAAATATTTTCTGAAAATATTGTATTAACTTACACATTTCTTGCCGTGTACCTCTTTTATATCTCTTTCATCACATTATTGTGTGACTAGAAAACCAAAAAACGAAAACAATATACCAATACACGAGAAAATACCATTTTCATACAGGCTATCGCTCACAACTGAGGGACTTACACCTTAATACCACTATGACTATATTTAAATCAATAACGTACTGACACGTGTCTTATTTTTGATATATGACAATTCGTAATTAGTTTGAAACCGTACGTTTGGAATGTAGATAAGTCCCTTGGTTTTGATCGGGTCCCGCAATGACAGATCAGCTGCCAGCAAGTTACAGAAATGATGAATCATCATCCAACATCCAATAACATGCATCATGCACGGCCTTTGATATTTCTTTTTTTTTTTCTTGAGAAATTGAGGATTTGGAGCCACTTGCCTCTCCATTTTATTAAATTATCCACAACCCTCTGCACATGAACATCACACGATATTTGTACACTGCATCTCTGGCCTTGTTCTATTATTTTACCTAAACAACGGTTACGTTACAACGGATGGCTGGGCCCTACCACGAAATCACAGATTGTTCGGTTCAGATGAGGCCAAGGAGTTCGCGGGTCCCGCTGTTAATCATTGTAATTCCTGATCGTGGTGGGATCATGCACCATGAAGGGATAGTTTACGGTGCAGCGACCCATAGGCTAGCCGAGAAAGGCCGCATGTCTAAGCTAAAAGTTAAAGGTTAAAAACGCGTCTAACCAAATTACAAGTATTCCAGATGCGGAGTACTTACATTATACGGGTATACTCTTTTTATAGTGTATTATGTCAATCACATAATACCGTGTAAAGAGAAACTACTCTTTAATATTGTATAAGTGGCACAAGATATCACTGTGACAGTATACTCATACCATATAAATTAATCTCCTAAATGTCGGCTAGTTAATTAAGTTGGCCTGAAAAATTCTAGGATCTCATCGTTGGACCAAATGGATGTGGCTACACAAATAACTTGAGTCCTAGATTGGAAAGAACTCAAATTCAACGTAAAAACAATTTCAAAATATACAATTTATAACGAACAAGGACTCGGTAATAAACTTGTGGATCAACTTCGGATATATGCATCTTTTAAGGCTTACAAGTTTAAGCTACGATTTCATGCTTAGAGTGACTTAAACTTCAAAGGGTGCATAGCCGGAACCACCCGCACCGGCGCTCCTCACTACCGAGATTCAGTCCTCCTTCGTCTCTCAAGAATCAAGTGAAAGACTTAATATTCAATCCCTTGGTGATTTTCTACTTCAACAACTATCCTACTCGGAAGTCTTGACTTATTATTTTTTTGGTAAGTGCGCCTTATTTTTTTAATTTCTCTATTTATGCGAGGGAGGATACACAAACTTGGGAAGACACACTATATTAACCTACGACAATCACCAAGACCTATCTTATTATGTTTGATTTCAAAAAGGGTGGTGGATTTGAGTTTTGTGGTTTTCGCCTCCAATGCAAAGACTTTATATTCTTATATTTTGAGTTTTAAGATTTGAATCTTTTAAGTGGAGTTTGAGTTTTGACAATTTAAATATGTGCATAGGAAATGATTGAAGTAAAAACTCAAATTTTATTTTATCCTGGTTGAATAATATTTTTTTTTTGGCATGGGATCAACCATTGACTTAAATTTCATATGAATTTTAATTCTCCGATGCATAAGATTCTGAGTCCAAATTTTCTCGGGAATTGCAAATGACTTTGAAAAATAAAATCATTAGTATATGCAATTAAAGCATTAATTTTGGGAAATGGACCTTTCATTAAAATTGAAGGCGAAGCATGCAGAGGAACAATTATGGTGGATGGGATGAGATAACTGAGAGAGCATATACTAGGCAGCCTAGTCACACATACTTTTCTCAGACAGAAATATAGGACCACGCTACACCTACGTACACCATTTTACAAACAAAATTTAACTTGCTACGACTCTGACTCTATCCAGCCATTGCCGGCACCAGATTCCCATTTCGATCCTTCCTTTTAGTTTTTTTTTACTTTATAACCCTCAAACTTTTAATGTTATGTCATTTTGGTCTTTCCATCAAAGTCTGCTACTTTATTCGTTAAATTAGTCACAAAAAATGTCAGCACTCACACCATATGTATTCTCCGACTGTATCAACCTTCACTTTTGTTCATTCAAATTGGAATTGGAAATTCAAAATTTGGGTTGAAAAAGAAAAATTGCAATGCACTTTCAATTTTAGATGAAGTACGAGAAGAAAATCAGTTTGAGAAGTATATATAACGTGTTAGATATATTTACAAGTCCAATTTAGGAGTTGTTATTTACATATCGGAATAGTAATAATGCATAACTCTCTTCCTTGTATCTTTTCACTGCAATATGATTGTTTTGAAGTCCTTCTTTAAATTTGGATATAAAATGAATTTTCAGAAAAGGATCAAAGTGACACATATTAAACATTTGAGGGTAGAAAAATTAACACTCATAAAATTCAAGGGCTAAAGTGAGAAAAAAATTAAATGATTAGATCACAGGGTACATAGCATGTAGACGAGCGCAGGCGATAATAGCTCGCGGACACGTAAGTCGCGCGGTTCCCAGGTTTCGTTGAATTTCCGGCACCTCCTCCCCTTCTCTTCTCTTTAGAAATTTCTCTGACTCTCTTTCTCTCTCTCTCTCTCTCTCATCCCCCAAACGACAGCTACAGAAGAGAGAGACAGTGGTGGCGGGAAGCCATTGAGATCCGCAGGAGGGTGGAATTTACCATTATACTCATCTCCCCGGCTGCTCCCGTCATCCTCCTCATAAATTCCCCCCAACCGACGTGTCCCTGCCGAGTCGACCCGCCCCCTCCCCTCTCCTCCTTTGGACACGACACCTTCCTCGTCGCCTTCGAATCCAAGCAACTCATAAATATCCCCAAAAAAGAAGAAAAAAAGGAAATTTAATTATTAAAAAACAGAAAACAATCTGGAAAAAGATGGAGCCTTTGCTCTGAAAATCTCCAAAGGGTTCTTCTTCTCCCCTCCGCCGTTGATTCGTCCACGTGGACTCCCCCATTCTCTCTCTCTCCTCTCTCTCTCTTCCGGCGTGCCTTTGCCCTCTGTTATGAAGTTCGCCGGTGATTGCTTTCTCTTCTTTCCATGGAATTTCCTTCTTTATCAACAAGGTCCTCCTTCTCTCTCTCTCTCTCTCTACCCTTTCTCTCTCTAAAATACATTGACTGTGTGCATACATATAAGAAACATATACATATAACATTGTGTGTTTATATATATTGGATTCTGGATTGTTAATAATTGTGAAATGTGAATTGTGGGAAGCAGTGATTGGTGAAGAATTGGGCAGAAAGCATGAATTTGATGGGGAAAGGTGACGCTGGCCGCTGCATTTTCCCCCTCACCAGTTTGCAAATTGGGTAACATTCTTCAGAATTCCACATTTACTACTTGAGTTTTATTTCTATGATGTTTTTATTAATTAATTTGCTTAAATTCTCAAATACCCTTTTGTTTTTGATCCTACAAGCACAATATTTCTGTGCCAGAATTGGGTTTTATGGCATAAATTTAATTGCTTGACACATATATATTTAAATTTTCTGCTCTAGTGTATGTGTATTTGTTAAGATTGTAATTTACTATTGCTAAATGCAGAGAAAAACTTATTCGTTTTCATCTTCTGAAACATATGATGTACTGTTGTTTTCGGGTTTTTTACTTTTTGTGTAAATGATGAAGTGATGTGGTTTGTGTTATATGATTGCAGAGACTTGCAGTCTTACCTTTCGGATCTTAGCCTTTTCCTGGCCCTCGAAAGCAAGAAATTCTATATCTTAGTGGACAATCGGCCATGGCTGGGTGACCTAGGTTCGCGGTCAGCGCACTTGTGGCAATTGATGGTTACCAAGGTCAATCTCTAGTCACTACACCCTCATTTATACTCAACTTATTTGTTTTTTCAATTCTTCTTACGGAGGATGAAAGTTTATATTGGTTTTATTTTTCAGTCAAGGTTGTCTCCTTTTGCAAACACTAAAGCACGGAAGGCGAGAAAGGAAGGAAAGGATGCTTGCTCTAGACCTAAGACTGCAAAACCAAAGAAGCTTGCTAGGTGGTTCTCGTTAATCAAGCATCAGAAGAAGGTGTTGTTACCTGTAAAGAAGCTGCGGAGTTCTTTGCTTCTAAGCAGGGAGTTACATAGGACCTTGTATGGTTTTATTGTATTCGAAGTTGCATGGAGCAATGTTCGAGGTATCAATTACATCAATGAGCTTCAGGTATCACCCCCTTTCTATATCCTTGAACAGTTGTTTGTAGTTCTTTGTAAGTGCCCGTGTTCTATGGTTTATGTGTTCTTTGCAGACTGATACGTCGCTGGCTATAGAGGCTAAATTCATGCAAAGATGGGAATTTGACAGTATTGCTCAAGCTGCAAGCTGCATATCTTTGTGGTTCTCAGGAACAGTTGCTGAGCAGATACAGTTGAAAGAGCATCTGAATTCTGCCATAGGTAGTATTCTTTGCCTTCATTATTCCTGAATTTTGTGGTCTTCGACATGTTAATAACTTTATGACATGGGGTTTTTCTCTTTTGGCATATGAGCATGAGATTTGTATACATGTAGTCGGAATGTGGGGATGTCTTTAGTGGTCATGTTTGGTTAGTCAAAACAATTAGTGCAGTATTGAAAACGGTAAAAAATTTATTTGGGGCTAATAATTGACGGAAAAATCTTGGGTGGTACGTACTATTCAATGGTCCGGCCATTGAATGGTCCCAGATTAATTTGCGGTGGGCCCCAAATGAATCTTAGATCATTCAACAATACGTACCATTGAAGTTTGACCCATAATTGACATAGCTTCATTGAATTGTTTCACGAGATATGTTCCTTTAAAGAAAAAATATTAGATCTCTGAGATGCACTGAGCCTTAAGGCATGATGTATTCATCTTTGCTTGAATCTGTATGAGTTTTGCTTGAGAATAGAATTCTGTGATATGTATTAAAGGTTAGAAAATTCTAACACCAGCAGGAATGGAAGTCACTAGAATGTGAGATCATCCAGAGACATTGTTTAATTTACTTGGATAATCTTCTCATAGCACAGGGAATATGGATCCCTTGAAGCTCCAGGGAGAAATTCCTTTTGAACATTTTTCCTTTGTTGGTTTATTTGGATAAACTTATATTTGGAGAATTTCTTTACCTTCAATTTGAAGTGAGGATTCTGTGATTTAATTTAATTTTTTTTAACGTTTCCAGGAGAAGTTTTCTATGATGCTGAAGAGTTTCCAGAGACAGAAACTATGGCGGTGGTTGATGAAAATATCTCTTACAATAATCTGTCCACTGGGGAAGATTCTCTCCATTGCCTAAGTCGCAACTTTAGTGTTCATTCTCACACCTGTGAAAATAGGGCCGGTGTACCACATTCACCACCTCCACCTACTGGACCCTATAAGAGAAGGAAAATAACCACGTGCAGTAGTGGTGGAGTTGAAGTAGATACTTATTCTGAGGAAATGCAAAGCCCTGCCAGTGACTGCGAAAATTCTGAGACGTATAAATGTTACTGTGAAGATGAAATGCAAAACTCTGAGACGTATTCCTGTTACTGTGGAGATGAAATGCAAAACTCTGAGACCGATACCTGTGACTCTGAAGATGATATACCGGTGACTGCGAGAGCTTATATCAGTGACTCTGAAGATGCAGGTAAAGCTACCCCGCTCAGCAAAGATGCTATACCTGTAACTGTCAATACCTATACTAGTGATTGTCTAGATGCTGTTGAATCTACCCAGTACAGGGATGTGCTGATTTTGTTCAGGTTCAATGACCATGATCTCCCATTTAAACTGAGAGAAATAATAATGTCTGATCTCCGGTTACTGACTTTGCTTGAGGCTGGGCTTCCATCTTGGGTTATCTTCCTTCAGTCATACCCAGGGTTTTGCCATATCTATCGCCCGTGGATGTGCCCTCTGGCAAGAGCATTGTATGTGCTGATTTCAGTTGTCACTGTTCTAATTGGATTTTATGACCTATACAAAAATGTTCCAGTGCTCAAGGTAACTGCATCTCGTCTATGTGGACCTCTGTTTGATTGGATAGAGACCTGGTCGATGATATCAAGGATTAAGTACTTGGGAACAATGCTATTTCTACACAACTCTCAGAAAGCTGTTCAGTGGTTTCTGGCGATCAGGAGTACCACTCGATCCTTTTTTTCAGTTCTAGCTCAGCCATTGGCAGAACCTCTTGTGGAGTGTTTTGGATTCCTCCTTCCAGCATGGAACGTGCTTATTGATGTATTAGAGAGTCTCTTTTCAGTCATTTGGATTCTGATTGGATCTTCATGCAGTCTAGTGGGAAACCTGGTACAGGTTTTAGTGTTTCCAATATGGTTTCTCCTGTCGGCCGTTTGGAGCATTGGTGGGTCATGAAATTCTTTGGATTACCCATCTTTTGATTCAAATAATCAATGGCGTTGTATTAATTGCATGTACTATTGTTTGTATTTTGTTGCAGGAACTTCCATTGTATATCCTATATTTAGGATTCTATGGGAAGTACTCTATGCTCCGGTTCGCATGGTCCTTGCACTAGCCAATGTGATAGCTTTTATTGGTGCATGTATATATGATACGCTTCGAGATATATGGCAAGTTGTTAGCAGCATATTCCAGTTTGCTTCAGCTTCTCAGGCAACTGTGAAAACGGTTGAAGTTTCCGTATGGCGTTCACTTTGGAATGACCTCTTTTCTCAGGTTGGAAGAAAAAAAGTATAAATGTAGTTTCTACTTTTTAACAATGTCAGCTAGATGGTTTTATTGATACCCATTCTCTTCTTTTTGGGTTTCAGGTTTTCCGTGCTGTCAGAAGTATATTAAATGGTTTTGTTGCATTCTTCATAGCGTGCAACAGGCATCGGCTTAGGTATGCTATTCTTTTCTTTAGCGTTAATATCTTGTTTTTAGTGATCTGCGTTTTTCTGCTCTGTGGGATGCATACACATTTGTCAAGGTTGCTTAGGCCGTCATTAGACCTTATTTGATGGCTAGGATAGAATATGCTGCTAGTAGCATTTAAGAACAGTTTGATCGTCACTTCACTAGTTGTTTAAGAGACAATAAAACTACCAAGTCAAATGTAAAACTCCGACCTATGCTCCTCAAGCATTGTATTTGTTTTTCCAGATTCTGGGGTTTTGCTAAATGTTAGCTCTCTATCATTACCTTGGAAGAAGTCAAATGTAAGATTTCAAGTTTAGTTGTGCAATAGTTATGGGGAAACTTCTGTTGTTGTCCTCAATCCTTGGATATTGCAATAGTAGTCTTCTCCATGGTACCAAGCTTCCCAATTTGAAGAACCCTTTGAGGAGGTGATCTCTCATATCTAACGGAGCTGACTACCCCAATTCTGATTTATTATGTTCGCAATAGTTTTGACCTAAAGGTTAGGTAACAATATGGAAACGAAGTGTAGAAGAATATTAGGAGATCCCGAGGGGAGATATCTACTCTATTCATTTGGAAAACCTGTGCTCACTGCTTACTAGGTTGTTTGCCTTTGTAGTCACGTGTAATTCTGCATGATCAATATTATTCCATTTCTCCCGGTCTGCAATGCAAATAATTTCTTTTTGCTATTTGTAGACCTATGTAAAAGATTGTGTTAATAAACCCTGCTTATGATTATTTTACGTGATGGTTACAGCATTTATAATCATATACAAGAGTTTATTCAAAGATTACTGGATCGAACCCAGAGATCGCGGCGTGAAGTTTCAAGACGTTATAGGACCACTGGAGAGACTCGGAATTTGGTTAGTTTTCGAATGTGGGAAACTTTAGATTATGAATTTCACTTCCCTGCACAAGGTTGTAGCACAGATACAATTGCTGCTGATATTTGGCACGGATAATTGTGCATGTTCTAAATTTCCTTAACTGGTTATTATGGTTTTGGTTTGCAGTTCGAAGTAAGAAGGAAAATCAACGTTGAATAGCGTTTTCCACAGCTTTTGGAGGATCACACTATCAAGACGGTACTCTGTTTGAGAAGTGCCTGCCGCATTGTGTATAAAACCACCTTCGACAATGTATGAAATGCTTTCGGCCAAACAAGAGAAGGCGAGAGATATAATACGAGTGTAGGAGTGCATGCGGGTGCTTCTCTTGTGCGTGTAGCACCCATCTCCCAACACACGATATGAAGAGCTTGGTTTCGTTTTTATCCGTAAATTCTTTCCAATCTTGTTTCTATCTGTGAATTGTAGGGGGCAAACTATGAGTTCAGTGTATATAGTGTTCATTCAACTAATTCATCTTCTAATTTGAATCTGAATTGGATTATAAATTGGAAATCAGCATCCGAAATTAATTAATATAACTCAGATATAGAGGTCGAAACCATTAAAAATTGCAGTGTTCGTGGTTAAAATCTGTAACAAAATTACCAAAGTTCAAAGTTAACCCAAGTACGCTACTGTGAAATCCCAGACCAATAACAAGATGCCATGCGTTTTAACAGTCTCACATGGCACGTCTGTGTGCATTTGGGATGTCGCAATGACGTCCGGGGAGTGTAGGTAAGTCCTCCTGGTAAACTAGAAATCATGATTTGGATCCATATATAAAGGAAAGACTAAATGCTTAAATGCCAAATCCCACATACAAGAGTTACTGACATTTTGTAGAAAGAGCAACATAATCAAAGTTGATTAACAACTAATTAAGGTCTTATACAAAACTAAACTCACTCCTAATACTTGACAACCTACGATTCATAGAACAAGTTCCTCCTTTTCCAATGATTGATAATCATAGTTTCCTTCCAATAAGAGCATGGTAGGATCAAATCTGTACGGCTCCTCCAGTTTGGTGCAACATTGCATCGATCTCATCACCGTCCTCCATTTCCAACTGAAACAAGAAAAAACATCACAAACAATTTAGTATTTAAGCAGAAAACACAAGTGGCTGTGCGCAAATGAGAGTCCAAGTGTTGCCAAACATGAGTGAGTGTGTGCAAATGTGCATCAAGTGTTTGCAATTGTGAGCGTGCAAATGTGAGAGAGAGGAGAGGAGTACCTCATCAGGGGTTTGCTCTGCTCGTAGACGACGGCCATCAAACAAGAAGGCAATTGAGTTCATCTCCACAGATTGGCGATCACAGTATGCGTTCATAAGCTTCTTCAGCTGAGTGCTTCGCTTGATCCTGAAAAACACTTCATTCCCATCCTGCAACGAAATACAAAAGTATTACTTCCTGCACGAAACATTTCATTCACATACTTTTCATAACGACAAACCATCTTCAGAACCACCACTCATAACCAAATTTTAAATTGATTGAACGAACACTAGAAAGCGAATATTGGAAGGAAGTATAATAGAATTTTGATTGGGCCAACTAGTGTTCCTCAAACAAAAGCGTTGTAACGAATAAATTTCACCAATCAGTAGTTTGCGCACAAAACTGTTAATTGGATAAAATGAACAGAGCAAGAACTAAATGCATATGAAAAGGTGGAGTTCCAAATTCCACTACACACAAACACACCTCCATTTATCATCACAAACGATTTTATAAAACAATGACAAGCACATTGCAAAACTACAGGACCACAAGACCAATTGATTGCGCAGCGAGACCGTCATGACCATAGAAAAAAAACCATCTTTAGTTTAACAAGAACAAAAGGGGTAAACAAGATATCGACACAATCACAAGAACAGAAGGCAGACAACAAATATATGAAATAAAACAGCAGCAAAACACAGCCTGATCAGAATATCAATCTCATGCCTTAATCCCAGCAAATAACAGGCTGTGAAAATTGATCAACCCCAACTAATTTACGCATTAATTTGCCAAAACAAATAAACGGTAATACCCTAAATCAGAACAAATTAAACTGATATTCTTAGAACAAAAAAGGGGGAAAAGGCAGGCATTTTTTGGGGAAACCCCAATCTTTTTCAGAACCACAAAATTTAAAAACCCATGCGAATCGAAAATCACAATCAAAACAAGAAACACAAAAACTTGAAAAACAAAGAGCAAAATATACAGATGGGTAAAGTTTGATGGTGAAAAATAAAGACCTGTCCTTTGACTTTGAGGTTGATGTGGGCGGCCTGGTCGTTGGGCTTCTTATCCTCTTCTTGCTGCGGAGTCGACATCCTCTCCTTCTTCTCCTTCTCTCTCTCTCTCTCTCTCTCTCTCTCTCGCTAGGACTTGTAGAAGAAAAGCAAAATTAGGGTTGCTCTCTTTGATTTTTGTACCCGCTGCGGCGCTACCACAGACGGTTCTTCTCAGTACCCGCGCGTAATAGAGTTCCTATACGTGGAGGAGTTTGATTGGTTGCTGATGGGCCTAGTTAAGTTCATAAATCTCCAATGTTTGGGCTCAAATAGGGCCTTTGAGATCCTCTAGGCCCGATAAACTTTTGGGTCAAGGGTCAATCTTGTTAATAAATGGTTAGGTCGGTTGTTGATGATACAAAGTTCGTACGTACTCATGTATAAGCTTCGAATAAACTCTAGCGTAAATTTGAGTTGTTTAAAATATCTATTTGTAAATGGGAGATTATAAATTCGAATTTGGCAAATGATGGGTTCATTACTAATTTATTATTTTTAACTCATTGTGTAACTTGGTCTAAAATCTTCATCCATAATATAAGTATATCGTTGTATAAAAATGTCCACTTAAGAAAATATGTACGCGTTTGAAACAAAAACAAATAAAAATATGCATGTGCATTGTCACTATCGTGGTCAAGAACAAAAGGGGCTTTTGAGATGTGGCCAAGGGAGGGAGGCCGAGCAACTTCCATAGGTGCTCTTTTTCCTTTAGTATGATTTCATGGATATTAAGGGAAAAAGGGTTGCAAAATCCTATGTGTAGTGTCTATCGGTGTTTGAATAAAATATATTTTTCAACGTAAAAAAACATGAGAGATATTTGGTAAAACTGATAATTTTTTGAGTGGATTTTGGGGACTGGCTACAGTGCTCACAAGCATTGAATGCTCACACCGATCTCACCCTCTTTCCCCCCCTCTCTCCTCCCTCCTCCCTCTTTTTAATGGTGAGATCGGTGTGAGCATCCAATGTTTGCGAGTACCGTAGCTTACTCCTGGATTTTGAACTAATTTCAGTTTGTCGACTTAAAGGTGAGATTTGCTCCCCGTCTCTGCAGATAAAACCCCCTCTTCGGCTCTTCCAATATTCCCAGAACGTTGCAACTATAGCTGATCGGCAATGTTTTGTTTGGCGTGTGAATGTTTCATAGTTGAGCTGTGTAACTTTGTTAACAAATCAAATATGTATGCAATGAGTTTTGCTAAGAACAGTCGCCCAACTATAACACCTCTTCATAACCCAAAAGTCATCGTTCGTAACGGCATCAATCCTCTTTAATCATAAAAAGTGATGAACTATTGTTGTTGGCTTGTTGCTTCCCTTTCCCGTTAAGCACTGCTCAGTTTGCTTGTAGCATCCAACGTTCGGAAAACATGATGAGATCATCTCTTTTATTATTAATTCATTATCCCCCAAACTTCGATTCCCCTCCAAATCCCCATGGACCCCGTAGAATCCTATGTTATCATCCACACTGTTCATTAGTGCCGTTGCAAACTTAATTACATGAAAATGGAGACCTAAATACAATGCTCATAACCTATTACGTGTTACAGTTTTAGTTCATGTTTCATATAAATTCATCGCTTCTACGTCTCTATTTCATATAAGTTTACCGTCTCAACAACGCAAATCAATTGTCCCAATATTTTAAATTTATGTAAGTTTACCATCTCAACATGGCCGTTTTATATAAGGAAGGTTCCCGTTCCAAGATTCCAGCTCCTTCGACAGGACAGGTGGAGCAAATCAAGCCAACACAACCAATTATTTAACAACAAAAAATAAATAAATTTTCACGAACCCTAGGAGCGTACTACGTACATTAATATCTGCATATGCAGAGTTAATCCATGTTAGGTGAAGCTTAAAACGGTCGAGTTTGTGGGACAACGTGAGGGCGTGGACCCACCACGTAAGGCCCAAAGCCGAAGTGGAGGAGAAGATGGTCGACTGGTCCGTTGCGTCAAACACGTGGGTCCCTCATCTCGATCCCCACGTTGTTCCGCTAAAACCATAAAACCCCCCTCACTCCCCTCTCTCTGCTCACTGTCACTCACTCCCTCCGCCACACGAAATTACAAAAAACCCAGAAGAGGAAAGAAGAAGAAGAAGCTCTCCACCTTTCACAATGCTCTGCGTCTCCAAGAACCAGAGCATGGAACGCCACGTCATCGGCGTCCTGCTCCTCCTTTCCGTCTTTTCATCTCTAGCAGGTAAAATGCTGAGCAAATTTAATCTTCTCCCTCTCTCTATCTTGTAATGGTGTTTTGGGTTCTGATAATGTGTCGTTTTGTGCTACATTTGTGCAGATGCGGGCTCGGTGGGAGTGAACTATGGAAGAATCGCCGACAACCTGCCGTCGGCGTACAAGGTGGTGCAGCTTCTGAAATCGCAAGGCTTGGAGCGGGTCAAGGTCTTCGACTCCGACCCGGCCGTGCTCCGGGCCCTAGCTGGATCCGACATAAAGGTCACCGTCGACCTCCCCAACGAGCTCCTCTCCGCCGCCGCCAAGTCCCAGTCTTTTGCTACCAACTGGGTCCAGCGAAACGTCGTCGCTTACCACCCCAACACCCAGATCGAAGCCATCGGCGTCGGCAACGAGGTCTTCGTCGACACCCACAACACCACCAAGTTCCTCATCTCCGCCATGAAAAACATCCACGCCGCCCTCGTCCACTTCAAGCTCGAGTCCTCCATCAAAGTCTCCTCCCCCATTGCCCTCAGTGCCCTGCAGAACTCCTACCCGTCTTCCGCCGGCTCATTCCGACCCGAACTCGTCGAACCCGTTTTCAAGCCCATGCTCGAGTTCCTCCGTCAAACCGGGTCCTACCTCATGGTAAACTGTTACCCCTATTTCGCTTACGAGTCAAACTCCGACGTCATCCCCTTGGACTACGCCCTATTCCGTGAAAACCCCGGAGTCGTCGACGCTGGCAACGGCCTCCGTTACTTCAACCTCTTCGACGCCCAGATCGATGCCGTTTTCGCCGCCATGTCGGCGTTGAAGTACGATGACATTAACATGGTCGTGTCGGAAACGGGATGGCCGTCGAAAGGCGACTCGGTTGAAGTAGGCGCGAGTTTGGAGAACGCAGCTGCCTACAACGGCAACCTCGTCCGTCGGATCTTGACCGGCGGAGGGACCCCCTTGAGGCCCAAAGCAGATCTGACCGTCTATCTATTCGCTCTGTTCAACGAGGACAAGAAATTTGGTCCCACATCAGAGAGAAACTATGGGCTCTTCTTCCCCAACGAGCGGAAGGTGTATGACATACCATTTACCGTCGAGGGACTAAAGAACTACCATGACAGCCGGTCGCCGGTATCCGGAAAGCAGCACGTGCAGGCTCCGGTTACTGGGAGTGGTGACGTGTCGAAGAGCTTGACCGGGAACACGTGGTGCGTGGCGAATGGCGAGGCCGGGAAGGAGAAGCTGCAGGCGGGACTAGACTACGCTTGCGGTGAGGGTGGGGCGGACTGCCATCAGATTCAGCCGGGGTCCACGTGTTACGATCCTAACACCCTGGAGGCCCACGCCTCGTACGCTTTCAACAGTTACTACCAGAGGAAGGCACGTGGGGTCGGCACGTGCTATTTTGGCGGGGCGGCATACGTGGTCTCTCAACCACCCAGTAAGCATCTTATCACTTCCCTCGTTTTTATTTTTTCAATTAATAAATAACGGCGCATTGTAGAGGGTGAATACATGGCCTTGCTAAAATGGGCCGGATGGAATGGGACACTGTAGTGTCTTGTGTGAAAGCTTGACTCTGGTCCACGAAATGTTGGAAAGTGGTGCACGCTGAGCGCTGCAAGCGAGGTCAAAGGACAACGCAAGTGGTGGTCACGTGACCATTGTTTGGTTGTTTTGTCTTTTTACTGTTTTCGTTGGTGTTACCTAGGAAAATAGGGTGATTAAAGAGCAAAAAGCATAGATATTTTGATTGTTTTGGTAAATTGCTATTATTTTTACTAATATAAATTTTTGGTCTTTGTTTTTTTTTTGTTGCAGAGTTTGGGAAATGTGAGCTGCCCACTGGGTACGGAAACTGAATAATGCAAAAGGAAGGAGGGGGGTATGGTTAGCAATTTTGTGGCAACGGGGGGTTTGGTTTTTAAATTATTTTTTAGGGGGTCCTTGCTCTTGTACGTATTTGTTGGTTGGACTAGTTGCGTTGCTACTTGTTAATTTCGGCTTTAGAGGTACTTAACCGTTATGTTCATAATTATATACTTAATTATTAATTAGTAGTTTCTGGTTTTATTCCATTAGCGTTGTACTTTGTGGATCTTGATTAATTAAATCTTCGAAGAATCTATTATTTTTGGATTTAATGGTGGGAGTAGTAAATTGAGATTAGAGTTGGAGAATAATTGGATTTAATGTGATGGGGACTCTGAAGGCCCAAGTGTGACACGTGAAAAATAATTGAATGTGTTCATGTGGGCAATTATAGCCATCTAGTATTGGTTTTTGGAAGAACATGACTTACCTACATTGACTCGTTTGGCGTCATCATTGTGTTATGCGTTTTAACTTTTTAACTTTTTAACATGACATTGCATTTGAGATATCAAACTTAGTGTAGGTATGTTGTTTTCGTCTTCTAGGGCATTTTTTGTTTTAGGGACTCGTGTTTGTGAATGTGAAAGGAAATGTCACAAGCTCCAACCTTTTTTTTTTTTTGAAATTAGCTCCAATTATGTGAATGTTGATGAAATTGGGCATTGCTTTACGTAGACGTGTAACAAAAGCATTTCGATGTTAAGCTATCTTCAATGCACGTAGACGTAGTAAAAACATTACAATGTTAGCTATCTTCAATGGACATAAAAAGTTAGAGTTGCATATAATTTTTAACTTCAAATTTAACTCAATTTCTTTACAATGCATCAAAAAAGTTAGTCATTTATGATTTTGGAGTCAAATGCAAAACTCCTACCATTTGGGAGTAGGTTACAGTGCTCGCAAGCATTGAATGCTCACATTAATCTCACCATTAAAAGGAAGGAGGAGGGAGGAGAGAGGGGGGAAAGGAGAGTGAGATCGGTGTGAGTATTCAATGCTTGCGAGCATTGTAGCCAGTTCCGTGTATTTGACTCGAAAAGGTCATATAATATTCATTTTCTGCAAAAGTGATATTTGATAATTTTTTTAGGGTGGATGATATAACTTTTAAGTAATAGTTGGTTTAGTGGGAGCAACGTGCATGGTGCGGTACTCTGCATTTTTTAACTTGTTTAGATTCTTAGACAAAGAGGAGGTGGCGATCACCCAAAATAAATAAAAATCAAAGAGAATAAGGTAAACTGATCATGTGAAACCATATAGCTTTATCTGTAGCATGACAACAAAATTGCAGACTGCATCTTACTCAAAAGGTTACACAAATAATTTATATATTTTACTCTCAAAGGACGATTGCCTTTCACAGAACCCAAAAAGTGAACCAATTTTTCTTACATCCACCCATGTGCTATAGGGGCCACCCCCACTCGATTGCATCCAACTAGTACAATGCCCCTTATCTTTTATTTTTGGCAATAGTCGCAAATAGTGGATTAATTATGGTATTTGTTACTATTATTGTATCCTATTTTCTGAAGGATTAAAAATAGAGAGAGAGGAGGCCAACAATATAAAGAGAAAAGAGAGAAAAATAAGGTCAAGAGAAATTGTGAAATAATTTTCCTCATGTCAGTGTTTTTACTTATGGCAAACCACAATGAGAGATAAACTTGATCTTCAAGTAAGTACATACTTAATAGAATAGAATCACTAGATTTACAATAGTATTCTAATTTATATTTACCTAGGATTTATACAATCACATTATGTCAATATGAATTGTAACACTCATTCTTGAGTGTGTAAATACTCAAGTAGACATCGCATCATATCTTCAAGATGATGTAGAGATAGTTGATGAAGTTGTCTCGTAGGCACAACAGAGAACATGCTAGTCTCAAATACGGAACTTACATAAAGAAGTAAATGGCTATGGTAAAACGGCGGAGCAAACGTAGTCCTGGGGAGAAAAGTGAGTTAATGCAAAGTCAGACTAAACATGCACGCTGATGTCCCTTTAGGATGCACAGTATGACTTGGCCCCGAGAATGGGTGCTGTCAATCTCGTCAACTGACAAAAAAACGTCGGAAAAATGATCGGATCGTAGGGAAAATAGTACATTAGGTTAAACGGGTATACTTCGGGATACTTCCCTTGATTTTGACAAAATTTCAAATGAGAAACTATGATGTTGCAAAATAAGATAATATAAACATATCGATTCATGAACAAGCTTACGAAGTAGAATTTAGCGGTGAGCACGGTGAAGATGTCGGCAAGGTTGTCTTGGAGCAATTTGCTTGACTTGATCTTTTGATCTTAGCTAATATGAGAGAAGAAGAACTTATTTGTGATATGCTTGGTGTTGTCTCATTTGATGTATCCATTCTTGATCGGTCAATACATGCGACATTATCTTTAAAGATTGTTGTTGGGATATCGATGTCGAAGAAATCTGTAATTGTTGAATATCTTTCGACAACGGCTATTAGGCAAAAGCACTCCACGCAGTAGCTTTGTGAAGGCGAATCTCGGCATGATTGAAAGAGAACATCAGCATTCAAAGTCTGTTTGGTTGACCTCCAGGAATATTGTGGTGTCTTCAATGGTAAAGATATGGCAGTTTGAACGTGCTTTGTGGGGAATTGGATAAGTAACTGCACATCATCATAATCCATGAGGGCAAGCATCATTAGAATACCATGGGGTTTAGAGAAAAATAAGGTTAAGAGAAATTGTGAAATAATTTTCCTCATACTGAGTATTTTACTATGGTAAACCTGATAGAGATAAACTTGATCTTCAAGTAAATACATACTTAATAGAATAGAATCACAAATTTACAATGGTATTCTAATTCATATTTACCTAGGATTTATACAATCACTATGCCAATATGATTGTAACAGCTCATTCTTGAGTGTAAATACTCAAGTAGACATCGCGTCATATCTTAGAGATGATGTAGAGATAGTTGATGAAGTTGTCTCGTAGGCCTGACGAGAGAACATGCTAGTCTCATCTGAACTTACATAAAGAGTAAATGGCTATGGTAAAACCCAGAGACGGGACAAAACCAGCTAGTGCAGGAGAAAAAGTGAAGTTAATGCGTCGAGACTAAACATCATAGGATGTCGGTAGGATCTGCCCAAGTATGACCAACCCAGAATGGGTGCTCATTAATCTGTCGGCAGCCAGCCACGTGGGAAAAATGATGGATCGTAGGGAAAATGACCAAGATTAAACGAGTATACTTGGGATAGTTCCTTTGATTTTGACAAAATTTCAAATGAGAAACTAACGGTATTGAAATAAGATAATTTACGCATATCGATTCCTTGAACAAGCTTGAAGAAGTAGAATTTGGCGGTGACTTGGTGAGAGATGACCCCGAGGTTGTCTTGGGAGCGGATTTGTGACTTTGATCTTTTGATCATTTATTTGCTAATATGAAGAAGAACTTCGACACAATATGCTTGGTGTTGTCTCATTTTGATGTATCCATTCTTGATACGAGACCATTGCGCTGACATTATGCTAAAGATTGTTGTTGGGATGTCAATCATAGGAAGAAAGTCCGCGAATTGTTTGAATATACTCAAACAACATCTCTCGGCCAAAAGCACTCACGGTAAGGCTTCGTGAGGGCGAATACGGCCTTGATTCGAAGAGGTATGTAAAGTACGTTTGGTTGACCTCGAATATTGTGGTGTCTTGATGGTAAAGACGCAACATGGATTTGAACGTGCCTTGTGGGGGCTGATAAGTGACACGCATCATCATAATCAACAAGGCAAGCATCATTAGAATACCAAGGGTTGTGATCTATTTACCCCGAGATGCATAGGATAGAACAAATCCAAATTTAGTACCACTTAAGGTAGCAGAAGGATATCTTTAACACCATTCCGGTGTTTTGCGTATAGGTGCGTTGTGGCCCATATCTTGCGAAGATTAACGAGAGAAAGAGATGTCCAGGTCTAGTGCAGCGAGCTAAGTACAATAAAGCGTCGGTTGCACTCGGATATTGAAACTTCGGAGCTCCCGAAAACCTGCTTCCTTATTGTCTTTAGGAGGGAAAGGTCTCGTTTGCATCTAGCGTTTGGACAATTATAAAGTACTTGAATGTTTTGCTTTATACTCATTAAAGCGACGTAACACCTTGATTGTAGTTCAATTGGTGGACAGGAGTACCATCTGAGAACGATGCTTAAGCTTCGAGGGCGAGCGTGTCGAGTTTCCCAGAGATCTTTCATCTCGGAATTCCTACTTCGGGTCGGCGGAGTTTTCTCGAGTTCTTCGGGAGTCCGTGAGATTCATGTCATTAACATAGTATGACGATCGTAAATCGAGAATGTGATTTTTTAATAAACAGCATGAGCATAATTCATTATTCACATATCACGACTAATCATATACTCTTTCGGATAGTTTATACCACATTGATCTGGATTGCTTCAATTCGTAGAGTGAACGCCTCGATCTAATCGAGAGGGTGTTGTTGATCTAGAACTATTTGATCCGAGTCAATATAAGTCATTCGGGGAACTTTCATGTAGATTTTCGTATCCAAGATCCCGTAGAATGCACACTTTACCGCCATGAGTGCATATTCGGTTTTCGGAAACTATCAAGCGATAAGGTAGTGGAGATATTATGATGTCCATTACGGGGGAATAAATGCTTGTAATCAATCCTAGGGCGTGGAAGCCTTGCACCACGAGGCGTGCCTTGTATACTATCTCATTCTTCTCATTACGTTTTCTTACGAAAATCCACTTGTAGCCAATGACTTCACATGTGATGGTGTAGGAACTACGGAGCCCCAGGCTGCTACGTTTCACAAGTGAATCAAGATTCGACTGCATTTGCTTGTTTCTAGTTTGACCAATTGATTTTATGTCGACATTAATCAACGGAACGTGGTTGATGTCATCGCTCGGCATGATATCATTAGCTACGCATACGCAAATGCATCGTCATTATCATCTCGTTCCTATTTCAATTTACGTCGAAGCTAGCATATTGGTGAAATCTCATGATTCTCGGGAGGCAGTTGGCCTTTTCAAGGACTGCAGTAATCCGAATAATTTCATACGTTGGAAAGATGAGTTGGCGATGGTAGGATTTAGACTAGGCTCGCTAGTTGTGCTAGTAGGTTTCATCTTTTAGAGTTGTGAATCCTTTAAACGATAGGTGCCTGCTACTTCGATTATTATGTGATCTCGTCACGTTTGCTAGATCGATAAGCATTCGGCATCTTTGAGAGCAGCGTACGTAAATCTAGAATCACGTCGCACTTCGGTTTCGGAGCGTACGTGCGAGTTGTGAGACATGGTGGGGTTAGACCACGGCAAGTGCGGCGTTAGCCCGGGAATTAGCCCCATGTTCTTATCTCCACTGGCTGCTTGGAAGGTGTCTCGTTAAAGTGACAATGCGCAAGCGGCGATAAAGAGATGCTTTGCCAAGGTTCTATTAACGAATAATCGAAGGAGAATCATAATGGACATAGATTTCCAATCTTCGGCGAGGATCCATTTTGGTACGTAAGGCGTGCAATTGGCACATAGACAACACAACTAAAAATGTGCAAATGCGAGATGTGGACTCGTATCCGATCATATGCTTGTAACCGCAAAAATAAGGTTAGACGGGAGGCGGGTGCGAGCGGACTGACATGGTTGTGTGAAGTATTGCGCCTAGCGAATATCGAAAGTCACGGTTCGCATTACCAAAGTCAACGATCAATTGAAGGCGCTTGGTAGATATTACGTTAGACCGTTTTAGGTGTGAACATGAAGTGAATGTTTAACATCAATCCCAGTGGACATGAAATTGTCATCGAAAGTTTTTGATGTAAATTCTCCGGCATTATCCGATCAGATCGTTTGAATCGGATATCGGGGTGATGAGCCCTTAGCTTAATGATCGAGCTATAATTTTTGGATAATACGATGTTACGAGGTGGAGAAGGTACACGTGTGACCAACGTGTGGGAGCATCGACCAATACCATAAAAAGTATCTAAATGAGTACCTGAGATGGTTGAATAGGTCCTGAATGTCCTTCGAATGCTACGAAGAAATTTGGGAGGGGCAGGGTTTAGATCTTGTGCATGGATGGGCGAGTGATTAGCACCCCCGAGGAACATGTGACATGGAAAATCGGAAGAGCAGAAGTCTGCTAGCTGCCAGTAAGGGGATGCCGTGTGAAGTGCGAGAGTCTGGCCCGCGTCATTGTTCGTCCCCGGGGTGTCCCCGACGGTCATGCCAAAGAAAAGTTTCCGTTCTGAAGCCCAGCATTAGGGCGGCGATACGGTGGACCTCAGCGGAGCGAATGGTTGTAATATACAATCTATTTGGAAGGCAACTACATCTATTCATGAATGCGCTTATGTGGTCATATTCATGGAAGTGATGCGAGAGATTCAACTCTATTTTCTTCGGAAGTTTTGACGTGGTAATTATTATCTCGAATAACTTTAAAGCTCAATAATGTTCTTCGGAGCAGGGTGAGTAAATTGCCTCTCTTTAATGGATTTAATTTAGTACCATTGGACAACATTAGGTGGGCAATGCCCATTACCACTGTCGGTTGATGATACTTTGAAAGGGTTGTCGAATGTGATATTTTAGGTATGAAGTTAGTAAATTATATGCTTTCACGCAGATTGTGTGTGTGGTTGCTTATACGCCGGACAATTAACTTCACAAGACATACCTAGAAATAAGTGGTGGGTGGTCACATATAAGGAAATTAAAAGATCATTCATTGATTAATTATTCGAGAAATAAGATCCGTAAATTAATATCCAAAAATTTAAAACATGACACATCAGATCTTGACACAGGATAATAGGGAAGTATTAAATGACACATGTTAAGTAGCAGCCAATTATGTAAGTTATTGAGAAAAGTGAGTAAATTAGAGTTGGAAGTGGAAGTAAGAGTGCGGTGATGGGTAAAACTCATTATTACAGTGCATAACGAGTCAAAGTATAGTAAATAGTGCAGAAATATAAAATATTCACATCCTCGTGAGGATGGATAAACGAATGTCCTTACGAATGCTTTAAGCAGTGTCATTATTACAAATTGCATAACGGTCCAAGTATTTACATTTTAGAGTTCCATCCATCCTCGTGAGGATGGATAATAATTAAACTAAAAGTAAGAATGAATCTGCCCAGTACGGAAACATCGGGAGAACCACCGCTGGCGAAGGAAGCCCTCGTCTCACTTGGTACTTAAAGAGTAGCTACTAAGTCTAGAGGGGCGTAAAACATAAGGTAGTGGGTGAAGTAAAGTATGATAAAACCTTTGTTTTCAGAGCATACTATCCTATTTGAAACATGTATAGTTTACGAAAATATGTCATACTCCCCGGTATGATCCTGAAAATACTATAATTAGTAATCACAGTGCCCTCGAAACCAATGGTAAAACCATCTTGGATTGCTCAAGTAAAACAAGATTAGATTGCTCACCCGTATGTAAACACGAGCCCTAAGTAGATAAGCTACGGATAGGCTAGGTATAAAGAATAGGCTAAATCTTACAATGACGCGAGTCGCACGCAAATCGTTATGCGCAAGCGCCTCACACAAGTTCTAGTTGCCTAATTAAACGAGTATACTTCAGGATAGTTCCTTTGATTTTGACAAAATTTCAAATGAGAAACTAACAGTGTTGCAAATAAGATAATTTACGCATATCAATTCCTTGAACAAGCTTCTGAAAAGTAGAATTTGGCAGTGACTTGGTGAAGATATCGGCAAGGTTGTCTTGGGAACAGATTTGCTTGACTTCAATCTTTTGATTGCTGATATGAGAAGAAGAACTTCGGCGCAATATGCTTGGTGTTGTCTCATTTGATGTATCCATTCTTGATCTGGTCAATACATGCGACATTATCTTTAAAGATTGTTGTTGGGATATCAATGTCGGAAGAAAGTCCGCAATTGTTTCGAATATACTCAACAACAGCTATTAGCCAAAAGCACTCACGAGTAGCTTCGTGAAGGGCGAATCTCAGCATGATTCGAAGAGGTATCAACTAAAGTCTGTTTGGTTGACCTCCAAGATATTGTGGTGTCTTCAATGGTAAAGACATAACCCGTTTGAGAACGTGCCTTGTGGGGGTTAGATAAGTAACCTGCATCATCATAATCAACAAGGCAAGCATCATTCCGAATACCAAGGGGTTGTGATCTATTTTGAGATGCATAGGGATAGAACAGATCCAAATTTGAAGTACCCTTAAGGTAACAAAGGATATCTTTAACACCATTCCAGTGTTTGCGTGTAGGTGCGTTGCTATATCTTGCAAGAAGATTAACAGAGAAAGAGATGTCCGGTCTAGTGCACTGAGCTAAGTACAATAAAGCGTCGATTGCACTCAGATGTGAAACTTCAGGCTCCAAAACCTCTTCCTTATTGTCTTTAGGAGGGAAAGGGTCTCGTTTTGCATCTAGCGTTTGGACAATTATAGAAGTACTCGAATGTTTTGCTTTATACTCATTAAAACGACGTAACACCTTCGGTGTAGTTCAATTGGTGGACCAGAATACCATCTGAACGATGCTTAAGTTTCAGGCTGAGGCAATATCGAGTTTTCCCAAGATCTTTCATCTCAAATTCCTACTTCAGGTGCGAGGCAGTTTTCTCAAGTTCTTCGGGAGTCCCAATGAGATTCAAGTCATTAACATAGACTGCAACGATCGCAAATCCAGAATGTGATTTTTTTAATAAACACGCATGAGCATAATTCATTATTCACATATCCCTGACTAATCATATACTCACTCAGATGGTTATACCACATTCGTCTGGATTGCTTCAATTCGTAGAGTGAACGCCTCAATCTAATCGAGAGGGTGTTCCGTGATCTAGAACTATTTGATCCAGTCAATATAAGTCCTTCGGGAACTTTCATGTAGATTTTCGTATCAAGATCCCCATAGAGATACACATTTACCACTTCATAAGCTGCATATTCAGTTTTTCGGAAACTATCAAACTGATAAGGTAGTGGAATGTTATGATGTCCATTACAGGGGAATAAGTCTGCTTGTAATCAATCCTAGGGCGTTGGGAGAAGCCTTGCACCACGAGGCGTGCCTTGTATCACACTATCTCATTCTTCTCATTACGTTTTCTTACGAAAATCCACTTGTAGCCAACAAACTTCACATGTGATGGTGTAGGAACTACAGGCCCAAACACTTTACGTTTCACAAGTGAATCAAGTTCGACCTGCATTGCTTGTTTCTAGTTTGACCAATTGATTTTATGTCGACATTAATCAATGGAACGTGGTTCAATGTCATCGCTCAGTATGATATCAGTAGCTACTGCATACGCAAATGCATCGTCGACTATCATCTCATTCCTATTTCAATTTACGTCCAAGCTAGCATATTGGACCGAAATCTCATGATTATCGGGAGACGGATTGGCCTTTTCAAGGACACTACCGTAATCCAGAATAATTTCATGCGTTGGAAAAGATGAGTTGGCGATGGTAGGATTCAGACTAGGCTCACTAGTTGGGGCCGTGGGTTTCCTCTTTTAGAGTTGTGAATCCTTTAAACCAATAGGTCTGCCACCCTTGCAGTTAGTATATGTGATCTCGTCACGTTTGCTAGATCAGTAAAAGCATTCGGCATGCTTTGATCAACGCTCTGTAAATCTAGAATACGTCGCACTTCAGTTTCAGACTGTGCAGTGCGGGGATCTAAATGAGACATAGTGGGGTTAGACCACGACAATTCGCAGCGTTCTTCAGGAACAACTATGTTCTTATCTCCCTTTAACAACTGGAAGAGTGTCTCGTTAAAGTGACAATCTGCAAAGCGAGCGATAAAGAGATCGCCTGCCAAAGGTTCTAAGTAACGAATAATCGAAGGAGAATCATAATGGACATAGATTTCCAATCTTCGCTGAGGATCCATTTTGGTACGTAAGGGCGATGGAATTGGCACATAGACAACACAACTAAAAATGTGCAAATGCGAGATGTCGGGCTCGTATCCAGTCACTAACTGTAACGCAGAATAAGGTTGGGGCAGGACTGGTCTCAAGCGGACCAACATGGTTGTGTGAAGTATTGCATAGCCCTAAGCAGATATCGAAAGTCTGGTTCGCATTACCAAAGTCCGAGCGATCAATTGAAGGCGCTTAGTGAACTCTTCTGTTAGACCGTTTTAGGTGTGAACATGAGGTACAAGATGTTCAACATCAATCCTAATAGACATGAAATTGTCATAGAAAGTTTTTGATGTAAATTCTCCAGCATTATCCAGTCGAATCGACTGAATCGGATAATCAGGGTGATGAGCCCTTAGCTTAATGATCTGAGCTATGATTTTGGATAATGCAATGTTACGAGTGGAAAGAAGGTACACGTGTGACCAACGTGTGGGAGCATCAACCAATACCATAAAGTATCTAAATGGTATACAAGATGGTTGAATAGGTCCACAAATGTCCTTCTGAATGCTCTGAAGAAATTTGGAAGGACCCGTTTAGATCTTGTGCATGGATGGGCGAGTGATTAGCTTACCCAAGGAACATGCTTGACATGGAAAATCCGAAGAACGAAGTCCTTACTGCGAGTAAGGGGATGCCCGTGTGAAGTACTGAGGATACAGCGCATCATAGTTCGTCCAGGGTGTCCCAAACGGTCATGCCAAAGAAAAGTTTCCGTTGCAAGCCCACTGTTAGGGCTGGCGATACGGTGGACCTCAACGGAGCGAATGGTTGTAATATACAATCTATTTGGAAGACACTCTATCTATTCATGAATGCGCTTATGGTCATATTCATAGGAAGTGATGCAAGGGAATTCAACTCTATTTTCTTCAGAAGTTTCAGCGTGGTAATTATTATCTCGAATAACTTTAAAGCTCAATAATGTTCTTCCGGAACGGGGTGAGTAAATTGCCTCTTTAATGGTTAATTTAGTACCATTGGACAACATTAGGTGGGCAATGCCATACCCCTCAATCAAGTTTGATGTGCCTGAAAGGGTTGTCAGATGTGATATTTTAGGTATGAAGTTAGTAAATTATATGCTTTCACGCAAGATTGTGTGCGTGGTTGCACTATCTGCCAGACAATTAACTTCCCCACAAGACATACCTAGAAATAAATTAATTGAATTGGTCACATATATAAGGAAATTAAAATATCATTCATTCAATTAATTATTCGAGAAATAAGATCCATAAATTAATATCCAAAAATTTAAAACATGACACATCCCGATCTTGACACACCAGATGTCGGGAAGTATTAGCTGACACATGTTAAGTAACGAAAGCCAATTATGTAAGTTATTGAGAAAAGTGAGTAAATTAGAGTTGGAAGTGGAAGTAAAGAGTGCGGTGATGGGTAAAACTCATTATTACAAGTGCATAACAGTCAAAGTATAGTAAATAGTGCAAGAAATATAAAATATTCACATCCTCGTGAGGATGGATAAACAGAAATTAAACTAAAAGTAAGAATGAATCCTACTTTGTCTGGAGAAGCTGTCAGAACCACCACTAGCCGAAGGAAGCCCTCGTCTCATTGGTACTTAAGACCGCTACTAAGTCCTAGAGGGGCGTAAAACATAAAACGTGAGTGGGTCAAAAAGTAAAGTTTGATAAAACCTTTGTTTTCAAGAGCATACTATCCCCTCGCTAGAAAACATGTATAGTTTCTGAAAATATGTCACACTCCCCGGTATGATCCTCAAAATACTATAATTAGTAATACGGGTACCCCCCAAAAACCAATGGTAAAACCATACTGGATTGCTCGTAAAACAAGATTGAATTGTTCACCCATATGTAAACACACAAGCCTAAGTAGATAAGCTACGAGGACAAGCTAGGTATAAAAGAATAGGCTAAGTACTACAATGACCCGAGTCATAACGCAAATCGTTATGCGCAAAGCGCCTCACACACAAGTTCTAGTTTCCTAATGCAACATAGAGCATGCTAGTACCTACAATTGATCCAAAGTTGCGTAGCAGTACTGGATGTGAACCTCCAAACGTCAAAGCTAGTCATGGCCCTGTGAGTACTGATACCTGGGTGTTTTACATCTACTGATAAGCAACAGTATAAGAAATGTATGCAAATATAATATGACTGTTTTACCTCTAAGAGTCACATATTATATAAGTCATGCTAACAATTTAAAGAAAGCAGTGAAAACCATACATAAATATATATTTACCAAAACAAAGACCCACTCACTCACCTTTAAGTAGTCGGGTCGTAGCCTCCCTGTTCTGGGTAGCACCAGTAGTCTTCTAATTATGTCTTACCTATATGAGATATCACTATAATAATAATTAAACTCACAAAGGTTACTAATTAACAACACTTATCCTTGGTTTGCTCAAATGGAGGTCCGAAACACTCCGAAAAATACCACACATACTGCCCCTAGGTAGTACGCATTGTCACGAATCGCCTTGTGGTGACGGAAGTCAAAACAGTGGTCTTACGCGCCCGCATGCGTGGTCAACCCAAGCCGGTCAAACTAACAGCGTTAGTTGACGTCGTTAAATTTAACAAAAAATATCGAAATCTTTGTTAACTTTAACGAAATATTTCTAACGGCGTTAAAGGAAAACTCCTTCGTCCCTTACCTCGGCTAGCCGGAGCTCCGTCGTCCGCCACCGTCTACAATCGCCGAAAAAATGGCTAGTTTCTGAAAAAAAACTTCAAATGCTCATATCTTCTTCATTTTTCAACCAAATTTCACGTTCTTTATGTCAAAATGAAGTTACTGATGAGTAGGACGACAATATACGTTTGGTTTGGTCGAAAAAGCTAAAAAAATTGCCTGTATTTCCCTCGAAAGACTGTGGCTACTGTAGCTCTTCGATCTCGTCGTTTGACATTGAACAAGCTGGTTTTTGCCTTGGCTTCGAGTCTAGAGACGTTGTGGAAGACAATGGAGGTGGTTTCCAGGCTCAAAATGGTGAGATCGTTCCGAAAAAAGCTTCGAAACCCGTCGGTGGGTTTGTCTCCGTTCGGGTGGTCTCGAGCCGAGTTTCACACAACCAAAGGCATGATTGTGTTCATCTCATTGAGTAGAGCAAGGTGGTGACTTCGGATTGTCTCGGTTCGTTGGTTTTCCTACGATGTGCACTGTGCACAATCGGTGAGAGAAAGAGAGAAGAAAAAAGAGAGAGGGTGAGGGAAAGTGATGGGAAGGAAAGACAGAAAGTGAGATGTTTTGGTTTTTGGGGGTACTGTGCACCCTCCAAAAACAGTACAATTACACGGTCCTGTAAACAAATTAACACGCATGTGTCCAACATATTCCCCCGTAAATTATTTTATAACAAACTTTTGACGAGATGTTACAAAAAAAATACCTAAGAAATCATCCAAAACATAAGAAAAAATTGTTCAAAACTTAAACCAAAAGATAGGGAGGGGTTTGGCCACTTAGTGGTTTTTGGCCACTAGTGGTGAATTTCGGCTAACATTTAGGCCCATGTCTAAAATCTAATCTTCCATCAGGATATATTCTACTTGAAAATCAGAAATTTTCTTAGTAGTATCTTCGAGATCCTCCACTTGAGCAAAATTAGTCTTTACGGCTTTAAGACGTGAATGATACTCAGCAACAGTGTTAGCTAAAACGTGGCAAGTGCGGGATTAATGGTCCTGAGAACCATATCGGTAACACAGAGTCGCCTCTTTGGTTGCCTTGCTCTTAGACTTGAAGTTTGAGGCTTTGGGAGCTAAATTGGTACGCTTCGGGGCTTGATTTCCTCCATTGGATGGGCCTACGCTCTATCGACCTTGGGCTTGTGGCTTAGGGTTAGAACCCTTGCCTTTCCCACCACACCTCTGGAGTCAATTTTGGCCTCGATTCGAGTTAGAGTGTGCTTTAGGTATAGCGGTCGAGCCAATAGGTCTAGCTTGATGATTTTTCATCAATAGCTGATTTTGCTTTTCAGCAAGTAGTAAGATAGAGATCAAATCCAAGAATTTGGTGAATTTATGTGCTCTATATTGTTGTTGCAGGACAATAGTGGTGGCATGGAAAGTTGAATAGGTCTTCTTTATGAGATCATGTTTAGTCAAGTCTTCTTTGCAAAACTTGAGAAGTGATCGGATTCGAAAAACTTCAAAGTTGTACTTATTCACAGACTTAAAGTCTTGGAAGTGTAAATACTGCCAGTCGTGTCTTGCTTCAGGCAAGAAGATATCTCTTTGATGATCAAAGTGCTATTCTAGAGCAAGCTATAAAGCTCTTGGATCCTCTTCAGCGAAATACTCGGTCTGTAGTGAGTCGTGTATATGTCTTCGGATGAAGATCATGACAGCTGCTTTGTCAACTTCCTCCACTGGGTTATCCATCTCAGCTTCAATGGTATCCGTAAGACTCTTTGTGGTGAGATGAAGTTTCACATCTTGAACCTACTTGAGATAGTTTCTTTTAGAGCGGTAAAGTCGAGTTTTTCAAATTCGACATGTCGCTGTAACAAAAGAAACAAGATTGTGGTTAGTAATATAGAAAATGATCCATAGACATGGAGTAGAACATTTAGGTTCTATTAGACATGCTTTGGTTTAAATTTACATAAAAAACTGCGGGTTTCATGGATATTTTATTTTTAAGGAAGGGTTTCATGGCACTTATTCAAAACTTCGAGTTAGAATTTATGAACTTCAAGTTCATGGGTACCTACAAGCAAACGCAATATATAGAACAAAAATAAATATATATAACACAAACAGGTATATGAACATAGGTCTATGGGGCTTGCGGAGTGTGAAGGTCACGGCCCAAATAAATTGGGTGGACCGCGTTTAGAGCTTCAGGCCCAAAAACTGGGGCAGTTGGGTTGCAGGCCAGCTGGTAGGCTCGGGCAGGAAGCCTAAAGGAGATGTAGTAGCTGTGAGCTAGCCCACTTCGGCTGAAAGGGGAAAGAAAAGAGAGGACCAGGCCCAAATAGGGTCGGGTTTTTGTGAGTGGGCCGAGATACATAGGTGGCCCAAAACTAGAGATGGGTTTGGAAACAGGCCGGTCTGCATAGAAGGCCTAAGGCCTTGGGTGTGCGATGCAAGGACCTAGCCGGAGCTGGGTGTGCAGGTTCACCGAAAAAGGAGCAGCAACGCTGCTGCTGGCGGTCGGAGTCGCAGACCAGGGGCGAGGCGGGTAGTGGTTTGTGATGGGGAACCTGAATTCGACGAGATCAGGGTCCAAAATCCGAGAGGATTCGAGTGATATACTCAAGAATTCGACAAGACTTCAACGAGAAATCTCGAAAATCATCGTCCGGGACGACGAGATAAGGTTTCTGGGATGACTTCAGGCATCAAGGGATCAAGGGATCAAGGGATGAGAATCTCACAGAAAAACAGTGCCGGGATATCGAATTTTAGGCGAGACCAGATTTTGGATGGGGTTGGCTCAACTAGAGCCGTTTCTCGGCGCGGCAGGGTTTTTTTTTTTTCTTCAAAAAATTAAAAAAGAATGAAAAATCCTAATTTTTCCTTTCGTTCACACAATCATCAATTCACAATGATATATAGCAGATATATTAAATGAAATACGAACACAATATTTAGCAGAAGATTATAATTCTTTTACAAGCATAACAATTGGGTTAATGCATCGTGGTGAAGGTTTATGCAATCAAAACAAAAAAAATATCGAAATTGAAGCCGTGTTTTATAAGTACTTGGATTGTAGATGATGATGGTGGATCAATTTATAGCAAAAAACTCCCTTCCGATTCCGTAGCGCAGCGTCATGAGCTTTTTGATAACGTGTTGTAGCCTATTTACTGAAGGGTTAAGAATAGGGAGAGGGGAGGCCGGTGGCACAGAGAGAAAAGAGAGAGAAATATGGTTGAGGGAAATTATGATATAATTTCCCTCATGCCAGTGCCTTTATTTATAGTAAACTACAATGAGAGATAAACTTGATCTCCAAGTAAGTACATACGTAATAGAATAGAATCACTAGATTTACAATGGTATCCTAATCCATTTCTACCTAGGATTTACACAATCACACTATACCAATATGAATTGTAACAACTATAATAAAAATGTAGTTTTAATTTTGTCAAATTTTATTCTTGTTGTTTACTTCTAATATCAATTTTGGTCAAATGTACAATTTGCTTTAATTTTGGGGATTGGCTATAATACTTAAATGTATTTAATACAATCACAATTTGACCGCCGTGACGATGATTATATTAAATACATGCAAATATTGTAGTCGAATCCTAATTTTGAGCATAACTAAAAGTAAGATTGTATACAAAATGTTCAGAATGGCCACCACATGATTACACATGCATGGATAAGTTATATAAATTAGTAAATATTGAATATTTGCTCGAAATTTTTATGAGTGATGCTATTTGGACACACATCGAATCATTATCTAACACATGTGAGACCCGTATAAATGGTAAGGCATGCCTGAATATGTCAATAAGAGTGTCAATTTTGTGTCAACCGCCATGGGGTGGCCTAGTGGTTGAGGCGAATTCCAGGCCCGTATTTCACATGCCTCGTCCTAAGTTTGATTCCTGGCGCTAGTGAATCACACAATGGTGCCCAGGGGGAGGCTGAAATATCTCTGTGAGTCTTCCCGACCCTCGAAATGGTGGACTGTCGTGGCTTAGTCACCAGCTAGTCCCCTTTGTTTAGGAAAAAATATATATATCTTCTATCTATATATTTAAAGAGAGCACACCAATTTGGTAAAACATTCGTAATACCAAAATTGCCTCTTTCCACATATAACTATTGGAAAATCTAAATTAACTATAATGGAATAAAAAAAATAAAATTATACATGTGATTTAAAACCACCCCACGTTGGGGTAGTTATTAACATTTTTTTTTTAAATTTTAAACATTTTTTTTATATTATTTTTAAATTATATAAATATAAATTATTTATTTTTTAAAAGAGCCATAGTTGATAATAAAGAGGATGCTACCGACCCTTGTTGTCCAACATTCTCGTTCTATCTTGTAAGCTCTCCTACTCATTTGACAATATTGCACAATAATATAAATAGTTTAATTGTACGATTGATGTTGTTAAAATTTCAGTGTTTAACTGAATAACATGCTTCGTATATATATTGGATAACCATTTAAATGCCTAAACAATTTCGTATTAGATTGATTTACGACATAATTGATTTTTAAAGGTTGAACTTGAAAATAGATGATTCAGATCTTTATGCAACATTGCATGATGAGAAGAAGAGTTGAAAAGATAGAACCAAGCACGGGTCTAGGATTGGTTGAGGTGGGCTCCAGTCCATTCGAGATTTTTAACCTACAACTAACACCTACCTACAATAGCCCATCTAGCCCACCCCAATTATTCAATTATCCTAATTCATACCCTTCAGTCCAGAAAATATAATCTTTCACATCCCTTTACTCCCAACTCTTATGCTTGCCTGGTACTCACTGGACTTATTGTTGCTCATGTAAGTTCATTTTCTTTTTCTGCTCTCTTTTCTTCTTCGTTTGTTTCTTGATGCTTCCTTATTTTCTTCTTCTTTTGGTTCAACCTCCAGGAGTTGGACTTCTTCTTCGAAATTTCTAATTTTTTACCTCATCTTCCTTTGTAATTTTGTAGTCTTTCTTTGAATTACTCAATTCACTCTTATGTTTATAGATTTGTTTTCTTATGTTGTACTGATTGTGTACGATTTGGGGTCATAAAAACAAAAAAGACTATACCCAACATTTAAAAAAATATTTCTGCCAATAAAATTTAGCATCAAAGTTCAGCCCACCCCAATTTTAAATCCTGGATTCGTATTTAAATAAAACGAGAAATTTCAAATAAGAAAGTGGTAAGCAATCCTCATTATAAGAGAAGTAAATTACTATTATAAACTTATCGCAGTTGAAAATCAAAGTACGATGGGGCAGCACAATTATTAATTAGCAGTTCCCCAATTTATCAAACACTGCCTCAATGTGATCAACGTTATTTATTTCATGACCTTCAAAAAGGCTAACATAAAACCAAATTTAACAACACTTTACCGGCATCACCAACATAGGACATTATTTATTATAACTTGGTAAGTTAAAATCACAGTACGATGTGACACAAATATTTTCCATTATTTTCTTGTTCAAGAACCTGAAAGCTTAATTTCCATTGTTGACTTTTGCGTCGAGTTTTTCGTCGCTGATTTGGTTGTTGGTTAAAGCTCTTCGTTTCTTCTGAGTCTCAGTTGGAAGCTTTACGTCCGTCGCCAAACCAATAACTTGCAGAAATCTTATTACATACCAAGTAATATCAATCTGCCACCATTCCAAGCCATGCCGAGCTGAGTGTTCAAATGCATGGTGATTGTTGTGCCAACCTTCTCCATGCGCCAGCAATCCAATTAACCTAAAAATATTTGATTAACTTTACTATTAATTGCCTATATATAATTAAATACGAATGCATTTAAGCTACAAATTGCAATACAGTACCAGTTGTTTCGAGACAAATCACCAGTATCCCATACTTGTTGTCCCCAAGTGTGGCAAATTGAATTTATTCCGAAAGTAGCGTGGAGAAAAATTACTGACCTCACACCCTACAAATACAATGAAACAAATAAAAGGGAAAAAAAATAACAATTCTTTTCATAATTTGAATGTTTTTTTTACTAATTTTAAAGATCATTTGGCTATGACAATTTGGGAAAAAAAAAAAACAATGTATGCTGTCCATTAACTGTTCTAACTATCAGGTGAGACAGGTTCAGCTTTCCTTCCAAGAGTATAGAATAATATTTGTCATTAGATGTGCAACGTATTTCATGCATTATTGTATAGGAGAAAGACTAATGAATAATTTGGACGTACATTTACTTAATAATATAAAAAACACAACAAGAATATTTTGATTACCAAAACAAAAAGAATATTTCGATTACCAGTCCCCAAACCAGAAAGGGTAATCCTCCCAAAGCATAGAGGAGAACTCCAAAACCAATTGCATGAAGGGGGTACGTATAATGAAGAAATCTATAGAATGGCTGCCTTTTCAGGTCTCCAACATTCTTTAGTCGTGCTTCATACTGCAAAATTTCAAAGTTTAAAAAGATTATCATGTATTCATTGATCTCTCTAGTTACGGGACGAATTACATAATAAGAGGAATAGACACAAAGTTGTATGCAACTTATTCTGATCTGAGCAATAATTATAAGTTTGAAACAGGTCTAGAAAGTTGCATACACTTCCAAACCGAGAACGATAATCGAAGATCCAACCGATGTGACTATACCAAAGTCCTCTAACGGGACTATGAGGGTCTTTCAATGTGTCTGTAAATTGGTGGTGAGATCGGTGTATGCTCACCCATTCAAGTGGACTTCTCTGCAGACATTAGAATTAAAGTACAATTAGTCTAACAAAATCTTCTCTGCAAATATATATAAATAAAGTATATATACCTGAAACGATAGGACTCCACAGTAAGCAAAAAAGTATTCAAGCCATTTGGGAAGCTTGAAACTCCGGTGGGAAAGTTGCCTGTGGTAAGAGAGATTTACACTCACTCCTACCACGAGATAGAGTGCAACTGCTACCCACAATGCAGGCCAGGTGAGATGAAATGGAGCTAAAAGAGTAAGCAAATGCAAAGCCAAAACGACAACTACTGAGCCTATATCCACGACGTTCCATTCCCTCCCCAAAAATTCTACCCTCCACTGCGTCACCCACTCTCCCATTGGGCTTGCTACAAAACCCTAATGCTTCTGCTTCTTTTGTATCGTAAATTCGTAATGACTAATGAGATAGCATGGAAATGAATAAAGAAACTAGTGTATTTATAGACTCAAAATCTAGTCTTTAGGTAAATTTTGTTTAATACCTAAAAAGAATGACGTAATGACCATTTGGTGTAGGGCACTATAACAAAACCAGATAATAGTCACTATTATTTGTTTTACAAAAGTTTCTTGTAGGTTTGTAGCAGTAATATTCGGTTTTTACTATGTTAAAATAACTAGAGGAACAAACAAACTGATATGGTAGGCTACTTTCAACAACTATTTTTTGTATTAGTTTCACTTGAATGGCTAAAAGGTGAGAAAGTAATAGTTGAAAAACTATAGGACACAAGATTTGTAATGGCTATGTCTATGTGCAATAATAATTATAATATACATATTAGGGTTCAAAGTTTGGGGTGAGAGAAATCTCGTGGGCTATGTAGCCGAACCCATCCATCCCCCTATAGTTCACGGCCCTATATAATCTAGTAAAAAGCAAATTATCCCAAGAAAACGACACTCAACTGCCCAAGCATGAAAGCAGCCATAAGGCCCAAGAGAAAGAAATTCAAACCAGAGCTGGCCCCATAAAAGGAAACAAAAAAAATCAAAGGGCTTGACAAACGTGGCATCTCCCTTCACACTCACAAAGCACCATTGGATGACCAACTCCCTGTACCACATACACTTAACCATACCAATTGATATAACCATTATTCGATACATTTTTATATTCCCTTCTTTAGACTTTTGCTATGCTTTTGAGTAAATTTAGGGGTCCAACTTCTATACTACGTAGTATCAAATACTATGAGCATTGGATGGTTTGGATTCACGGGACCCACGGGACCCATATCATCCAAAACAATCCACGCCATTCAATATTAGTAGTATTCCATGCTACGTAGTATGAAAGAATTTTCGTAAATTTAGTGCATTTTCACTTAGTCTTGTGTTTTAATAGGTTCGAAGGGTAAAAATGACAAAACAAGCAAAATGCATTTTCGCATCTTAGGAGCAGCAGCTGCCTGCGCGTAGCCGTCCAATTCACTAATTAAACTGTATTTGCTCGGGATGAAGTAGGTTTAAAACATCATAAAGTGGGGATTCTAATGCTAATTTCAGAAGTTACAAGTCCCACTTTAATTAGCCTTTATTTGGTTGTTCAATGGAGACTCTCCAAGTGACTGCAGGACGAATCGGCCAGCAAATTAGCGTTGGTTCTGGCCCCTTCTAAGCTTCAGCTGCTGCATACCCAGAGATGGACCCCCAGACTTTAAAAAAACATTCACAAGTTTCAAAAGAGTTGACTGCTCCCGGAGCATTGGTGGCAGCCATTCTTCACCTTTCTTCTATGATTTCTTTTACGTTTTCAATTATGCTTATGAATAATTAGACTCTCTTGCTAGAGCTAGGATGAAACTCTAATTTGATTATTCGCAATTTTTGGATGTTAAGTTATTGAATTTCAAGTTAATCTTACGAATTCTTAATCTCTATTTTATGTGGATCTATTTGTGTTGTTCTATTGATTGGCTACTTATAGGACTTTGCATCTAGATGATTTATTATGTTGTGTATGAATGGCCATTTTGTCCACTGTATATAACTTCAAGTGATTAAGAATTGCAATCAACACTTTACCTAATTAACCACGGATTGTGTGATTGTATGATTCCTTGTTTTCATAGTTTTTAAGGCATTCTTAGAGTTAAATCTATACCGGATCAGGGATATGTTACATCTAGGAATAGTTGACTCTAAAACCGGACCCAGGGTAGAACTCACACATAAATACTGGACCAAAGATTTGGGTATGGAATATTCATAAGTTAATTTGGTTAATTCATATCTTGCATCCAAGAGTTCGAATAGGAGAATTAGTGGCTAATCCGATGCTCTAGTGTTCATTACAATTTGAAATACAAGACTTCTAAGTTGTTGCTTCTTTATTTTGTTTGTTCTCTTTCCTATTTAAATTATTTGTCTTTGTTAAATTTTATCGAGTTCAATCAATTGCTACAAAACCCCCTTTTTGTTTGTTTTAAATTTCTTTTCCATGTTTTTAAAATTAGTTGAGTCTTAAAAAGAAAATCCAAAGAAAAAAAGAGTCATAGATTAAGTTAGTACTGTTGTGGACAGTTTTTAGGGAAGGGTGCGGCAAGAGAAGAATAGAGAGAATTTGGTGAAACTGTAGTGTATGTGGAATATGTAATTCATATATTCCACATACCAGGTGCCTTTATTTATAGTAATACAAGTACAAGTACAATAGGATACTAATCCCTTACAGAACGGAATAGCCTAATCCATATCTACCTAGGATTTACACAATCACATTTAACACATGTTATATTTTATCTACAACAAGTACATTGAATTTGATCAACATTCCTTGTGGGACGAAACCCATATTTGCAAACTATATTACTTCCGAATTGTGCACTTTCCGGATAAACGAGAGTTAGAATAGTCTAATTTTAGGCTACTCTAAATTTTACATCACCAATTGATGTCAAGCTATCCAAATGATCATTTAGTTGTGCTTTAATTTAGGGTAATTCTCATTTTATTACCCTCAATTATCGTGAAATTCGAAATTTCCTACCCTTCATTTTTTTCGTCTCACTTTTATACTTAAATTTTGATTTTTCTGACACTTTTATACTTCTGTTAATCTATCCATTTAGTACTCTCACCAAATTTGTGTCATGTAGACAATAAACATTAAAAATTAATTAATAAATAATTAAAAAAAAGTATCTCCCTTTTTCTGTTCCCCCTCCCTCTTTGACTCCACAACATATCAACCCCACCCTTCCACTTTAAGCCCTTTGAGTTTTTTAGTTTATTTGAATTTGTTGTGTTTGATTTTGATTAGGTGGTCCATGAAGTTGGTTGTTTAGAGAAGGAGAATTTATTTTCTTTTTTACTGTTTTATTGTTTTTTCTTTTCTTTAGTTTTTAAATAATTTTAAATTTTTTAGTGAGTCAAAGTCCTATCACGTCATCAGTTAACGGAAAACTTGACAAATAAACTAACAAATGTATAAAAGTGTCAAGAAAATTAAACTTTAGGTCTGAAAGTGAGACGAAAAAAAGTAAGTGTAGCAAAGTGCGGATTTCACTATACTTGAGGGTAGTAAAGTTAGAATTATCCTTTAATTTAATATAAGACGAATTTAGTTTCGTTTCAAAGTCGGTCAAGCGGCTCACTACTAATTAATCAACACTAATAATTTAAGTATCCTTGCAAACATGAGTTTAGTCAAGTTGACTATAGCAGTATACTCCCTCTTATACATCCACGTTTGAGTTTCTATCTCCGTAGTTTAGATAAATTTAGTGTATATATATATAAATAATTTTCTGCTGTTTGTAAAAATCTTAACCACATGTTGTCATTATGTGAGACTATTAAATGCTTCAACATAGTTTAAGATCATCTTTGACATGATTAGAATATAAGAGCAACTCCAGTGTAGGAGCCCTCCCCTTAATCCACCCAGTGAATAGTAACTGCCCTTAGGGCAACTCCAGCGTTGCCCACCTCGCCCCAGGCAATCACTATTCAATCCACCCCAATGAACAATAATTGTCATAATGAACAGTGTATTCCCCTGGCAATTGCGTTTTACATCTCCACCCCTACAATTAAATTGCCTTGGCAATTGGCAATTAAATATTAGTATTACTTATATTCATAAAATAATACATAATAATTTTTATTTGTAATTTCGGATAAGATTTTTAATCGTTCTCGTTGCGCCACGTGTCATTATCCGAAAAATAAATAACAATAAAATATATGTATTTTTTTTATTTATTTATAAAATAATTCAAAATTATTTTATTTGTTATATCGAATAAAATTTTTAATCGTTCTCGTTGCGCCACGTGTCATAATCTGAAAAGACAATTATTGGTGATGGATTTCTGATTAGATTTTTAACGAATCACGTTGTGCCATGTGTCACAACCCAATTATTGGTGATGGATTCCCGATTACACTGATTGAGGAAAGATTTCCACGTGTCATTTTGTTTGAAAAAAAATGGATTGAAATTTTGAGAGAAAGCTTGAAAGATGTTGAGAAAATAATTTCAATTCGGAAGTTAAGAAAGCATAATTCAAGGTTTTTTAACTGAATAGCAGATTGACTTTTTATATTATATTTAGATTTTTTGTTTTTATTAGAAGAGAGAAGGGGTACGCTCTCTAGAACATTTGCTCGGGGCTGTTCACTTTCACTTGGTCGCCTGGTAACCTGCACGGGGGGAATCGACAAGGTGCCTCCCAGGCAGATCGAATCACTCTCTCTTCCAACCTTTCTTGAAAATCCAATTCTTTCGTGTCCCCCTTTCGCCAGCGAGCGGGCTAATCTTTGATGATATAAGCAAGACTAGGACACATGATGTTTATGGTTATGCCATTTGGATTTTAACAATATTTTCAGTTGTGGTGTAAGGTAGATGATATTGCCAAGGTATTTATAGAAAAGTAAAACAAAAAATTTACAAATTTTTAAAAAAAATTTTCCCGATTTTTTACAATTTTTTGTAATTTTTTATTCACTTAATTAATCTCTGCCGTTGGATTTAAAAAATTTGAATTTCAACGCTCCAGATTGTGCCACGTGTCACAACAGTAACTTTTCAGAATTTTAAAACATTTTTTTTAATTTTTAAAGGAATTAATATCAACCGTTGATCTGAGATCCAACGGTTGATATTAAATCCTTTTTTTTTATTACCGTTGCAGATCCAACGGCTCAAATTAAATAGCCATTGAGATCGCACGGTTCAGAGGAAGCCACGTGGCTTCCCCCAACGGTAACAATTCAAGTGGCCGACAAGCGAGCCCCACCCGCTGCCGACCTTGTCGGGATGCGCCTCACTCGCGCGTGTATTGGACGCGCCTGACGCAAAAAAAATATAAAATGCTTGGCTGACGCCAGCCTGACGTCAGCCACCTTGGTGGCTCAGGCTGTTAACAATTCACAGGCCTGGTGCTCGGGTTCTCCCCTTCCCCCGAGCAGCCCACTTCTTCACCACATCCCTCTGGCTCCCTCTGGCAGTTTGGGCCACTGTCCCCCAAGCAATTTGCAGGGCTGGACCTGCTCTTAATGAACAGTGCATCCCCTTGGCAATTGCCTTTTGCATCTCCACCCCTGCACTGGAGTTGCCTGGGCAATTGGCAATAAAATATTAGTATTTTTTTTTATTATAAAATAATACATAATAATTTTATTTGTAATTTCGGACAAGATTTTTAATTGTTCTCGTTGCGCCACGTGTCATTATCCAAAAAGCCAATAGCAATAAAATATTTGTATTTTTTTATTTATAAAATAATTCAAAATAATTTTATTTTTTATTTCGGATAAGATTTTTAATTGTTGTCATTGTGCCACATATCATTATCCGCAAAGACAATTATTGGTGATGGATTTCCGATAAGATTTTTAACCAATCATGTCGTGCCACGTGTTACAATCCGATTACAATAATTGAGGATAGATTTCCACCAGATTTTGAACGAATGACGGCATGCCACGTGGCATTATCTACAACCTAATCCTTTCTGAATCCTCCATATAATCCACCATCCATCCTAAAAAATCTCACACCAATTTTCTCAAGATCTCTATCATTATTCATAGTTTATGCTTCTTTCTTACAATGTATTTTTCTTCTTCTTCAAAGATGATGTGGGAAATTGATCAAGAAGAGGAAGAATTGTTTAACCAATCAGAAAGAATGTTCAATGACGGGGATTGGGCCCAAAATGAGATGGATGAGGATGACGAGCGTAGACAGAGAGATGACGAATCAAGAATGGCAACAACCTCACATTCCCGACTAGTCATCCAAGCTGTGGCTCAGATCTGCAGGCCCAATCGTGCTGCCAACATTGATAGAAACAGGCAACGACGAGGTAAAGGGGTGTTGTTCATGAAAACTTCTGGATCGACAGACACAACTCTAAATTTAGGACAATCTTTGACAATATTCCAACATTCAAACATGGTGAATGTTTTGTTTTTGCTTTTGGTTTGGGCACCATACCAAGCTTGTGCTTGAAGTTCCTATACAATGCGGGAGAATAAATAATTATAATGAAATTAGGTAACAAATAAATAATACAAACAAATAATTATAATGAAAATAGGTAACAATTAATTATAATGAAAGTACCTAACAATTAAATAATACAAAGAAATAAATAATATATTGTTACATGATCCGCTAAATTTTCCCCACTTCGAAGATTAGTACTAGCTTGTGTCAAGGCGTCTCTCCACGTACTAAACGATTGGTTAAGTAATTTCCAATGACTAGACAACAAATCTTTGGTTCTTTGCCCACCCATTTTCTCAAGATAAGAGGTATGAATAAGACTCCACATTTCTCGCAACTGCATCTCATTACCCGAAACCGAATCATGAGTGATTTGAACCTAGCTAGCACACAACGAAACATCTTCAAGAAGCGTCCAATTCATACCTGCGCCAGTAGTCATTTTGTTTGAAACAAATTGGATAGAAACTTTGAGAGAAAGATAGGAATGTGGTTGAAAGTTGTTGAGAAAATATGAAATTGTAGTGTAAGGTAGATGATAATGCCAAGGTATTTATAGAAAAGTAAAAACAAAAATTTATAAATTTTTTAAAAATTTTTTCCGGATTTTTATATATTTTTTACAATTTTTAAATTTTTTTTATTCAACTAATTAATCTCGGCCGTTGGATTTAAAAAAATTGAATTCCAACACTCCAGATTGTGCCACGTGTCACAATGGTAACAATTCTGAATTTTTTAAACTTTAAAAAAAAAAATTTTTTTATAAAGGAGAATAATATCAACCGTTGATTTGAGATCCAACGGTTTATATTAAATCCGATTTTTTTTATTACCGTTGCAAATCGGATGGTCCAAATTAAAGAGCCGTTGAGATCACACGGTCCATGGGAAGCCACGTGGCTTCCCAACGGTAACTTCGGCCGAAAGTGGATTGCGGGCCCCACTCGCTGACAGTTGTCGGCTGACGCGCCCCCAGTCGAGCGTGAGGTGCACGCACCTGACAGAAAAAAAATATATAATTTGGCTAACGCCAGGATGACGTCACACCCACTGGGTGGCTCGGGTTGTCGATTCTTCATGGGCCCTTTGCTCGGGCCTCCGTTGTCCCTCGAGTTGCTGCCCGCCGGACCTCCTCCCTCGGGCAATTGGGCCCTGTTTGGTCCACCTCCCCTTGAGCAATTGCTCCCGTTGGAGCTGCTCTAAGTGAATTGATATAGCCACGTAACAATTTGACAGTTATACTAAAAAAATTACTGTAATATAGCTTTTCATAATCACAATTAATAACATTACTCTCGATCACCTGCACAAGGAAAATAAACCCCAACCCCAAAGAAAAAGGATCGGACTATTGGCCAAATTTGACAAAATATATGTTGTCTTTAAAGCTAAAGTTCTTATGTCAAATCAAGATTACTTCAAGCTTTGAAGAAATCGATTACTTTATGTAGTTTCAGTGGTTACTTCACGTAGTATGTGGAGCCATTAATTTGGTGACTTTCATGCATGTCGTATCATTTGGTTCGTTGCAGACAGTTGTGCAATTATTTGGAAGATATAAGAATGTTGGAGAAATGGGGCTGGCAAGGAATTAATCATTCAGTGGGCTAGCTGTAAAAAAAAGAAGCCTTATTAATACAATACCTGTTAAGCTGTGTGTACAGAATTTAATTCACAATCTGGATTAGATTTGCAGAAGATCCATTGGGGATGATCTTTATGAACTGGTATAGTTATATGGATAAGTGCATTTTCTTTTTCTACTATATATTGCATTATATATATACATATAGCTCTGTTCTTATTTCCCCACCCAGCGGTATAGTGGATGTGCGTTCCTAATCCTGGACCTCTGCGAAAAGATTTCGGTAGTTGATGATAGAATTTGAGATTGGAAAGGAAAAGAAAAGACGCAAGTGAGAAGAGGCAGAGAATAAGTGAGACTGGTTTTGTGATTAATTTACTCGATGATTTTGAATTCTCATAGATTGTATATATACAGGTTACAACAGTTGACTATGTAAAGTCATAGAAGGCAAGTAATAAAATACAATAGAACAATAAATAAAGAAAAGGAGTGAATTGCAGGAAATCACGTCCTAATGGCAGATTTGTCTGCTTGATCTGCCGGACCTGTATTATTCTCTTCATAAGATAGAATTTTAAAGAGACATATCAACGACTCATTTCTACTAACTATATCCAGCAACTTGCATTTTACCATGTGTACATCACGATCGAAAGGTGTGAGAATTCTATGCATGCGGTGATATTAAGATCGAGTGGAACAATTTATTATATTATATATTTGATTCTGTCAATTTTCTTATCGGTATGGAATTTGCATATTCTTCAACAGTTGGTTTCCATACAATATTGACGGAATTTTTGGAATATAAAAAGCAGAACTACGAATATATGTATAAATTTCATAAACAATTTTTTTTACTACAAATCATAACACAGATCGAGATATAATATATATTACATTATCTTCAGAGTTTGATTTTATTCTCACAAATCACCTACCTATTTTCCATTACAACACTACGTGCTGAGTAATCTTTGCACACTAATTACCGTCGAAAGCACATAGTAGCAGAGATGTTTTAAAGATCTTAGAGCGAAAATGTTCATAGCATTTTCTAGTTTTCCTTCAAACTTTCCTCATTGATTTTATAGGATAAAGCTCGTCTTTTCTTCTGAATCTCAGTAGGAAGTTTTACGTCTGTAGCCAAACCAACGGCCTGAAGAAATCTGATCACGTACCAAGTAACATCAATTTGCCACCATTCAAATCCATGCCGAGCTGAGAACTCAAATGCATGGTGATTGTTGTGCCAACCTTCTCCATGTGCCAGCAATCCTATGATCCTAATCAAACAATTAAACAGTTAAATTCATAGCCAAAGTTGTTATCCATGTAAATCAGAAACATGTTAATTTCATCCAAATACGCATGTATGTTGGAGTGTACGCATAGAAGCTGAAATACCAGTTGTTTTTAGACAAATCACCACTGTCCCATACCGCTTGCCCCCATGTGTGGCAAATCGAATTTATTCCAAAAACAGCATGGAGAAAAAGTACCGTCCTCACACCCTACAAAAACAAAGAAACCCTACTTATTTATTTCCAAAGAAAAAAAAAACACTGATAATTTATAACAATCAAATGGTAAAACAGGAAACTAATGTTACCATTCCCCAAACCAAAAAGGGCATTCCTCCTAGAGCATACAATAGAACTCCAAGAGCAATTGAGTGAAGGGGGTACGTATAATGAAGAAACCTATAGTACGGTTGGCTTTTTAAATCTCCAACGTTCTTTAGTCTTGCTTCATACTGCAAACATATTTAAATTTAGTAAGTTTAATAAAATCTTAGTTCATACGTATTATGAGATGTATGCAGTTATATATCTATCTCTCTCATCACATGATAATCAAATAATTAAAATTGAGTAAGAGATAGAGAGTTCAATACACTTCCAAACCGAAAACGATAATCAATGGTCCAACCAATATGACTGAACCATAGTCCCTGAATGGGACTATGGGGATCTTTCAACGTGTCAGTAAATTGATGGTGAGCTCTATGAATGCTCACCCATTCAAGTGGACTTCTCTGCAAACCATAAACAAAGTCTACTAAATAATTTGTCTCTACTAAAATCATGAATTAAAAACTACAAATAAAATCCCACAAAAATTTCCCTAGAAATATTAGAATTCGACACACCTGAAGTGAGAGAACCCCACAATAAGCAAAGGAGTATTCAAGCCACTTTGGAAGATTAAAACTCCGGTGTGAAAGGTTCCTATGGAAAGATAGGGTTACACCTAAACCTGTGATATAATAAAGTGCGACAGCCAGCCAAAACGCAGTCCAGTTGAAATGAAACGGTGCTAGAAAAGCAAGGCAATGCAAATAGGAAAGCCCAGCCAAAGTGGCTATATCGACGAAGTTCCATTGCCTCCCCCAAAACTCTACATGCCACTTCACCAACCAGCCCTCCCAATCTACCATTATATCCACAAAGTGTGTTTTAATTTGTAGCAAAGCTTGTTATCAAAAGAAAACAAAAATGTTTGTAGCAAATTAGTTTTTTCTAAACTCTACGTACGTACGTAATGAGATATTTGCATGGAAATGTGTGGCAATGTGTAATTATATATAAACGGGGGGGTGGAACTTGCAGGGGGGAAACTCATTCTTTATATTACGTTAGTTGTTGGAAAACGATAATCTTTGCCCCCAACAATATCACACAATTCACAAAAGCATGAATTTGAAATGGATGTGAAAAAACGGAAGTACTTCTTGCTCCAATCAAAACACAGCTAGCTACATTCATTTGAAGGGATACTTCACCTTATCCCAAAAGAAATAAGAAGGGGGTAGTTTCACACCTCCTCTTTAATTTTATATATGAGTAATATTAGAGGGAATACATTTTTTTAGTACATTTGTGTATTATATGATGTGGCAAATGATGCACATAACTAATATCTAATAAAATAAATTTATTAATTGATATGACATATATACACATCAATTATCACATCATGTAATATACATATATAATATAAAACTGTGGTCTCTAGAATTTTTCTTTATATATATATATATATATATATATACTAAAACAACTAAAACAATAACTATCAGTAGAAGTATGGTGACACATCCTTCCCCATTCCACTGCACTCTCGATCGATTAACTTTGGATGTGTAGTATGTCAGGATTTCAGGAGGGTGCACAATAGTCCGAACAATACTTGGCTGCTGCCAATTCAGCAGTCAGTGCTGCATACAACCAATTCTGTGTGGACACGTGTCCAAATTTTTCTTTTTTTAAATATTTTTAATCAAAACTTGGACACGTGTCCACACGAGATTGATTGTATGCAGCACAGGCTGCTGAATTGGCAGCAGCCAAGTATTGTTCCAATAGTCCACTGTTAATGGGTACTGTCATCAAATTAACCACCTACTAACCAAGCCTAGCTAGCAGATGTCTAATCTTAGTGCAATTATAAGTTAAACCACTTAATATAAGTTAACTTACAGTATATCATAACACGGATTAAGAAAACTCACAGTATACTTTTTGTTGTGTTTTGTTGTTGAAAAACAATAGGTATACTTACACTTGTCTAATTTAGGGAGGTTTAAATTTGGGTACATAAGGTTAAACACATTGCTTTAGCTAACTCTAGTTTGCAAGAAAACGCATAGTATACAAGAAACCTAAATTTGAAGGATAAAAAGGTCGGCAAAAAGAATTTGGATTTCAGAGAATTTTTGGGATTTGTATTGTAGTCGGTCATTCTCATGGAATGGAAGTGATCATTTAGTTAACAAGTTGTAGTCAATTGAAAACCTCTTTTTTCTGGAAAAATTAATAATGTCCCATTGTTTGTTCAAAAAAAATGTAACGTCCTTTTCTGAATTATAATTGTGGTGTCCTTTTGTAGGTAAGGACAGTGAGGTTTAGTGTTTAGTGTTTAGTGTTTAGGGTGGAGTCCTAATCACCTTCAGCGTAGTATGCGGGGAGCCATTTGTTTGTTGTTTGTGTTGGTTTTTAATTCAACCACAAACACCTATTAAAACAAAGGCCCAAGCTAACGCAAGTAGTAGAGAAAGGCCCTACCGAGAAATAGCTGTCCCGGCGTTATAACTGGAGAATCCGACTGTCACCTGATCAACAAAAGAATAGAAATACCGTCTTATGTTTTGCTGATATAATTTGTAAAATTTTTTTCCAGCAGAAGCAAGCGGAGGAAAAGGAATTTTGATACTTGCTTGATTCTAAGTATCTGGGGGTTTTGTTCTCTAAAATGGTGTAAATTTCCTTGCGTATAGGATTAAAAAAAAAGATTCTATTCTATTAGTGAAAAGAAACAGGTAATCCGTGATAGTCCTTCTATTACTAATGTAGTGTCTACTGACCTAATCTTGAATTAGATTGAATAGCAAGAGGAAAATATAATTAAATTTATAGTTTTGGAAAGGCCTAAAGATGTTTTGTATACATATTCATGTAAGTTTTTGAGTGCTTCGGCACTTAGAATCTCTTCAAATATCGGCTGACAAACCGCTATTATTGTTTATAATTTGCAGTTTCATATTTGTGGTCGTTCAAGTCATGATGAAGTCAATAGTGATACCAACTGAAAATAAAAAAAAAGACTGGATTTTCTTACATACTCCGTACTTTAAGTATTTTAACTATTAAGTTTTTATTTTAAAATATAAAAATTAAAATCTAACGGTTAAAAAATTTGAAGTAACGAATACGCCGAAGCACTCAAGAATTTTTGAGAAAATACATCAAACCAAGAGCAAAAACACAGGTAATTATTAATAAAGGACTAATGGAGATGTTTCCATATCAGCCGACATTTCTATTCAAGATATTTATTTCAATCTTCTTCACAGGTTGGCCCAGATAAATATGATTTGAGTGAGATGCTCTAACTTGATAGCGACTTGGTGTTCATCTCAATCTTTGATTTGAGTTGAGGGTGAATTCATAATCTCATAATTACGAACATTTTAATTAAAGTGCTGTAAACCCACCCTATTATCTTAATTTCTCACCCTATTATCATATTAATAACCAAGTTTATTTTGCCACATAAGAATTATTTTTTCCATTAAAAATTAGAATAGCAGAAAGGAAAAAAAAATCAGAAAACCCCCACCCCATTCCCACTGTTATAACCCAACAAATCCACGCCCACATGTCTCCCTCACGGCAACGTCAATGTCGGCTACCTTCTCTTCAACTCGTCTCTTTTCCCTCTCTCATGACAGTGTACAACCTCGATCTAATTCCAACAACGAAAGAGATTGTGTACAGCGAAGGAAGATCGGTGAAGCTGTGGAGGTGGGCAGTTTTGAGGCTATGGTGGTGTTGCGAAGGTTGGATGGGGTGGAGTGGAGCCTGGGTGTTAGTGCGGCTGCAATATGCTGCTTAGATGGTTTGGATTTTGGGATGGTTAAATAATTTTCTATCTTCTTTTTTTTTGGTTAAATATATATATATATTATAACAAATAAAATTTAAAAGAATTTATAAATATGATAAACGGTTGTTTTAGGAATAAGGGTGGGTGGGAAAATAGAGTTTTTCTTTTTAAGTTTTTCTATGGTGAGCGGTGAAATATTGTAAGTGGGAAGATAAGACTGGAGTGCGAATAGCACTATTAATAAAAAAAATTAATTACACTAACATCTCTAAAAGTTTATAGTGTTTTTATAAAATCTCTTTGCGTTTGAAAAATTACATTAATGCTCTCTTGAGTTTTAATTCTCTTTTACATTACCCCTTAAAGATGAATTTACCCTTGTATTTAATTACTTAGAATAAAAAATCTTTATAAATAAATAGAAAAAGAAATCAAATTAAAAAATTACATGAAACATTAAATAAAACAAATGAAACCCTATCAAGCCATCATCGTTTGAGGTGCTTCAAGAATCGACCTTCTTCCCAAATGCCCATCTTTGCAATTCCGATTTTTGTTTCTGGGTTTTGTTGGGTTTTTGATTCCTGATAATTATAAATGATCAAATGAAATCTATATTTCTGATCAATCGTAAAGCATAAGAGGAGAATTGTTCATTGCCGTCTTTGTTCTCCTTTCTTCTTCTCTTCTCAAAAAGCAAAGAGAGTGAATCAAACCAAAAATAGGTATTTAATTAAGCGGCAGAATTACATTTGGCAACTGGAATAAAACTGATGGAAGCCACCAAATAGGCAATAGTCAATACCAAAACCAAAAACACAACACGCACGAATCCCAGAATTCAAAGCATAAAGGAAATTCTACAATTTGGCCATTTTTTTTATGTTTAATGTGGGTTTTTTTAATTTGATTTATTTTTCTATTTATTTATAAAAAAAATTATTCTAAGTAATTAAATATAAGGGTAAATTCGTCTTTAAGGGGTGATGTGAAATTGAATCAAAACCTTAGGAGGTGTTAGTGTAATTTCTCAAATATAGGGAGTTTTGTGAAAACACGATAAACTTCATGAGGTGTTAGTGTAATCCTAAAAAAAGTATTTAAGTGCCAGATTGTTATGTTGAATAAGATTTTCCTCTTCAACCCACAAATACTAAGTCACAAAAAAAAAAAATATATATATATATATATATATATTGTATTCAGATTTATATAGACTTTTTGTATAGATTTTGTATGTGATAGACTTTTGTAGATTTCGTAGACTTTTATTGACTATTAGAAACTTCATGAAATCCACAGACTTTTTTATGCTAGATTTTTACATATTTTTTAGAGTTTAATGTTAGACTTTTGTAAAGTTCAAAAGAATTTACTAGACTTTGTAATAATAAAATTTTTTTTTTAAATTTTACTTGAGAAACCAATTAGAAGTAGGCAAGGGTACACTTATCTAATTTTATTTTTTCTGATATGACCAAAATTGTAAGACATTTGAAAGAATCCTTAACTTATGAACATTATATATATATATATATTTTTTATTTCAAATTATTGTAAGTCGTGTGTTTTTAATGTGGTGTTGGGGTGGTAGAGGAGTGAATGTGGGGGTGGTGGTGGTGGTGATTAGCGTAGGAGGTTTTGTACGGTGATAAGTATGACAAGGTGGTGGTAGAAAAAGTGATATAATGGTGATGGTTGCAGTTGCAGTGGTGATGATGGTGGCAACGATAGTGGCAATGTCGGCAATAGAGTAGTGGGGGTGGTCATGGTTAAAGTGGTGGTGTTGACCACATGGTTAGTGGAAGTGGTAATAGTGATCCTCTTTGCGTTATGGTGGGTGGTGGAGTATATCATTAAGTGAGAAAAAAAAGTCTATCAAAATCTTAAGGGGAGAGGTTGAATTTGCTATGACAAAAAACATACCATAAAAAGCCTCAAAGTCTATAAAAGTCCATGAAATTTTAAAATTCTTTAAAATTAATGAACTTTTGAATATACCTAGACTTTTGTAGACTCGCAAAAAGTCATTATTGAATACCACGAGATTTTTATAGATTTTTTAGAACTCAGAAAAAATCATTATTCAATACAAGGTGACTTTTATTGACTCTATAAAAGTCTATATTGAATACACCTGAATTTGAGAGTCAAGCAAAGTCCATCAAACTCCATATACAATACACCCCTATAGTATAGCTTAGAGTTAGCGAAAAATCCTTAGTGCTACGTATCATTAGGTACTCTACGTATCATTAGGTACTACGAGATGATGGACGGTTGTGATTGATTCATGTTTAATCTAACGGTTGACATTAATAAAAAAATAATAAAATGTGGTTGTATTTAATAGTACGTATTACTAAGGCAATACCCTAGCGTCAGAGGCAAAACTAGTTAAGGCTAGAGGGGGCACGTTCCCCCCCTCAAGTTTTTGAGTTGAAAAAAAATGTGGTTTTAGCAGGAACCAAGGCCCTACTTAAGTCGCAACTGCCTTTTGTCGCTCAATACAACGTCGAACTGGACTATGGCGAATAATAATCAACTCACCACCACTACTAACTCTCTGACTCTTTCCTCATCCAACCACCAAGAGGCGGATATAACACAAAAAAGTTTAGTTGCAAAGTTGGTTCTAGTAGCTCACAAATAAAACCAAGAAGAAGAAAATGAAAAGTCTATATGTTTTTGAGGAAATGATACCGTATTGAAAAAACGTTTAAAGTTAGTCATTTTAAAAGGTCAATTAACCATCTCTCCTCCCATATGTAATATAAATTTGAGCTCCTAACCCTATACATATATAATTTATCTGTTTGTTCACTATAGCAATATTGACCTAAATGTACAATTAAAATAATACAAAAGGTGGGGATATTAAGCACACAATGAGTATGAGTTGGCCAAATACTCAACAAAATGTCTCACCTAAAAAATTGAAAAAACATTTGGCGCTGCGTGCACTATTTTTGGATTACACAAAGACATGCATCTGCTACTACTTAATTGTGATCCCAATGAACTAACTTTCTAGATTCGTTGCTTAGAGTAGTACTACTGTTTGTAAAGAAAAATAATAATTAAAGACTTTTCGTGTTCGCTTAGTGAACAAATTTGAATCATTGATAAAAAGTGTACTTAATTATAATATATAGAACAGGTAATAATTCGTATGGTCCACCAAAAGACGTATGGGTGGGTACCCGTGAGTCTATATAATATGCAGCACATTCATTCTGCTCCATGCACTATCAAAAGTAGCTACTGATACAGAAGAAGCAAAAGAAAGAAGAAGAGAATTAGGGTTTTGTTGTGGCAAGCCAAATGGGAGAGTGGGTAACGCAGTGGAGGGTAGAGTTTTTGGGGAGGGAATGGAACTTTGTGGATATAGGCTCAGTGGTTATCGTTTTTAGTTTGCACTGCCTTACTCTTTTAGCTCCGTTTCATTTCAACTGGGCTGCATTTTGGGTGGCAGTTGCACTCTATTTTGTTGTAGGTGTGAGTGTAAATCTCTCTTACCATAGGCAACTTTCCCACCGGAGCTTCATGCTTCCCAAATGGCTTGAATACTTTTTTGCCTATTGTGGGGTCCTATCATTTCAGGTATATTACTTCTATTTGTCTTTTGTAATTTTATAAGGACAGATTTTGTTTGACTCATTATTTTTTCTGTTTGCAGAGAAGTCCACTTGAATGGGTGAGCATACACCGTTCTCACCACCAATTTACAGATACATTGAAAGATCCTCATAGTCCAGTTAGAGGATTTTGGTATAGTCACATTGGTTGGATCTTCGATTTTCGGTCTCGGTTTGGAAGTGTATGAAACTTTTTAGCTCCTTCATAAGTAGTTTTTGCATACAATCAGTTGTATATAACTTTGTATCTATCGCTCTCATCCCTCAACATGCCAGATTATGAGAGATAGACATGTGATTGTATATAGCAGTGTTTTAAAAACCGGTTTAGGTGGCCACCTAGGCGTTGGGCGATGGAGGAACGATGCGATTTAGGCTAAAATGTGGAGGAAAATCGGGTAGGAGCTAGGCGGCTGGCTAGGTGGTGCTAGACTGTGGCTAGGCAGTTTCATGGTTCTTAATTTTTGTTTTGTTCTTTTTAAATTTTAATCTTTAATTTTCTTCATGTTGCAATTGAATAGTGTTGAATTCTAGATGCACAATCTCATTTACATATATTGAATCATTGATTAATATGTGATGAAAAATTATGCGAATTTTAGATTATGAATTATTGAGTTTTATTTTCGAATTTGGTTTCAGGTTTTTCTTGTTTTTGCTGCATTAGTTTGTGATGATCCCAGTGCCATGAAATAAGTTGTTGCATTAGTCTAAGACTTTGAGTTGATTGTAGTACATTATAAATTTATGTATTCTTCTATTTTGCATTTTATCTCTCTCAAATTCCCAATACAACTATAGTTTTTTGTTTTTTTTTTTAAAGTGTAAATAGGTACTAATTTATATGATATATAATAAATTTACTTAAATCTGCCTAGTCTATCTAGACCCCTAGGTGCTAGGCCCCTGTTCGCCGCCCGACTAGCTCCTACCGCTTTTTAGAACCTTGGTATATAGGCTAATGCTAGAGAGACCAAATTTTATAAACCAAATGATGTGACAGTGAACGGTTAGTCTTCTTTTTTAAAGTCATTAAATTATGAAGTCTTACTTTATTGCCACATCATTTAATTTACAAATTTTGTTTAAAATATTTGGTCTCCCTAACATTACTCTTGTATATATAACAGTTTGTAAGAAAAAATCCCTTTGATGCACGGAGCTAAGCAAATTGATCTACCAATGATAATTTTTTTTTACTTTGAAATTTTGCAGTATGAAGCACGACTTAAGAACGTTGGAGACTTGAAAAGGGATCCATTTTATAGATTTCTTCATTATACGTACCCCCTTCATGCAATTAGTTTTGGGGCGCTACTCTATGCTGTTGGAGGACTACCATTTTTGGTTTGGGGGCTGGTAATTAAATATTGGCTTTTGTTCTTTACTTTATAAGTGAAAGACTACCTTATTAGCCTAAAGGAAAATATCTTAGATAATTAGAAACATAAACTTCATGGTGACTTTACCATTTGATTGTGGTAAACAATGGTACTTTATTTTTGGATATGAACATATCCAGTTATTCTTATATATATATATACACACACACACACAATTCAATTAATGGCCATACGTATAATTTCTCGAGTTGTGTTTTTTTTTTTTGGTAGGGTGTGAGGTCAGTAATTTTTCTCCATGCTACTTTTGGAATAAATTCGATTTGCCACACATGGGGACAACAAGTATGGAATACTGGTGATCTGTCTAGAAACAACTGGTATAGTATAGCTATATATATATACGTGTGATGGAAAATCTTCTCCAAGTTGTATAGGTAATAGTAAAAATGTAATGAATTTTGATTTGTGTACGTACGCGTAGGTTAATTGGATTGATGGCTCATGGAGAAGGTTGGCACAATAATCACCATGCATTTGAACACTCAGCTCGGCATGGCTTGGAATGGTGGGAAATTGATGTTACGTGGTATGTAATAAGATTTCTTGAAATTATTGGTTTGGCAACAGAAGTAAAGCTTCCTACTGAGACTCAGAAGAAACGGAAAGCTTTATTAAGCAACAACATGAACAACCAAATCAGCGAGATCGAGGAAAAGCTTGAAACAGAAATCAACAACGGAAAGATTTGAACAACAAAATCATGGAAGCTTGAATCTCTCTATATATCCAGCTATGAAGTACATTTCAACTATTTAATATGCAGCCTATATGTATGCTCCTCAAAATAAAAGATATGCAATCTATATATACTTGTTAAGAAAGCTTAAGTTTCACTTTCACTGTACTTTCATCAATTGATTAATATTACGCATATTAATTAATTAGAATATTGAGTTGGAGTTGTTTTCTAATTATGCCTAGCTTATGAGTGTATATATGCATGCATATACTATGGTATTTAATTAGGCTTTTCCCTATGTTCCTATATGCAATTTTTCAATGATGTTTATTACATAAATATGAAAACCTTATAAGCTTTGTGAAAACATTTGATAATCATGTAAATTCTAGGACTATGGTATTTACCTAGAAGAATTACAACTCTTAACCACACGAAGCAAACCTCAAATTAGATCTAACATCAAAAGGCAACCAATCAAATTCATAAGAACAGTGATTAAGAAATCCAACATCAAAAGGCAATCAATAAATAGATTTTAAAAAAAAAAGCTTGATCATCTATTAGGGCTGCCCTAAACGATGTTTATTAGCCTAAGGCCGGGCTTAGATTTTGAAAAATAACAAACTACTACTCGTAAAAGGTCAAGGGAAAACTCTTCTAATACAAAACAAACTCGTAAAAGGCTAAGGACACAGACTAAGAAATATTCCTTTTTGAAGATAAGAACATCGCCACTTTGCACGACTGATTTGGGAAAGTTAACTGTCAGAAATAGGGTCATCAATCAATGCCCGCTTTAGGTCCTCAAAGGCTCTTTGACACACTCAAAGTTCTATGTCTTAGATTTTCTGAAATATATCGCACTCCTTTGAAAAAATCGAAAAAACACATCCGCGCCGTTTTTTTACGGGAATACAATTTAGACTGTCTTTGCTATCAAGTCTACAACCAACTATACATAGAAAATTACGAAATTGGACACAATGATTTTCAACCTCTTAGTTTCCTTCTTTAATTGGCCTTGCGTTAAACTTTTCTAGAAGGTCGATTTCCCGCTAAAAAACCTTTTAAGTGCCCAAAAAAGCTACAAATTAGAAAATCAATTCCACCACAAAAACTAAGGATAATTAATATAAAAATAAGGGTTAAACTCACTTTACTACCCTCAAGTATCTTGAAATTCTCACTTTGCTACCCTTAGTTTTTTTCGTCTCACTTTAATACTTAAAGTTTTATTTTGCTGACACTTTCATACCTCCGTTAGTATTTTCGTTAAGTTCTCTGTTAAAGCATGACGTGGCACTGTAGACAATTAAAAAAATTATAAAAAAAATTGGAATTTTTTTTTTTAAATTGTTACAGAAATAAGGCGTTGGAACGCGGGCTTTCAAAACCAAAAATCAAACCAAAAACCAGAAGTCGAAAAATCAGAACTCCAAAATCAGAAATCCAAAAAGCAAACCCAAAACCAAAATCGAGCCATTGCACGAACGAGATCGAAGGAGAGCTGTCGTTCGAACGTCGTCGAAGGGGGATTGTCGCTCAACCAGTCAAGAACTTCCAGTAGTGGCTGTCGCTCGAAGTTCAGGGCTCAAAATCGAAGGCGATGGGGTGGAGGAAGCGCCCAATAGATATTATTGGAACACCTAAATATGGTAAGAATCCTACTTTTGAGAAACCGATTAAAGTTCTGTACTTGTTTTAGGGTTTATATAGTGAAAATATTTTGTCAAGTTTTTGGAATTGTTGGATTTATATAGTGAAATTTTGTTTCGTAGTGGGTGTCTCCATGGTGTAGTGTTTTCAATGTGCTCTAGTTTGTGTTTTCAATGGTGTAGTGTTTCGTAGTGGGTGTCTCCATGGTGTAGTGTTTTAAGACAACTGGGTTTTTTTCACCTTGCAGACATGTCAGAGCTTTTTTCATTGAAGATTAATCATGGTGGGAAATGGTCTGAACAGGCATATACGGGTGGGTTTGAGGCTTGGTTTGACTTTGTAGACAAAGACTTTATGTCTTTTTTTGAAATTGATTCAATGGTTGAAGAGTTAGGGTACGAAGGCTACATTTTGTACCACTTTAGGATTCCCACGATGTCTTATGCTGAAGGATTAAGGCTCATTGAACGTGATGAAGACGTGGATAACATGTGCAAGTATGTTCCAGGGACTAGGGAAATAGAATTATACCTAGAACATCTAAATGCAAGGCAAGCTGCACTGAAACAAAAGCGTTTGCTGAATTTAGATGAGAGTGGCATAGTAAAAAGGGGGGTAGTTATAGAAGATATTGAGGAAGTGATGGATGCAATACAATTTACAAAAGGGGTGAAGAGTGGTGGATCAACATCAAAGAAGACTAAAGCAAAAGGGATTGCTGCTAATTTAGAAAAACGAATAGCCATTTTGAATGAAATTGCCTACAATGCTGATCTAGAAGATAACGAAGGAAGAGATGGATATCAGAGTGATGGTAGTGTGGGTGCTGGAGAAAATGGTGCAGTGGGTGCTGGAGAAAATGGTGCAGTGGGTGCTGAAGAAAATGGTGCAGTGGGTGCTGGAGAAAATGGTGCAACTGATGGTAGTGTGGGTGTTGGAGAAAATTGTGCAACTGAAGTTAATGAAGACGAGGACACTACTGATAGTGAATTTGTGGACAGTGACTACAGCTTGGATGATGATGATGGTGGTGCAATAGATGAAAGTGTTGTTGATACTGTAATTGGAGAAGTTGAAAGGGGTGAAGGGTTTGGTAATGGTGGGAACCCAAACAACCACCCTCCAGAAGTGCATGCAAGAGATGTAGAAGATGTTGCCCTAAACGATGCAATGGAAGACTCAGATGGCCTGCATAGTGTGAATGAGTCAGGTTCCGATGTTGAAGACAAGATCATCTACCCTGAATTCAATGAAGAAGCTGACATGGATGATCCAAAATTTGAAAAGGGTCTGAAGTTCAGAGGTGCACCACAATTGAGAGAGGCAGTGTATTCACATTCTATTAAGTATGGCGCACCCTTGATTTGGCTGAAAAGGAATGAGAGGTGGAAGATAAGTGCAAAGTGTGCAGAAGGCTGCCCTTGGAGATTGTATGCATCCAAGATGTACAATGAAGACTCTCTGCAAATAAAGACCTATGTGGGGATACATGAGTGTCCAAGGATATGGAGGCAGAATCCAAACTGCAAAGTACCATGGCTTGTGAAGAGGTATGTTGATAAGTTTAGAATCAACCGAACAATGCCCATCACTACCTTTATAGAGATGGTGAAGGAGGAAAGAAAGGTTGAGATCCACGTGAAGACAGCATATAGAGTGAGAGCAAAATGCTTGAGGATCCTCGAGGGTAGTAATGTTGAGCAATACGCAAAATTGTGGGAGTATTGTGATGAGCTTAGGAAGACAAATCGTGGGAGTACAGTTAAGATGAAGGTGCTGCCCTATGATGATGATCATGTCATATTCCAAAGGATTTACATTTGTTTGGGGGCTTGCAAAAATGGATTTAATAAGGGTTGCAGACAACTAGTGGGGTTGGATGGGTGTCATTTAAAAGGAGAATTCAAAGGCCAGTTATTGTCTGCAGTGGGAATGGATGCAAATAACCAAACTTGGGTTATTGCATATGCCGTTGTAGAGATTGAGAACAAGGACAGCTGGGTTTGGTTTCTGGAACTACTTGCTGCTGATTTGGGGATTGTGAACCAGGACAGTTGGACATTTATTTCTGATAAACAAAAGGGGTTAATACCAGCTTTTGAGAAGGTGTTGCCCAACTGTAAGCATAGGTTTTATGTAAGACACTTATACACCAATTTCAATGGAGATGGCTTTAAAGGGAAAGGATTAAAGGATGCCTTATGGAAGGCTGCCAAGTCAACTACGATGTCTGACTTTAGAGAGAGTATGGCTGAGGTGAAGAGGCTGAAAAAGGAAGCTTACGAATGGTTGATGAAGAGACCAGCAGTGTATTGGAGTAGGTCACACTTTGATACATACACTCAGTGTGACATTCTCTTAAACAACCTGTGTGAGAGCTTTAATTCCTTTATATTGAGGGGTAGGGACAAGCCTATAATTACCATGCTTGAGACTATAAGGGTAATGTTGATGAAAAGGATATGGTTGAGAAGAGATGCAATGAGGAAAGATAAAGGCACTATCTGCCCCAAAATTCAGAAGCAGTTGGAGGAGTACAAGCTGAAAAGTTCATACACAATAGCTACATGGTCTGGAAGAGACCAATTTGAAGTGGATGAAGGCAGAGGCAATACATATGTGGTGGACTTGAATGCTCGTACCTGTTCATGCAGAAGATGGGATTTGACAGGTTTTCCTTGCATTCATGGTTGTTCAGCCATCTATTACGCAAGGAGACAGCCTGAGGAATTTGTTTCCTCTTGGTACAAGAAAGAGAAGTATTATGCAACTTATGAGAACTTGATTCAACCTGTTCAAGGAATGAAATTTTGGGAGCCATCTGACAAGAAATGCATTCTTCCTCCAACATTCAAAAGGCAGCCTGGGAGACCCAAAAAAAAGAGAATAAGGGAGGCAGATGAAAATGAATTCAAGTTAAGCAGGAAAGGGCAAAAATCTGTGAAGTGTACTACTTGCAAGGGTTGTGGACACAATAAGGCCACATGCCCAACCACTCATCCTCTTCCAGCTGCTAAAAAGGGAAGAAAAAGCAAGAAAAGTCGGGTAAAATGTTGATATTCATTACTGATTCTTTATTTCTGTTTATTCTGAAAGCTAATATGTTATTCATTACTTGGGCACTTCTCAAACGAGGAAATGCATGGGTTTTAATGGGTTTTAACTATAAGGTAGTATTCTTGAATTACTTTATTGATGCATGGTTTTGTTGCAGGACATGAGACCACCCTCTTATCAACCCTCTCAGTCATCACAGGCATGCACTTCTGAGGCTCCACAACCATCATCTCAGCTAACTCAAGCTTCCTAAAAGTCTACTGCAAGAGAGGTCAAAAAAGAAAGAGAAATGGTGGTTTAGGGTTCATTTTGTTTGGATACTAGTTGTATATGCCCTTGGTATTTTGGTTTGGTTATTTTGGTAGAACAGCTTGACCCAATAGTGTGAATGTTCACTCTCAGTATTTTGGATCTTTAATATGAATATTTCTTGTTCTTGATCTTTTAGATCTTCCAATATGTTGTGAAAGTGGTGGCTCAACCCAAAAAATTGAGGGATTATGGCTTATTTTTTAGGTTTTTCATTGAACAGAGGAATATGGAAAACCTATTTTTTTGGTTTTTCAGTTGCCAAATTTTTTTTTAAAAAAAAATTTAAATTTTAAATTTTTTATTTGGCGGGAACTTATTTCAAAAATTTTTTTATAATTTTTTTAATTGTCTACAGTGCCACGTCATGCTTTAACAGAGAACTTAACAGAAATACTAACGGAGGTATGAAAGTGTCAGCAAAATAAAACTTTAGGTATGAAAGTGAGACGAAAAAAACTAAGGGTAGCAAAGTGAGAATTTCAAGATACTTGAGGGTAGTAAAGTGAGTTTAACCCTAAAAATAATTTGAGTGGTTGCACTTCAAATTACAACTTTTCCAAATCATCTCTAGGCATAGTCCATTAATGTAGTAAGCCTTGATAGAAAAAGTTCCTAGACAAACTTCATGATAGGAAACCGACCGCCACCCATGAAACAAGTTATAACTTGAAACAAGAAATAAGCCGACTCGAATAGATATCACAAACCCAAAAATAAAAAATAAAAAACAGCTGCAGAGAGCCTCTGTGATCATCCATACCCTAGTGAAATGTGGGGGCATGCACGTAGCAATGGGATTTGCTAGCTGCATACAGCCTCTGTGATCGGCATGCATTTAATTTCTTTATCTAAAATATTAAATAGCCATCAATTTTGCACTGATCTCTGTAGACTAACTAGTTACATATTACATAAGTGTATTTGTTCATGTCCGTCAGTTTTAGGTTGCTGTGCTTTAAAAAAAAACTGTTTATAAAAGCAGTTTTTAAAAGTAACATCCATACCGTTTTTAAAAATTGTTGTTTTAATGTCATAACTTTTAAAATAAGCAGTATATTTTATTTTTACCAAACACTTTCTATCTGCTTAACTTTAAAGTGAAGCAGTTTTTAGTAAAAAAAACAATACCAAACGGAGTATTAAGGTTTCAAGAATTTATGTAACTGCTTTCCCTTTCCCTTTCCCTTTCCAGGTACATATATATATTTGGTCCTTTGATTTTAACTATGAATTAATTTGATAAGAAATTGGGGCCTTTCTTAGTTGAGGACCTGCTCGATCGGGGTCGCTATAGCACAGGAGTATTTTTTCTAGCTTTGGGCTCCTCACCTGACACACCAAAACATAGTTAAAACATGCATTGTTTTTGGGGAGTTTTTAGTTAAAATACCAAATTCAAAATAACTTTAAGTTAAAATATCATATTTTTAGTTTAGGTACTAGTTGAAAAGTCAAATTAATTTGCTAGTTAAAATAACAACCAACCCTACCACCACAAAGTCATAGCCATTAACCTTCCCAATGAATTGTAACTAACAAGCATGAGTACGAATTTTTTTACAAGAAAATTTTTTTTATTACGTTAATCGCTTAGGGCGTAGGGTCTAGTTCTCGGATTTTGGGCTTCGCCCAAAACCCGAGACCTACACCCTAAGCCCTAAGCTCCTCCCAAGGACATTCTAAAACCCTAAACCCAAAATGATCCAACCCCAAACCTTGACCGACCTTTTAAAACCCTAAACCCTCAAAGTTAACCCTGAGCTCTAAAGACCTTATAAAATTAGAAGAAATAAACTTGAGGACAATATAGTAATCTCTCATATTTTTTTATTTAGTCATAGGATCACATGCAATAAAGTTTGTGGCTTATCATAAAATATTTAATTAGACTTGGTATTTTTCTTTAAATATGGTATTTTTTCTTAAAACCTATACCCAACTTGGTATCTAATATGAATTTACCTTTGTTTTTGCCCCGTTTGTTTGGTTGGAATCATGAGTTGGGATGGGAAATCATTTCCTAATCTCGCAGGATACATGTTGTGATTAATTGGAATTGGGTGAATATTACGTTGGATTGGATTATAATGGATAACTCTATAATTTTAAGATATGAAGAAAACTCATCACTTCTAATCATACCATTTTGAAGAGAACTGTATATATACCTTTATAGTTGGTCATAATTTTTTCATTTCTCATCTCAACATATATACATTAAAATTAGAGAGTTATCTATTCCAATCCAATCTTACATACCAAGCGAGCCCGTAAGTATATGACCCAAGTCAAATTCCATTAGCGTTGATATTAAGAAACACATAAATACATAAGTTAATTTATTGAAAGGTACATAAACTATGTTTTTTGTAGTGCCTCATCCAAACAACAATTGGTCCAATTTTTTTCTTAAGTGAAGGCATAGAGAAACTAATGTCGCATCCTGTAGAAAGCACACTAGTAAAAATCTTTTCGGTTTTCCATTGTTTACTACTGTACAATTTCAAGCATTTTTCTTGCTTGGGAGTTTCACGTCTATTGCCAAATTAACCAACAACTTGAAGAAATCTCATCAAATACCAAGTAACATCAATTTGCCACCATTCGAAGCCTAGTCGAGCCGAGTACTCAAAAGCATGGTGGTTATTATGCCAACCTTCTCCGTG